>JAOXYF010000017.1:5147510-5164170 GCA_028565775.1 Sternarchorhynchus goeldii
TGTGTGTGTGTGTGTGTGTGTGTGTGTGTGTGTGTGTGTGTGTGTGTGTGTGTGTGTGTGTGTGTGTGGGGTTTTGGATAGATAGCCACCAGTAACCCCTTAGTGTCAGATAGACAGGATCTGTCTGTGCTACAGGGAGAGTATGCTGAAGAGGACACCATCTACCAACTCAAGATTAAGGTGAAGATCTTTATGGCAATGAGTCAATCTGGTACTGCATGCATACATCTTTATGAAGTACATGAAATACATTTAAAGCTCTCGTTTCCATCCATTTTTGTCAGTTCTTTGTATTAAAGTAAAAAACTGGTTTGATATTCTCTAAATATGCTGCACCTTCTACAGGATCTTCACAAAAAATACTCCTATATCCGGAAGACACGGCCCGATGGGAACTGTTTCTACAGAGCTTTTGGATTCTCACATTTGGAGTCCCTGCTTGATGACGGCAAAGAACTTCAGAAGTAAAGCTTGAGTGGTTTTGTTTTCTCTCGTTGCTTAAATTCTTTGTCTGGCGCAGCAAGAAAAATAACAGATTACGAACTTCATTACGAAAAAGAAATGCATATTTGTCATAGTAATAATAATGTTCAAATATTCAAAAAGTATCTGACTAATTGATTTAGGTTGTATAATTACTTATGTAATTACTAATGGTAATCCTGTCTAAAATGGATATCTTAGGTTCAAAGCAGTGGCAGCAAAAAGCAAACTGGACCTTGTTAAGCAGGGCTTCACTGAGTTTACTATCGAAGACTTTCACAACACAGTGAGTTGGAACAATATGAATGCCTCACACAGCATTACAAGAACTTTTACTGTTCCCATAAATGTAAATGTGGGTATACATGTTGCGCTTCTAATGCTTTTGCTTTTGTTCCCGCTCTCTTTTTTTTTTTTTTTTGCTGTTAGTTCATGGACCTGATTGAGTTGTGTGAAAAGCAGCCAGCCCTCGGGGAGCTGCTTGGCAGTTTCAATGACCAGAGTGTGTCGGATTACGTGGTGGTTTACCTGAGGCTGCTCACGTCTGGTTACCTGCAGAGAGAGCACACCTTCTTCCAGCACTTCATAGAGGGAGGACGCTCCGTCAAAGAATTCTGCCAGCAGGTTAGAAATGGTGGAAAACGTGGCTAACTTGAAGATGGCGAGGAAAGAAAGATAGCTTGGATAACTAGGAATTTAATTATCTTAAACAGTATAACCCCCGGAAAAAGCAAAAAAAGTGAATTGACAACATTGAAGGTAAACGTAACTGCTTAAATCTGCTAATTTCTATTGGTTATGTTTTCTAGGAGGTGGAGCCAATGTCCAAAGAAAGTGACCACATCCATATCATTGCCTTAGCACAGGCATTAAATGTGCCCATACTGGTGGAGTATATGGACCGAGGGGAGGGCGGCACAGTTAACCATCATGTGTTCCCAGAGGGCAGTGAGCCACGCATCTTCCTCCTCTACCGACCAGGCCACTATGACATTCTGTACAAATAAAAGTCCCCCTATGGTCTCATTGTACCAACACCTGAAAAAACGGCCACGGTTATTCATGCATCTGTATGATGGCTGTACCATGTTATTACAAAACTGTTCTGCTCAGTCAACGTTCTCTGAATCCCTTCCCTCCCCTCTCCTCCCAAAAAAATAATAAAAAAAAACACCTAATGGATTAAAACTACCAAAACAAACTTAAGGAAAAAAATGGGCAGCGTTCAGCATTAGGGTTGTACAGTTTTTTTCTGTTGTGGTTGTAAATGTTATCAACTTGCTTTTAGTTAGTGTTTTTGCTTTGTTACAACACTGAGTTTCTTGAGTTTTATTAAAGAGATTTTCACCTTGTGTTGCACATTTCATTTGTAGCAAAAGCTAATCAAAGTTTCTGTTTCTTTTTTTTGCACAAAAAGCACGTTGTATTGTTTAGGGCAACAGCAAGTTGGGAAGGGTAAACAAACTCCATAGGTGAATGGAAATCTAGAGTCACTTCTGCAAACATATTTTTTTTTGAATAGTTATTTACTTAACAGCTTTATTGAGGAGATTTTGATTTTCCTCTTAATGATAGTCCCTGTTGGTGGTTCTTAACTAGGTGGTGAAAATGCTCTCTTGAAACGATCTTGATTAGAACTTAAAATTCACAATCTGGGATAGCTCAATTATTGAATTTTAGGACTTGTGCTTATAATTTTACTTTTATAGTGAGTGTAAAATGAATACAATTTTGGATTAGTAATCAAAAAACCCAGACAGCATAAAAATGTATTTTTTTTAATCAATGGTACATATTCCATAGTTTCTCAAAAGAATAAACAAAAATGGAATAAATCAATTACTATTAATCCAAATATTTTCAATATTTTCTTATATTTTAGCCTGAATTTATTTATGAAGATATGATACAACAGACAGGTACAGAATAGGCTATATATACAGGTGTCAAAAATGCAAAGAAATATTTTTGCGGTAACAACTTCACATTCATCCTTTTGGCATAATGAGAAACATATTTAGTCCCTTCAAAGACAATCCTGAATTCAATCAAAGTAAACCAAAATAAACTGCAATAAATTGTTTACCAGTTAAGAGAAAAGCCTTTTTTCAACTTCTCAAGGCAATATATTTTCAATAAAGCAGCAATCTCCTCCAGAGAAAAATCCTCTCTCCCTTTTTGAGGATAAGATTATTAAGCAGTTTGCCCAGAAGCTGCATTACAGTCTGAAAGTATACATTATTACATGTTTCTTTTGCAACATAAAGTATGAGCAAATAAGAATTGTTTAAGTGATTAAAAAAAATTAAACATGGCTGCATCCAACATGGTTGCCAAAAAGAGCAAAGTCAACATGCACGTGATTCTTCAATATGAGCACCGTATTTCAATTACTGTGTTTGGACATTACATGAATCTTTGGCAACAAGAAATAGTGTCAGTTATGGAACTTACAGTAAAGCACTGTATCCAGAAGAGGCAAGAGTATGTGGTACATGCTCACTAACTACCCAGAGGATAAGGAAAGCCGATTCTCTAACCTGGCTGAAAAAGGGTGGACATCTCCAGTACATTCCAGAAGTATGTCTTAGCAAGTGAAACCATTTTAAATTATTTTGATACTGTTGGAAAACAAATTATAAGATTACTGAACTTAATTTTAGTTTTCTTCATATTTTAAATAAGTAAAATGATATTACATTGGCAGATATTTTCTTGTTTTAAGATCAATGCTTAAAAACAAGAAAAAGAAAATCTGTCAATAAAATGACTTAAAATAAGTTCAATAATTTTTTTTTACACCAGCCTCAATGCTAGGCATTTGCACTAGAATTAAGATATTTTGTTAAGATATTATTTTTTGCAGTCTAAGTCAGGGTCACATTAAGAGTAGTGTTTTCATTTCAAAGCTAATTCCAGTTTGAACAAAATGAGCCATGTGGCAGCTTGTAATCGATGTTGCATTTTTTAATTCTGACCCACACATGCAAACGAGGTTGTATCAAAGACCATTCTACTTTGACAAGAGTAAAAGTAACAATTATTCTGCCACTATATTCGATGGCTTTTTATTGGTGCCGATACAAGTGGTGACTGTTCACCTCTTAAGATGACGGAACACACCACCAATCGATTTTCAGAAAAGAGAACAGCACTTTGAACTCTGTATTCATATTATATGAGAGATATAAATAAATAAATAACAGTGCATGGACAATCCCTCAGTTGAGATTAATAAGAGGCGCACACAAATACATTTGTTATGTGGCTTAGATGTAGTGTTTTGAGGTCATTTCCTGCTTAGTGTAGCTGAACTGTCAATAAACAGTTTCAAGTAGTTCTGCAATATGAAAGATTGTGTAACGTGGTCAATGCTGGAACTACATGTCAGTCTCTAAATATCAATTTATTTCACTGCAATAGTTGACTGTGATATTTTTACTTCTCAAGAAATCTGTTCCCAGGACTAATGCAGGTTTGTTTTAACACCCACTTAGTCAAACTGCCCAAACTTGCCTCTCTCTCTCAGATACCTTCACCCAACTCCATCTCACCCACCACTGCCTCTGCAAGCAGACCCAAAGTCATGTGCCTTCACGCACACACGTACACAGTCCTTCTGTTTCTCTCCGACAGGTGGTATACGGTCTCAGTAATGGCCGTATCCCAGGCTGACTCCAGCTACCAGGCCGAGGCTCTCTCTCAGGCCTCGGAGCTGCTCTTCTCCCAGCCGGATCTTGTCTTCCAGCTGCCGCTGCTCCACCAGCAGGGCGGCCTTCATTTTCACAAAATGGCTGTAGTCACGCAGCTGCTCTGGGGTCAGGCAGCGGCCCAGCACGCTGCCAACGGCCTGCTCCCGGCGGTCCACATGCTCCTTCAGCTCCTGAGCTTCAGCTAGCTGCACTAGGAGCTGCTTCTTCTTCTCCAGCAGGGGGAGCTATAGCATCATAAACCAAAGGGAAAATAAATTGTGAAACTGAAAGGCAGGACTGACAGCAGTGGGTGAATTATCCCTCCTGTGCACATAGAGCTATGAAAAAAGGTAATGTATTGGTGGAAGTTTGAATTAGGCCAAAAGCAAAAGACAAATGAGCAATTTGTACTAGAAACTAGGCAAACTGTCAGTGGTGCATGCATTCAGTTACATAAAATCTCCCATCTAGACAAACATGTAACAAATGTGTCTTAATCCCTTCTACTGTCCTCACCCTCTCATGGTGCCCAGCCTCCATGCTCAGGCAATCCAGGGCACTCTCCACTCTGAGCAGCCTGCCAGAGAGGGAGAGCAGCAGGCTGGTCACCTTGTCCAAGTCCCCGATGAACATGCGGAACTTGTCCACCTCGTTGGGTTTGCAGACAGCCAGCACCAGGCTTTCCACCTCCTCACCCAGTTGGGAGTTGGCCCTGATGTCCTCCTGCAGGCCTCGCTGGGCATCCCGCAATACACCCAGCTTCTTATACAGGCTCTCCATGAGCTGCCTCTGCAAAGACAGAACACCACCATATTAGACACAAGAAATAACAGCTCAGAAATTATTTGCAAGCCTTTAATAAACACAAAGTACAAATACAAACAAACAAACAAACCATTAGAACAGAGGCTCGCTGACAACACTCAGTTTTATACTACTAAATGACTGCTTAGGGGGAAGCATGTAAAATCAGTGCCGACCTTATAATTAAGTTCTTCATCATCCTCCTTCATCTCTGAAAAGTCCTTCATCTTGGTAAGGAGATGGGTTTTGTTGGTTGTTCCACTGTAACTGCTTGAGCCTGAGCCTTTTGACATTGAAGAGCCCTGCCTGGAGGACCTGGGACAACAGGTATTCATGGATTAAATTGGTAAGTAGTTAAATAAACCAACATGGAAAAGTCAATGAAGCAGAACCTGTCTAAAATGTACCTTTCCATAGTGTCTCCACTGACTGGGTAACCTCCTCTCCAACCCTCCATTCCACTCCCAGCTTCTGTGCAGTGGGGGAAAAGCTCTCCCATCAACTCCTTCCCAGCTCTCCCATAATCCTCTTCCAATAACGAGTCTACCATGGATGGTCTCTGCTCTCTCCTCGTTCCTACCAAAGGAGTCTCCTTGGAGGACAGTGTGTCGATGTCAGTTTCCAGCACTGTCACAGGTCTGGCAAAGCACTGTATCTCTGTTCTGCTTTCTGCTTGCCTGTGCTGCTCCACTACAGTGTCCTCCATCTCTTGGACCTCATCAATATCTGTCTCCAAGGGCAGAGAGTGTTCCTCACTGGGGAGTGGGCTTTGTGAAATACATTCAGAGCTTTTGAAGGCTGTTCCAGGAAAGCCCATTTCTTGTGACCGATTCTGCAAGTGCTGCTTGTTCTTGTGGTTCATGGTAAAGTAGGACTCAGGAGGGACAGGCCCAGCACAGGAACCATTCTCCACAGTTGAGGGAGGGTATGAGGACCTGCTAGTGTTCTTGATTACAGTAGAGTTGTGAGAACCAGTCAAATCCCATTCTGCTGTATGTTTATGGAAGACTGGCTTCACCACAGCTGGCCTTAACTGATTTGAAGCCAGTGCCAGGTTTTGATCAGACAATCTGAAATGTGACAGAAAAACTAGTCAGTCATTTATTTAAATGTATATATATATATATATATACACACACACACACACACACACACACACACACACACACACACAAACAATATACATACACACACACAAACACACACAAACTCTACCTTCGATTCGATTCGGTTGATGATGGAAGCGTGTTCATTTCATATTGATGGGATACAGGTGTGTTTCGTTCAATTGGAGGCAGAACCACAGGTATGAACGCTCTATGGTTAAAGGTGGGGCTGTGTGGAGCCAGAGTGAGATCCTGGTAGCACTGCTGACAACTGTCTGCTCCCTCCCTCGGAGGGAGACTGTAGGACCGGTGACGTGTCATTTCATGGACAACGGGAGGGCAGGATGTGCATGACTGCGGCTGAGGAAAGGCGGCAGGTGGTGCAGAGAAGAGGTTGTGGTGAGATGTTCGTCTCTTGTGGAACTGCCCCCATTTTGGAGGCGGTGGACGAGGAGGAGGGGGACCTTTTTTCTTCTTCGCCTCAGTCGTGATGTTCTCATCCAGTTCCGTAAGGGTGGACGAAGACATTCTGCTTGCATTAGCATTAATTACTGCGTGGCTACGAAGACCCTGAGGTTCTCGGATGTCATTTTCGGACATGGCACGATTTCTAAGCAGTGATGATGAGAAGGCTCCATCCTCACTGCGGCCAACACGTGGTCTGTGGTTCCACTGGCTCTGAAAGCCAAAGCCCGCGGTGACCTCTTCTGGCTTGGAGTCTCGTCCATAGTGAGCATAGTCCCTACACAGGAAGAAAACAACCCTGATCAGCTCACAGTCATGATTGTGTTACTGACCCCTTGACTGTTATAAAACCCATAGCAATTAATTATGGCACCCTTTGCAATAATGAAAGCCCTAACTATTAAATATATAGAATCAGAGATTATAGAATACACAAAACAGTTTCAAAGTCAAATGCACACAACCACAAATAACAAAATATCCAGCAGCAGACATAGTAAGCCTGCTGAGACCACCCACTGATGAACTTAAATACAGGAAATGACCTTACCTCTCAGTCAGGCTAAACTTCCTGTTGAGTTTTGCTTGTTCCTGCTCCCGTACAGGATATACCTGTGAAATAAATTTGCCAAGTAATTCTAAACAGGAATGTGTTTGGATGCTATAGCTTTCCTATTGCCTAAGGCAATAGATGGGCTTTACAGCATTTACTGCATTTTACCTCTATCACATTTCCACACAATTCCAAAACAACTGTGGAAACATGGTAAGTGTACTGGACAGCTGTTTTAACTTTTTTATTTATTTTTTTAAGATTTTGTAGATTCTGTTACTGTTCCACTCGTCACCAGTCTCGGTTCTGCTTGAACACACCCCATTTTGCCAAAATAAATTGGCAAAAATGTGATCTCTCAAACATTCATGCTTAGCCAGAAAACACTTTAAACATTATGATTGGGTTAGAGATCTATTTATACCTGCAGACACCCGTTACAAGAGAGGAGAAAGAGATTATTTTTCTTTTATTTTTGTTCTCTCTCAGAAGGCTGACAATTATTTATTATTCATTCATTATACTAGTTTATGTAATAGTCCAGCTTTGGCTTTCTCAACTGTTGAGGAAGCAATTTTTTTTAGCTCAATTTGAAATGGTTTAGTACACTTATGGTGCAATATTTATCCATTATTCACACACACATTTTTTTGGTAATTTTTTTACTCATAAAATATAGATACAATATATTTTATAAAGATATACGTATATTTGCTTTTGTCTGATCCAATAGTCAGAAAAACCTGGGAACTTATTTTAGGCCCACTGGGCCCAATAAATCCCATTACTCTGCCTGCACCAATCCAGACCCAGATTTACAGAGATAATACTGGGCTGCAAGCTGCAAACTCAGCACTAATGCATATTGCCGGTATTTTTGCATATTCAATGCAATCCATTACTGTTTAATTCAAATAATGTCTTCACGGCTATACTGGTCTGTAGTTTCATTACTATTGAGTTGATTCCTACATGAAACACATTCTTGGACGTTTGCATACAAAAGCACCTGTGTCACAACACAGCATCTCACCTCTGTCTGTGCGCAGCTCCTGTTCTTATATCCAAGGTGCAGACAGCACTGTTCAGACTGATACTGTTGGCTAGTTACAGGTCGGAAGGCTGAGCATGGTTTTGGGATATCAGGACTGGTGTCGCTGTGATAATTGTCTGGGTGAGAACTGTTGGCAGTTAAACTCAGAGAAGTGAGTGGCTGTTTAGGATGAGTGTCTTGAGACAAAGGTGGTGGCATTGTTGTATTGCCGAGGTCATGTCCACCACTCAGGAGATCTCCGCTGGTATCCCACTGTCTCTCTATCTGTTTACCTCTTTGCTGCTCCATTTCATCATCCTTCCTGGTTCTTTCTCTCTCCCTTTCTTCCTCCTGCTCCTTTTCCCAGGCTTGTAGCCTCTCCTGATCTTTAAGTCTCTCCTGATCTTCAAGTCTCTCTTGCTTTTTTTCCTTCTCCCTCTCCTGTTCTCTCTCCATTGTTATCTCTCTGTCTTTCTCATGTTGCACACTGACAAACTGTCTTCTGGTCTCAAGAGAAATGCTTGTTCCATCATGGACTCCTCCTTGGTAGGAGAACCTCCTGTGCCCTAGTGCAGGGATGGATTCAAGGGGATCGGGAGAAGATGGATTATTATTTGTCTGTTGCTTTTCTGGCCTCTGGCGCCGTCTTGTCAGACTAGCCAGGTTGGTCACAGACTGGCTCAGGTTCCTACTCGTCTCCTCAAAGAATTTCCTGCGGTCTGCAAAAGGAGGGATGTCACAATCATCTCCTCTGCTATAGCGACCACCCGCTGAACCCACTCTTCCTCGTGATGGTGCAAGGTTCCAAGACAACTGTACTGTTCCTTCACTGCTTTTCTTCTCATTCACTTTCATTTCTGGTTGCAGTTTGTATTCTGGTGCCCAGCGCCAACGACGGGTTTTATTCGTCTCCTCACATTCTGGTCTAGTCCCCTCAGTTAATCCAGTTTCTTTTTGTGAAAGTTGTGTGTCCTCAGTTTTGGTTCTTGGTTGTTCCGCACCACTTGTCCCATTGCATTTATTCAGATCTGGCTGAGATATTAGGTTTGAGGCTGTCCTAGACTGAGATGAAGCCAAAGCAGCATTTTGAATGTTGGTGAAGTGGCTAGTTTGGGTTTGGGGTCTGGGTTGATGGATTCTGGAAGGCTCGGATGTGGAAGCTTCCTCCATATGGAGACTTGCACCATCTTCTTCCTCTACTGTCTCTTCACCACAGAGGATCCCACCTGTGCCTTTGCTCTTTTGCAGCTGAGCCTTCTTTCTCTGGATCTCATTGCGAAGGTTTGTGGCAAAGCGCTCACTTCGACGGCGACACTTAGATGAGCGAAACTGCCGCTTCTGAGATGGCTTTGAAACCTCATTTTCATTTTCCCTCCCATCTCTTTGTTCTTGGTTCTCTTCAAGCAGAGTATCCATACTAGCTGCACCACTAATAGGCCCAAAGTCTTGTTCAAGGAGCTGAGAATCCATGGTGGGACCAGAATTAGAAAATCCATTTCTTGCAGGTTCTCCTGGAACACTTACAGATCGTACCCAGGAATGTCGAACAGGAGATATGATCTGGCCTGAATCCAGCTGTTCTTCCTCCATCCTCTGTTCCTCCAGCTCTGAAGTAGTCACTGACCCAGGGGTGGAGCATCGGCTTCCTCCTCCCCATTTACCCTGGGATATAACATCTGGACTGTTTTCTCCCAAGTTCTCCCTAGGATGCAAAGAATTAGACCACTGGCTAGACAGGGATATAGAATGTTCGTTGCTGTCACTAGAGAGCTCCATCATATGTAACTGAGGGGCAAGTAATTTTTCAGGGGCACTATGTCTGTACATCCTGGACTCAAGATTGTTCCCTAAATGGGTGAGTTCGGGGTCAGGATTGTGTGCTGGTAGAGGATTGGGCCTAGATGAACGCCTCTCTAGAGGCTGGAGGGGACTGCTTTTTTGGTACTCTGCTGATCTTTCTTGGTTATCTGTATATGATTCTTTTAGAGAACTGAGGGTGTAATAAGTCTCTGTACTACTTTCTTTCAAGTTCTGTCCATTTTCTTGTAAGTCATTCAGACATTCGTTCCCATTTAACACCTTAGGGATGCAAGCTGGGTTCTCATCTGTGCAGCATGTCAAACTCGGAATACCAACAGGAGCAGACACACAACGTTTATCAGTTACCCCTGGTCGGCCTCTGGTGGCCCTGAAACTATCTTTTCGCATTGGAGGCTGTGGAGGTCCACATTTCTGTTCCTCGTAGCTATAAGAGGATGGACGTATTTTAGCCTCAGGCTTATGCGGCAGGGACCTAGATTTGAGGTTTCCCTCCTCACACTGAAGTTCTCCTGGTCCACTGGCCGCAGAGTGTGGGCGTCCCTCTGTAAGCCTGCAAGAGGGTCCGAGGCCTTGCAGGAGGCTGTCCATGGAGCTGTTCTCCTCGGGGCGTAGAGACACTGTGTAGTCAGACGTGTTCGAGCTGGCAGAGAAGGAGCTGTAGGCCGAGTCACGTTTATTGTTAAAAATGGCAGGGTCGATAGGGGAGAGCTGGCTGTCGTAGTAACCCTGACTTGGAGGGTTCTCAAGACTCTCCATGCTCCCCACTGAGCTGCTGTGGTCTGTGCTGTAGTGCCTGGAGAGGAGGCTCAACTGCATGGACAACTCACTGTGGGACAACAAAGTGAGGGGGATGGAGGGATGGGGAAGTGGAGAGAGAGAATTACAGATAAAAGAAGAAAAAATGAAGAGAAGAATAAGATAGAGTTTTATTTACTTGATATTATTGTAAATCATTACTTTGTCAAACCTCTAAAAAATAAGTCACACATCTTTCCTAACTTCATCACATTTGTTAGAACCTTTGACAGTTGTTGAAGCACTATTTCCATACAGACATAAACAATAATACATTCAAATATAAAGTCCAAGAATGAACAGAAAGCACTGTAGTTCTTCAGGTAACCGATGGGGGGAAAAAATGCAAAAAAGCTGATACTAAAATCCAGCCAAAGTCAATATTTCAATACTTCCATTTCTAACCTCAGATATATTTTAATTATTACACCAGGTTTAAGCAATTTGGAGAAGGACAGGTGTGGGAATTTGGAATAAACCATGACTTCAGACTTACACAAACAAACTACTTTCTCTTATTATAGACAATCACACAAAATGAGATCAGATAAGTATCAAAATGTAATGACCCAGATACACTCGGCACTGGGACGCAAACAATAAGTAAACAATTCAGAGAGGATGAATCAGTATCTTTTCCCAGAATATTTAACAAAAGAAAAATGGTTTAAATGATGAGTAATATCAGTAATTTATTATGTTTACTATGGATTATTCATCTATTCAACTGTAAATGTCATGGATTATAATTTATTATGTTTACTATGGATTATTCATCTATTCAACTGTAAATGTCATGGTATTGTACAGTTTTGCTTTTCCGTTCCGTTTTCGTTCTTTTTCGTTCTGTTTTTTGGCCACAAATCTATGAAGAACGTCTGAATCAAATGTATAAAAATAGCAGTAGCATCCGGTGAGGCGTGTGTTGACATAAGACCTGAGATCACTGGCTTCCTGCTGATTGTGTTCCTTTATAAACCAGTCAGAAAAAAAATTCCCCAGGCAACAACATGGTTTCTTTCTCACCAACACCCTCCTCGCACACAGACCCCGTTCAATCTCAAAGCTGCAAAACATTAGAGGAAGTGCACGTGTGTTTGGTGAAATACAGTCCAAAAAAAAAAAAAAAGAGACACGGGGTGTCCAAACTACCAAAACTTTAGACACACCGTAAAATAAAATAAAAACAAACAAAATCGCACACAAAAGCTGTGTGTGGGGATGTGGTAGGATGTGTGTGTGTGTGTGTGTGTGTGTGTGGTGTGTGGACTCCCACCTGTTGTCAGCTCCTGACTGCCACGGTACGCTGAAAGACGTGGGGTGGAGCTGCATGGCCAGAGGGCCGTCTGGACTGCCTCCTGGAGCAGGCACAGGCTCTGACAGCTTCGCCAGATGCCAGGAGTGAGGGCGACTTAGGGGTACGGTTCGCCTGCCACAAGAACACACACACACACCATAAAAAAACTACACTGCGGGCCCTGTGATGACTGGTAATAATGTTGATGTGGTGTCAGGGCATACAGTACTGATAAATCAGTTGGAGACCAACTGATTTGAGGTCTCTAATTATGTCTGGATTTTATATAATGTATAGTGGAGTTGAGTCTGACGTAGGAAAAAGCTAGTGAACCCCACCTTGCCAGGTGTCTTAGATGACCTAGCTGTATTTGAACCAACAGTGATGAAAATCCACAGCTGTGGTTCTCTTTGTAAATCAACGTTAAAAACCTAAAGCTAAAACCGTCTTTGCACTTCACTTAACAGACTATTCACACAAGCCTGAGAAATGCAAAATGTCTCAAGTCTGCTTTAAGCAGTGTCCATAAATCTTCACTGAATCCACCCATGCAATTGCTCAGTAGCAGTTATTTATTAAAGCTCTTTATTATGAGAAAATTGCAGAAAAGTTCATTTTATTCATTTGTACTACATGGAACACTGTCTCCAGGTACATCCCCACCCTCCCCAATATTCATAATCATAATACGTTTTGATCCGTTGTAATTAATATTTATTAAATGAAAGTTTGGAAGCACCTGCTGCATTTTATTCAAGACCGGTTATTTTATTCACTAAACAACAGATGCAAATACTACAAACCAGACGCCACAAGATATTTTAGATGCTAGATGACGTCGGTCTTAATACTTTACAGTTTTTTAAGTCATTGAAGACACAGTTTTCATTTTAAACTTTTTTTCTCATTCTTATTTTATTTTAATGCTTCCCATAATTGATTTAATTCATAAAGAACATTATATTATTCTTTTCATACATGTTTTGCAACATGGATAAAACCACTTTTGGTCAGCAATTAAAAACTTGAAACAGTAGTATATAAAACTAAACATGAAAAGGTACGTCATTATTTTATTAATTTTTATTTAACCTTTAGCCAGAAAGATTTCGTTGCTTCACAAGCATAAAATGCAATTAGAGACTTACTATCTCTCGTGATTACAGTTAAGGTACATTAACAACCATCTTCCATTTTTAGACCCCGTTTCATGAAAATGTCAGTAATCATGAAAACAATCACCATCGTACGCCATCATACAACAGTTCAAAACGTCCATCCAAATGTCAACAAAGCACAAAACGTGCATGTGTAGCTAGAACTGAACAGCTTGTCCTTTGCATTCATGAGAACTATAATCAAGAAGCTCTAATATGGTTATAAGCGGTGAAACCAATAGCAAATACATACCTAGACCCATACAGTAGGATGAAATGGATTCTCGATGAATATCTGAAGAAATCCTTTAAAAAGACGCTTCACCGAAACAGTTGTACGTGTACAAATCCAATAGAGCTTGGAGTACGAATGCAGGCAGAAAAAGTTCTGGTTTAAGACTAGGTTCAAGCAAATATGTAGTGAGCTTTAGCAGAAGCCAAAAGGTAGACTTAGTCAATCATGGTGAAGTCTTGTTTCTGGTGTTGGGAGGGAACTCGTATCATGACCCCCAGCTTCAGTGCTCATGTGAGTGAAGGCTAGTGGTCATTTATTGGTAATGAGACAGCCTGAGGCTCTGAGTAGATTTCTAGTCCGGGAAAAACGAACACACAAGTACTCCCCTGACACACCGATTCCCTCGCCCCCACCCTCTTCCAACACTTCTAGCTCACGCAAAAGACCCAGCAGTCAGCGTTTTGCCTTTCTCGACCTTACACACACACACACACACACACACACACACACTCTCCCACTCACTTCTTATAATGACATTAGCAAGGGGAAGTGGTTCTCAGACGGAGAGGAAACTATGTTCGGAGCAGATAAAGAGACATGCCGCTGCTAAAATAATACCCAGAGTCCTCTCCTATTATTGTTTGAATGAGGAAAATAATGTGAGGGCTACTTCCTGTCTCTCTGGGAGAGCTGTCAGCTGTGGCTGGTGGAGGAGAGAGAGAGAGAGAGAGAGAGAGAGAGAGAGAGAGAGCCGACTGATACAATACTACACCAGAGGAGAGAGAGCAGGAGAGAGAGGGGGAGAGAGAGAGAGAGAGAGAGAGAGAGAGAGAGAGTGCGAGTATGAGTGAATGAGAGAGAGGCAGTGTTGTAGTGGACAGCTGCCAGGTAACAGTTTTCTTGGCCTTCCCCTCAGCGCTGATAGCTGAACAATGCAGGAGGTGCGAGTTCTGCTGTTTAATCAGCATGCGGATAGCAAAAAGGAGTTGAACCCCTTTCAGCTGGGCCTTCATAAACAACTCCCTCATCGCAAGGTAGCCAGAACGGGGTCAAAGGACAACCAGGAGAGGGTGGAGATGAAAGAGCAGGCCCAGAAACACGGAGCATGGGATAAACGGGACCCGATAGCAAGCTCTCATGGTGCATACAAATGAACACAAATGAGGAGTCTTAGATGTTTCAGATGGTGGCCTAAGCTGTTTTAGGGCTGCTACCATAACAGTATATTAAATGGAATATAACCGATATATGGAATACAACAGGTGTGTAACAACAGACTAGAGTTAAAGTAAAGACATAAGAGAGGATATGCAAAGTCACTATGATCACACACACACACACACACGTGAGTCAGTGGTACTGTATGCACTGAAAGACCAAAAATACTCATCTGGTGAGTGACTGCTGTAAAATTTTACTCTGTAAAAACTGCTATACTTCACATCAACCATGTGTCCATCATGGGAATCCTGAAAGACAACAGTTGATAGACTTTGTCTAGCAGCCACAGCCTTGTTCAGGTTAACATCTTCCCTGCTCTAATTCAAGCCATGACAGACCAAGCTGATGAGTTGAATCATGTGTGTTAAAGCCACTGAACTACAGATAAGAAAAAAAAACTGTTCCCAGATCAGGGGTGGCACCCACTGTTTTAACCCAGAGAGGTTCAGGACAAAGACCAAGGTCCCTTAATTAGATCAAACCTTTTTAATTATCAAGTACAAACCCCTGCACCAAGCAGTGTACAGTGGAATTCCACACGTTTACGTGCACACTGTTCCACAGCCAAAAACACAAAACGCTTCCAAAATGAAAAATGAATACAAGGTCACATGAACCTGACCGGTCACACTCAGGTAGTGAATGTGAGACGGGGAATATATATATGTGAGCAAAATCACTGCCACTCTGTTAATCCCACAACCTTCAGGCGTGTTTGGTGTGCTTGTAGTGGTGAGCTGCTGGTCATGAGCCGCATTTATATGGACCTTCAGCACGACCACCACAGGTACAGAGAAAGACGGACACGCAGATTCTCCCTCCCGCGTGCATCTCCAGTCACCGTGGATCTTTAATCCACTAGATCTTTAATCCACTAGTCCTGGTCCTTTAGTCCACATCCTGAAAAACACATAATCAGCAGCAGAGACTGTAGAGCCACCAGTCAAAGCTGCGCTCCTCAGGAAACGAGCCCTCCAGAGCCGGCGTCTCTGCCACAATGGCCCGGTTGTTGTTTTGGGTCGTGTCCCCCCCCCCACTTCACTGTCTCTCTCTCTTGCCTGATTTTAGTATTTTCCTTAAGGAGAAGAATGCATTCGCAAAATGCCCAGACACAAACATCTTATCAGCAATACACCCCCCTTCCCACCATCGCCCCCCCCATTAGGTTTTGTCTGAACTTTCTCACACAAATTAAACAAAAGTGTCGAGTCATGCACCCAGGTGTCTGGCCATCCCTTTAACGTTTAACGCTACAGAGCCGAATGAAAGCACTGAAACTACACTTTAATGTGGAACATTACACTGATTCCAAAGCATCAGACATGAGATTAATATTAGAAGCATTAGACACAAGGTTTATCAGAGGAGTGCAAAGATGCTTTTTCTTCATCTTAAAGCCATCTTGGCTACATTCCACCTGCCACAATCACAGCTCATCCACCCACTCAGCTCTGTTCCACCCATTTGCAGTGGAACAGAGCTGAGGTCTGCCTCTGTGGTCCCACAGATCCTCTTTACGACAGTGGGGCCACATCTTGTCCACACCTGAGGTAAACCCCGAATGGTTCACTGTAGTAGTGAGGACAGAAGTAGCCTTCCAGGATTAATGGCACTTCTGATAAAAATCAGCCATGTTGATTCGTGCAGTCAGGCAGTAATAGAATCTCGGTGGCTGTCGGCCCCGGACCCCACACTGAGACACAACCTCTGGACCGAGAGCTTGGCGTGTACTACACCAGGCCTAGTGTCTTGGGTCTGATTTTATTTATATTTTTTACCACACCAATCCACACACAGGCTTACATTCACATAAACGGGCCATTCACTATACAGGTTTGTAATCTTCCTGTGAGAACATGATAAAAGTACAAACATGTACACAAAAAATGAAAAATAGGTACACGGTGTTCATGCAAACAAAAACACCACACACACACACACACACACACACACACACACACACACACACACACACACACACACACACACACACACACA
>JAOXYF010000017.1:5164270-5181423 GCA_028565775.1 Sternarchorhynchus goeldii
CACACACACACACACACACACACACACACACACACACACACACACACACACACACACACACACACACAGACACACAAATTCAAAACACCACATGAAGAAGTGGAAAGAAACAGAGAGGGGGTGGAAGAGGCCTGGGAATGTGTGGAATGTCCATTGTTTTGGCAGGAGCTGAAGCTCTTTTGTTTATGAAGTTCCTTGGCACAGCAGGAGGGGGTCCTACCAACCCCTCAAAGTGCTTTTCGGAAAACTTCCTGACGCTGGTTGCCCTGAACTTGTCTGTACCCCCTGCCCCCCACCATCCCTCGAAGATCTGAAGGATCCGACACGTCCCCTGTGGTCCATAAACTCCTGGAGGGGGGGATGCTATTGAGCCTGTCAGTAGAGAAGCCTATAAGAGAAGAGCCTCTAAATGGCCCTGCACACACACCCCTGCTGTGAGTGCAGCCAGTGTTTTTGGCCCATCTGCTGGTGTGTGTGGAGCATTTGGGTGCACTCTGATGGAGGTCCAGGGAGCCCGGGGGGGGGGGGGGTGCGCGAATATGCTGGTCGATCACGCAATAAAGCAAGGCAGCACAGGTGAGAGTGTGTTCACCTGCGTCTGCGTGCGTTGTCTAACCAGAACACGGGCTGCCCTCCGATTGGCTCTCATGCAATCCCAGACTAAAACTCGGGGTCTGCCGGACTTGCCCCAGGGTGCGGGGCAAAGGGTCAGGGCAAGCGTGACTGGCAACGGTTAGATACGTCCTCCTGTGTCCTCCTCTCCCAGTGCACCCGCCATACTCGGCAGCTGTGACAGGAAGCGGGAGGGGGGGAAGCATTACTGGGCGGACCAGGAAGCGTGATGCGAGGGGCTGGGAATTTCCCCATGAGTTGGCGCAGTGGTCAGTGTGGCAGGCGCAGCAACACTAGTGCCAATCAAGGTGCCATCTTGGTCGAATTCGCAAAGTATATAAAAAGCAGTAGATACATTTGGTTTGACTACACAGAAACAAACATGCTAACAGTAAAACTAAAATACCATCACTAGCCTGGGAACACAAAAAAAACAACTAAAAACACTTTGGCATTCCAGACAGTTGCTGGTAACAATGGAATATATACGAGCAGGAAGAAGCTTCATGCAGCGAACATTACAAACATCCTATTTACTTGTACTCATCACCTTCCTATAGTCCCACGGTGCTCTGTCTTCATCAGAGCAGCGCTGCGAGAGTGCCCCACAGAACACACACACACACACACACACACACACACACACACACACACACACACACACACACACACCAAGAGACGTCACGACTGATGGAGAAGGTGGGAAATAGAAGGATTAGACGGTTTTTCCATGGTGACACTGATGTGGACAAAAACACGTGAACACGGGCGTATACACACACATTTTTGCCTGTTACTCAGAGTGGTAATGAGTTCTCTCTACAGATGCATGTGACCTTTACCAGTGTCTAAAACTCAATTCAACACAAACACTCACTGTTAACACTATTAAAAGTTTTAAAGGGGAGAACCTGTGTGTTAGGATTATATTAGATTATATTAGATTATATTAGATTATATTTGATTATATTAGGATTATATTAGGATTATATTAGATTATATTAGATTATATTAGATTAGTACAAGAATCCTGCTGTAGCCATTTTAGGCTGAGTCACTTACATCTGTCACCCGTCATCTCTAGTTGTGTATAAGGCCCCCCTCCCCACACACACACACACACACACACACACACAAGCATTTTTCCTGCCTTTGGATTTGTGGTCTGCTAAAAATACCATGAAGACAGAAGAAGCAAATGCAAGTTTGTTTCAAATGAAAACAACGAAAGCCCCACTGTTTCATACCTCATCCATCTCGACACTGGCAAAGGATCCACAACAACACCAAACATGATGAATGTTCTTTAAGGATTCAGAGATGCTTCATAGAGGGCAGCAAATGTCCACCGCGACACCACGATCTGTGCAGTCATTGAAAATGTCGTTCTGACATTTTAACTACAATTATATACCAACAAGACAAGAAACCAGCCACTGGCACATATGCAAAGCTTAAAACAACTAACTGGCGTCAACAGCATCACTCAAAAAATCACATAGAGGTGCTCTGTTACATGCTAGCAGCCAAGTATGAATAAGTGTGCTTTTGTAACCAGCCAGCCCATAATCTGCACACACACACACCCACACCCACACACACACCAAAGAGAACATACAGTGATAATCTGGCCATACAGTACAAGGCAAACATGCAATCCAGATGCAGTGAAGAACCTCAGGCAAAGTCCTTGTGTGGTGACAAAGGCTCTCTCTCCCTCCCTCCCTCTCTCCCTCCCTCTCTCCCTCTCTCTCTCTCTCTCACACGCATGCACACGCACACGCATGCACACGCACGCACACATTGGCCTGAGATGCCTTAGACCCACAGAGAGAAACCACAAACAGGATAATAACACTAAGACTCAGTGGTGCATTTCTGAACTGCTGCCAATTAAACGGACGTAAAAACGGGAGGAATTTTTCCGTTTCAGCCCTCCGTATCGGCTATGCTACACCAGCATCACTAGTGTATAGATCTAACTGGACACTGTAGCTTGTTACGTTTCAGTACACTTTAGGAGAGGAGTAGAGAGGAGAGGAGAGGAGTAGAGAGGAGAGGAGAGGAGAGGAGAGACCAGTAGCCTGAGCTGTGGCTGGAAACTAAGAATAACTCACCTAAACAATTATGCAGACATTCTCTGTCTTGAGACACTCCACCCTCTCCAATGCACATGTGCATGTGCACACCCACGCACACAGCCTGTTGCAATCGAATGTTGTCACTCACATACATATTCAATGCAATATTGGCTTCAGCCACTAGGGGGCAGCATACAGCGAGGCCCCAAACCTCCACAGACTAGCTGCGGCATGTGGAAACCTCCTCTGCTGACACGGCTTATAAAAACGCACAGATCTGAGAAAGAGTTCGTCACCCGGGTGATGACCATAGAGAAGACCAAGCTGTGTGCTCAACTTGGAGAAAACTCTCCAACAAGGACAGAAACTACAGTACAGTCCGGAGGTTGTCACAGTAATTTTCTTCTAGTGAATCTACTGGTGAGACGGACAATAAGAGATGTGAGATGTGTACTGGTTTCTGTCATGTTGTCCTGATCACAATCATTCCTCTGCACAGTTCCAGATTGCACAGGGGGATTCACAAAGTCACGGGGGCGTGAATGACCTGACACACGTCTGCCCAGCTTCACTGATGTCAAATTGCATCAACCCAACTAAAACAAAACACCACACACACACACACACACACACACACACACACACACACACACACACACACACAGGCTACTTCCTATATCTGCATGTCTCTCTCTCCTTCTCTAACGAAAACATCTCTGACAGGTCGTACCAATGATGTCATTTTTATCTTGCGGCCTTCCCTTCCTTTGGTCACAGTCTTCCCAACACAGCGTGACCTGGAAATGCTCTCTGACCTCTATTTGTGTGTGTGTGTGTGTGTGTGTGTACCTGCGGACAACGATCTTGAGAACCCTGTAGGAGCCTTTGATCAGGATGAGGGCTTCTTGGCGAGAGCCGTAGAGCGCAGAGCCGTTGATGTTAACCAGCTCGTCTCCCACTCTCAGCTTCTTACACTGATCTGCCTTTCCTCCCTCCTCGATCTGAGACAGCAAACAACAGAGAGACAGACAGACAGACAGAGAGAGGGGTTGAAGGTTAAATTGTACTCACACATATACACATCAACTGTCAGCAATCTTTGGACTCGTAAGGTCAAAAGGCGACTAAAGATCTACCTACTGTTGCAGCTATAAACAGTAAAAATATAACGAGTTAAACGTTCAAATCTTAAACACCAGCACTGCACAGCCACTACTGACACAGAACATACCACTCAATTATGTGTATATACAGCTCCAGGCATATTATTCTGGCCACATTTCCCTATGGAAGGGCCAAAGGTTGAATATACAAACCCTACTGTAAACAGATACAGTTCTCACACGCCCAGACCAGTGCCTAACACATGGGGGGGGGAGAAGCCATAACAAGGCCACATAAATCTTACAGAAATAAACAATGGAGTCAGAAGAAACAATCGCACACTTGGTCCTGCAATATGGATGTCACCATCAGGAGCAGAAACACTGGAGTTTTCAAAAACACTCAATTCCAGAGTTGACGTGCCAAGTTCTCACAATTCTAGATTTAAAATGCCAAAGAGTCTGAGTATTTCACTCATCAGACACCCTGCTGTTGTATGGTACTGGATATACTGATCACCACTCTACGACCCGGAGCTGAAATGACCTGTGTGGACATATACGGTACATATTTTGTATTTTGATACAAAGTTTGACATGATCTAAAATCACTGTGTTTTACAGTGTCTATGAACAAGGGTGTGACCCCAGTAATGTCTGAATTAAGAGCATTTTCATTGTGAAGCAAGTCTATTTTATTGTATATACCTGCTTGATTATTTAATAGAAAAAACAAAATCTAGGAAGTTTGCACTACATCCATATGCCAAGTGATATAGTTGATCAAAGCTATTGCCTACATAATGTCAATACTTTAATCTGTACACGAATGCAGATTCCAGCTTCAGTCATTAGTGTGTAAGGAATACTTAGCAATAATGCTAATGCTAATGATAGCATTAGCATAAAAAAAAAAAAATCACACAAACTTTATAATAATATTGAATCCAACCTGGCATCACATGATACCTACACAGTTGAAATTGTGTCTAAAAGTCTTCAGGAATAAAAGAACATTGTCAAACTGTAATACAGATAAAGACTGACCAAGGGACCAAGGGTGTGTAAAAGCCATCAACACTTACCCCAAAACCTGTAAGATGTAATTGCTTCCAAAAGTACTACCACAAAATACTGATTTCAGGTTCTATGTAAGAATTTAATGCTCAAAGTTTTCCTCTTTCTCTTTCTTTTTTGCTGAAGTCCATGTTACCTTATGTTACCCTTCATCCTAATTTAAGAAAAAGGCCGTCAAATAGGAATGTTACGCTTTTAGGAATGTAACAGGCAGAGTGTGAATCCACCTGCAAGCCATCGTGGTCTGCATCACACAGCCCAGGCGAGGAGGATTCAGGTGCGTGTAGGTGTGTTCTGTAATCGCTGCCAAAGCAAACAGAGCGAGCATCAAGAGAGGGCGTCGGAACGAAGGCCGTCCCAAACACAGTGAGCTGCGCGTGGGTACAGGGCTGTCAGCACAAGCTCTCTGGGTCTGTGATGATTCCCATACAGCTGCTGCTCCTTTATGGTTTTTGCATTGTTTGAGCACAAAGGCTATAAAAGGGGCCACCTTTAGGAAGACCAGTGGTGATGAGGTTGAAGACGTAGAGGCGCGCGCGCACGCACACACACACACACACACACACACACGCGCACACACGCGCGCACACACACACACGTCACCCTCTCCTTCCAGGGTAATTGCGAGCCACTCTGCAGTAATGTAAATAAACACATACGTGTCGGTGTAGCTGTGGTTATGTGGGAGAGCAGCTCTGAACATTGCAGGAATACTTTTCTGTGGTTTTGCCGAAGAATCACCCAAGAAAAGGTGGGGGTCATCTCTGCAGCAACTTAGTGTGCAAAATCATATCCACCGCACACACCACCAGGCAGGGCAGAGTGCAGCTTCCTCTTAGGTCAACCCTGAAGCAGCATTTGTTTTCACTTCTTTTTAAAAAAATTTTGCAAAAAAAAAAGTTGGCACAGCCACTTGCATACTTCTCAAAATACTCTTCATGGAAAACAAAACATCTACATTAAACTTGCTGACATAAAATGAGAACGCACCAAAGGAGGTCTGGGGAAATCTGGTTCACGGCCCTGATCCAGAGGAGTCCCCACAACTCTTTACTAATCAGCATTGCAGGACTGCAGATTAGCCATGGACTGACAGAACAGCAATTTACATTCTTCACTATCTCCATCGCAGTATTGTGGTCTCATCTCCCTGACTCAGCAGCACTGTATCCAGAAGCTTGAAGGAGATATTGAGTACATGTGTATCACATTGGTCCTTGTTCAAGCTCTATCTTGATGCCTCACTTTGATTCTGTTCTCTTTTAACTCTGACAGGAATCCAGGTGATAGAAACCATTTTCTTTCTTCTCATTCTTTCTCCTCAGGAGAAACTTTACCATCGCTTAGTCTGCCTAACAGAAGACGTCTGAAGAAAACCCAGGCAGAAATCAAATGTTAAAAAATGGCAGCATATGATTTACGTCTTCAGCTCCATGCTTGGTTTGTCACAGGACCCTCGTGGTTAAAAGAAACTGCTTGTGTTTGCCCATTTACACTTACAAATAGGAAGAAATAACAAGTTCTTTCCATTTGTAATAACTGAACCCATTTCACCGGAACAAGGAACAGAACTGTTCCAGGGCCAAACCCAAAGCCAAGGAGACTTTCGTGTGGGATTTGTAATGCTATTGCACCCAGTGCAGGAAGCAACAGCCAAGTGGCACTTTGTTGCTCATTTAGGCAATAAAGCACAGTCACACTCTCAGTCTTACCTCATTTACTGCCAAAGTGCTCAAAGCTCCTGAAACCGAGGCCTGAGAACCGCGTGAAAGAGGCAGGATGGATAAAATGAGGACGTGTCCGTGCGAAGCATCTGATGTCTTCCATCAAACCGGACCCCGTTTCCCTGGGTCTCCGTCTAAAGCCTTCCCTAGACCATAACATAAAGGTACTCCATCCTCATTAATTCCAGCCTGTCACAGGTTTATTTAAAAAAAATGCACATAAAGAAAGTCCACAGTTCCTCCATTCGGAACAGTCTTAGTGTCCACTACAAAGTGTCCGCTTTGAGTGTCCACTACAAAGCCTTTTCACCTCCACCCCGGCCTTCCCTCTTTCTCCCTGGCTTCCTCGCCCTCAGCGTCCACCCACTGCTACCTTTCCTTCTCTTTTTCTCTCCTTCTCCCCTGAGGTCACGTTCTCCTCTGAGGTTTTGGAGATGAAAATAACCAACTGTGGTCTTGTGCTGACTGCGAGTGCCACACCTATGTTCCATTGGGCCTCTTTCCGTGCGTTACGTCTCTGTGAGAGAGAGAGTGTGGGTGTGTGTGTGTGTGTGTGTGTGTGTGTGTGTGTGTGTGTGTGTATTTAGCTTGGGCATGGGCACCAGCCAGTTTGTTCCATGCTCCCCGGTGACCAAGAGGGAACGTTTACAAAGGCTGCCTTTGTGGAGGCTGGATCAGTGCTCCATACCTTCCCTCCTTCTCCCTACCGTTTTTTTCCCCTCCCAGCCACCTCCCTCAGGAACCACTGCTCATTATGAGCCATGAAAATAAAACAATTTCCGCACCCCATTCTTCAGACAGGAGGCTGGCAGACAACGGCACTGAGGAGGCGGCCAGTACTAGTGGGAGAGCTCTAATTAACGTTTCTCGTTTGTAAAAACAAACGGTGGGAGGAATGTGGGGGGAAGCAGTGGGTGAGGAGAGGAAACAAATGGCATCACTGTAACTCTTTTCCTGCCCCTCCTGGTCGAGATAAAACGCGCTCTCCATTTCAACCCCAGGAGGCGAGAGCAGGTCTGGAAAATTATATAAGTCCCGTGGTGGGAATAGTCTTAATACAATAAGTGGCTTTGAGGGGTAATTCTTAGCAGTGCTGCTAGAGTGGCCAAAACTGTGTGTACACTCCCTAGTTGAGTCTCTGGGAGAGTGGTGTGTGTGTGTGTGTGTGTGTGTGTGTTGGGTGGTGTTGGGTGGGGGGGTGTTATTGGGGGCTGTGGGTCAGTGGGGAAATAGTATGAAATTGCTGTCCCAGCTTTCACCCTGTGCAGCAGGTCTGCTCAGGACCTACATCTCATCAGACCAGACACACACCAGACCCTCACATGCTGTGCTTGAGATCAAAGGACACTGTGCCCAACACCTTACTGATTCCTGAAGGGCCCTTGATGACCACACAATTTAAATACTGGTACAAATGACAAGAGCAAAGGGCCAAACTTACATCGGCTTCACAGCAAAAAAAAAACAAAACCCAATGATATTACTTATCTAGTTCATTGTATATATGAATTATATTCACTAAATGTAGAAATACATCTG
The DNA here is from genome assembly GCA_028565775.1 of Sternarchorhynchus goeldii. Lineage (NCBI taxonomy): Eukaryota > Metazoa > Chordata > Actinopteri > Gymnotiformes > Apteronotidae > Sternarchorhynchus > Sternarchorhynchus goeldii. The sequence continues at coordinate 5,172,407 of JAOXYF010000017.1, forward strand.
ATGGAGAAATTAAATGTTACTCCATCATGACGCAGATCAGGGATTTGTTATTATTTGTCATATTATCCAGACTTTGTTAAGGGCATGACCATCCATTCCTAGTCTTGATCCTCCAGGGCTCATAAACGCATGTGCCTGTCCGGACCTGTGTACCCAGTGCTGGCTAACCTCACTGGAGCCAAAAAGCTATCAGAAAGCACCGCACTAGGCTAATCTGCAGTCGGTAGCAGGACTGGGCAGCCTGAGGGCTCTCGTAGGAGAAGACGAAGAAGAATGAGCTCCCTGTCTCGCAAGCTCCGCCCACGCGCTTTGGCTGGACTGGATGAAGTCACCCTCTCCAACTCTATAAATAACAGGGCGTGCCCTGCTCTGCCGGACTGGCCCGCTGCCTTCCATTGTGCCACAGCTGGGCACATTAGGGCACTGCCCAGCTGCCCAGTCACCTGACGGGGTCTTCAGGGCCCGCAGCAGGACACCGGACAGAGAACACGGACGGAGGGGAAACGGTCAACGGGTTTAGGAGCAAACCTTGGGAGAGATTTGGCCTCAGAGAATGAGCAATGGCCTCGTACTGCTTCAGTCAGCTGTGGTTCGTCTCAAAGCACCAATTCAAAGTAAAATGCTGCAAGAGACTGGGAAGGTGGCCCTCGGCCGAGGACACGTGGAGATGAAGCGGGAATGGGATGGTGCGTGATGGAATTACTCGGCCCTGCGAGGAAAAGAGTAGCTCGCCCTGAACGATACTAATCTGAGTTTAACCTTTAAATAAACACATCTGAAACAAAACATGTTTCCAAAGAATTAAGAGATAAGTTTCGACACTCTTGTTTTGAGCAATAATCCAAGGATGGGTCCAAGAGAGAGCAGTGGTAAAGAATGCTGGAGAACAGTCGTCCAAGACTGTAGCGCAAAAACAAAGTCTTCTTTATCAATGTCTGTAATGATTTCCCCAGTCAGAAAATCATTAACAGCAAAGTAGCCAGAGGCATGCAGGCCTGAAACAGTCTGAGCACATGGCTATTTCTAGATAAGTGGGGAGTTCTCTTAGCGTTTGGTTATTTTCTGTATCATTTGGTGGAGGTTTTTTTGTTTTTGTTGTTGTTTTGGAATGACATGGTTTCAAAGCTGTGCCTGGAATAGAGAAAATTCCTGAGCACTGGCTTGGCAAGTATTTATAACTTTTAAAAGTCACCCTTTTTACTGCATTTTCCCTGTGAAGAATGTGTTCAAAACATCCTGCAACTGATGTGAAAGCCTAATTACCCTTCTGAGCCTAAAATGAACCTAAGACAATATTTCATCAATAAAAATAATACAATTTATATTATAACTGAAGGGAAAAACCTTACAAACGCTATTCTTAAAACTAACAACAAAACCAACTCCAGTTTCAGTTGTTGTTAATGATTACCTGCTTTACCTCCAGACAGCTGTGCTTCAGAGTTCTCTACTCCCTACTCCTAGCTAGATACGTCTGTACCGACATATCAGCCAAAGGCCAAGATCAGACAAGCTCTGGGGAGCACATGTCTGAAGATGATGTGTGTAAGCATGCTTGTAAGACTGTGCATTCATGAGCATCTACATGGACAGAAAGGTTCTTCCAGCGTGTGTGTGTGTGTGTGTTACATGGAAGCCAATGATTAACACATGCAGCATCTGCTCACTGTCCATTAAACAGCATGTTCCCTGGGAGCGAAGACTCACCTCTCTGGTCTTTCCTTTACTCCCATCTTCTCCTCTTTTCTCATAGTCTCCTCTGATTCATGCATTCACCGACTGCTTTTATTCACCAATTCATTACAGTGCAAAAGAGCGTTAAGCGAAAACACATTTTCTTTCGAAATTATGGTCTACAGTAAGAAGAGCTGCTTTGGTGACCAAAGCCTACCTCTGTCCAACAGGCAAAAACAAAAGAAAGAGTTTTTTGGGGGTTTTTTTTTGCCCCCCCCCCAGAGGGGGGTTCGGATGTGCTGGCTTGAAACATGGATATGGAAAAAGGAGATGAGAGCTATGGAAGAGGGGGGGGAAGTGAGTAAGACGTAGACGTCCCAAGTTTGTTTGGGAAGTCTACAGGAACACGGTTCTCGGCTACGCTGCGCCAGCAAATTAAAAGCAGCAGAAGACCAGGCAACCGGCACATGTGTCACACCTCTGTGTGGGGCAGCAAGAACGAAGAGACAGCAAGAATGACTGTAGACAAAAAAAAAAAAAAAAGAGAGAAACTTTACGTCGCCTGGAAAGATGTGCTTTGGGTCATGCTAGGAATCCTAGATCTAATATGAAGTAAAGAAAGTAGAGCTCGCTCCTTCAGCTCTAGTGCATTTAGTGGTAGAAAGTGTTCAGTAAACAGCTGCATGTAATGAACATGTATGGTAATTTGTTACAGTGATCTATGAATCTGGACTCCAAGGCAAACAAGATCATGGTTGGGCTGAAACATATTTCTCCATTTCTTGATTGTAGCATAATAATAGATCCCCAGTGACCTGCTGCATAGCAATTAGCTTCCATGTGTGTGTTAATACATATTCAACATGGAAATGGATACCAAATGCCAGTGTTCACAGGGGAATGCCATTTGAGAACATCCATTCAAAAAATATCACAAACATGACTGCGCGCGCACACACACACACACACACACACACACACACACACACACACACACACACACACACACACACACACACACACACACCTCAAGCCATGCTTCAGTTCCAACAACAATCAAGAGCAGAGTCAGCGGGTCGCTACGGTAACCCCCTGCCATGGTGCTCAGAATCTGCCAGTGGCTAGAGCTGAACGAGGCCTCACAGTTGCAAGCCAGCACAGAGGAGTCCCATTCGCTCCCCTCTCTCACTCCAGAGCAGAGGAGGAGTCCCATTCTCACTCCAGAACAGTGGAGGAGTCTCAGCACAAAACCTCAAAATAATTGATATACCATAATTCTTGCTTTTGAAGTCTGTGGAAGTGTTTTAGAAATGTGGTGTAATTAGTTCTGCCGAACTGCAGGTTTAATGCATGAGACCCAAGGGCTCAAACATTATCGATAACCAGCCTGATGCCAGACAGGCGCTCGGAGCGCCCGCAGAGCACGGAACATGTAAGCTTGGTGCAGGTCAGTCCCGCGTTGGTCATTAATCCTGGAAACACAGCGTTCGGGACCTCTTAGTTCCCAAAGCACCTCAACAACAATGAATGGGGGGGGGGTGCGCTCAAGATTGGAGTAGAGCTGACCAGAGCTGACTCCAAGCCCTGACGAGAGGCCCCTCCTCCTCACCACTGCTTTTGTGTGGTGGTCGAGAAGGACCTTATCCACTGCCCCACACCACAACCCAACAACACAGGCTGACGTCACCATTACGCCCAATGTTTCACTCAAGTTCTCTTTTATCTCTCGTTTCTACTCCGTATCCAATCCTTCCACCCCGCTGCACACGCGCGCACACACACACACACACACACACACACGCACAAACACAAACACGAGCACACAGGAGCGCATGCGCCCAAACGTGTGCGGGCCCACACACACAGACTCACACACACACTTTAACTTCTTTAATCTCGGACAGCACAGCAAGAGAGTTGATCAAAGTTTAGAATGGTTTTCCTTATCTCAAGTCCTGGTCCTTGAGCGACTCCTCGCACGGCAACCGGAGTGGAGGAGACCCAAACGGAGAAGGTCTCCACGCGCTTAAGAGCAGCGCGACCTGAAAACATTCTGAAACCAGTCAGGGTCATGTTGGGTGAAAATCCTTTCACTGGCATGCATATCTTTTATGAGGAGAGGAGAGAGCCAAGTTAAAGCAGTGGCACTGGAAACGAGTGAGGAACAATGACAATGTGTGTGTGTGTGTGTGTGTGTGTGTGTGTGTGTGTGTGTGTGAGAGAGAGAAAAACACAGAGGCAGGAGCTGAAGAAGGGAGGTTGAAAGAGACAGACAGTGTGAGAAAGAGTGACAAAGGCTTCATTGAGAGCTACGGCTGGGAGTGAGAATTCTACCTCAGTGAGCTGTACTGCAGACTGGCCCACTCTGAAGCACCATTGTGCTGTTTTACTCTTAAAAAGGTGTGACACACAGCCCTAAGGCTGCCTGCAACCAAGTTAAAGTAACCTCTTCAACAGACCTATTTATGCCCTGGTGAACATCACATTAGAACAAGACTAAAAATGAAATGCGCGCGCACGCACGCACACACACACACACACACACACAATTTAACAGTGAATGTTTTGTTTTAGGATGAGACTCAGTGCGGAAGGAATGCCTCTCTGTGGAGAAACGTGTTTTCACATTCCTCATTTTGTTCGCTTCTTACAGTCTCGATTGACATCCACTGTTTGCACAGACTTCCCCCTTGTACCAGTCTGTTAGCCACGTCCATGTGGCATGCTGACCTGGGCTGATCCGGCCTCTTTGTCTTTGTGCACTTACAGTCACTAAAGGAACAACAAATCTCTTGGACAACAGTGTACAACGATAAGCGTTATTCCAACATCCAATCATATACACAGCGCCGTAAAACAACTCTCATACTTCAGACAAAACACCTTGAATTCACTGAAAGTACTTGTGATGCTGGAGTGAAAACTAAATTGATTCTAATTGTTCTAAGGGTCAAAACATCTTTTCTTTTGCATAATGGCCTTCAGCGTGAATTCTGTTGCAGTCCATCATAACGGAAAGCAACCCCGAGAAGGATATCTAAGGCTTCACTGATACCATAACTGCACCAAACACTTCCTGCAGACCAGTCATAGGCACATGTTTGAAATTAATGTAGCAGAAAAGCCTAATTTTTCAGGGTGCGATAATGTGCAGGATTAAACCTCCATTTCGGTCGACTGTCAGACCAAAACTACTTGGCTTTGTAGAACTCAATTACTTAGTCATGCACTCAAATCAGTAATGTATCAAGAGCACTTAAATGTCCATTTATGTGGTTACTGAGACACCATAGATCACCGCTGGCAGACATATTCACAAACATCTCCAAGCAATCGGTCAAGGGCTAGACATTCACACAAAGCACCTCGGGATTTTGAAGCCTTTTCAGAGACACCAGCATGGGTTCTCACAACAACGTCTCTCTCACCGAGAGGCGAGAAGGCACCTTTGAGCGACATCCAAGAAGACGCAGAAGACGAGACCTCCTGACGGGATGGAACTCTTCTTTGTTTTGTTGAAGTTAAACTAGAGAGCAAATTAAAGGCACATCAGGCCGCTTTCCAGCACACTTGGCAATAAACTGCCTTTCCAAGCCTGCATGTTTTATCGAGGATCCCCTGCAACTGGAGAACACGAGAGTAATTCATGATCCGAGCCAAGGCAAAGGGCCCCGAGTACACGCCTGACGCGAAACTCGTGAAACTAAAGAGACACTAATAAGTCTCCATCACAAGTGCCGGACTTCTGTCAGGACCTGTTTCCGACAGGGACAATGGCCGATGTCAGAGATCTGGAGACCTTTAGGGCAAAAGCTAGGGCAGATTGATTCATCAAAGTCATAGCTGACATGACTGTGTGGAGGAAGGAGGCCACACCATGACACCTCAGTACAAGACCTGTCGTCTCTCAGTTTCCCGCTGCCTGTGAATAGAGCCATGGTGTATCATCGCAGGACGTAAGTGACCTTGCAGCCTTTGCTATCCTTGTTCAAACAAAGTACCCCCTTCTTCTACTCTCTGATTTTCCACTCTGTGCTGGGATCCCTGGGAGGAAACGGTTCAATCCATTTTGTAAAAACGTTTGAAGCATCTATGAAGGCGTTTTTTGTGTGTCACATACATATCTATATGTACTTATAAGGCACTACATTAGGCTGAAAGAGTAACTTCACTAGTAAGATTTTGCTGTACCAGTAATACTTCTAAACCACTCATAAGCAATGCAAACACATTAAAGCAATCAGAAAATATATTTCTGAAACAATCATAAACAGCAAATACATTTCGGTTCAGCAGGTTATAATCTGTCTATGTAGTCTCAGTCCTGTTATCAACAGCCATGCATGCATTCTGTAATGTTTACTCACTTAAACCAAACAATAGTCCCCCCCATTATATTCAACAGTTTCATGCTAAGCATTTAGCAGAGTTACACCCAACAGGACATGTAGAAACAGAAGTGTTTTTAATGTGTGCATGAAGGGGGGCTGTTGGAGCAATAAGACCCCAATATCTCTCCCTCCATCAAAGCACCTCCACCCAAAGCAAAGGCTTCAGGAGCCAAACTCACATTCCTGCCAGATATCAGATTCTTCTCACACCCAACACCAACTACAGCCTTTATAAGAAGCAGCCTGACACTGGACAAAACAACCCCGCCATGTTTCATCCAGTTCCTCTTCAATCCTATAAATTCAGCAGCACCAAAATTACCCATGACCTCCTACTGATTTGTCCCATAAAGTAATGCCACAGACAGCCTATCTGACTCAACCCTGGGAAAACGTTCCAGAAACAGAACTCACTGGTTACTGGATGACAAAAAGAGGAAGTAATTCTGTATTCACTTAGCACTGATAAAATGATGTTATGGAACAGCAAGTGACTACAGTGACTGGATAATCCAGCGCTGTGCAAACACAAACTGAAAATGGTCTTGGAGCAACATTTCCATCTCAAACTCCAAAGACTTTTCCTTCAGCCCAAAACTATGGTGCTTGGGAACAAGTTCCACTGGCCAATTAGAAAGTGGGGAGAAAAGTATGACTTGTGTGCCCTGTGGTCTACATAAACTTCACAGCAGAAAATGAGAAATGTGAGTGCACAATGTTTCCATCTCAAAGCCTGAGAAAGAGCAAGAGAAGGGGACTAGCAGTGTGGTAAGAGGGGAAAAGAACTAAACAATGACTTGTTCATATATCAGATTTTTTTACTTAATCATCTTAAATTTACCATGTAGAATCATTTTCATTCTCAAAGCAAAGAGCTTTGTGAGGGTTTTTGAGCAGTTTTGTTTAATAGTTTAGCACGAGAATGACAATGACAGTGCTGGTTTTCTTTCATTAAGCAAAGACCTGCTTCCATGCAATTTGCCCTTTTTGGTCTGTGCTTCATCAGTCCACAGTCAGTTCTGAGGAACCAATTTTTTTTCCCCCCATCTCAAGCTTATGGCTGGTCCCACAGTGGTCCGTCTGCAGTAAACTCCTTCAACAACTCCATTCAGCCTAACATTGGGTTTTTATGAGGGAAACCTTTACTAAGGTAAACGTTCCATTTGACCACATTCAACTTCCATTTCACGCAGAGTCAGTCAGAGCCCTTAGGGTGCCGTTAGCAGGAGGCCTCGGCTCCCCCCCGGGTTCAGCTGGCTGCGCTCGTGTGCTTCGGGAGCCTCCGTTCCTGCATGGTAAGCTCACACAGAGCCTTAGTTGGAGCTGTATGTCGGCACTGGGCCCTGAAGCCCTGAAGCCCTCACCCTTTAACCCTACTGTGTCTCCAAGCATGTCTAGATCCAGAGATGGCTGATAGGAGAGAAGGACAAAAGAAACGTACCGGAGGGCTAGGGAGGTGCACAGACCCGACAAAGCAAGTCGTGCCTTGCCTTCAAATGAAATGGAAAAGCCATGTGTACACTGTTGTGTTTAGGCAACTGTTGTGTTGTGGCCCCTGGGTTAAGAAAAGCAAAACAGTATATATTAAAATGTATTTTGAATGACACAATGGTGCACATGAAGCTCACCAAAAGTTACTTGTATGGAGTACTCAGATGCACAATGTAGCCACGCTTTTCTTAAGGACCACTATGTCAGACAAGCATGTGTTTCAGGTTAGCCAGTTAGCAAGTCTGGGTGGGGGATATGGGGTTATCAGATTGGCTGTGATCCATCCCACAATGCAGCGGGTTAAAGCTCACTGAGAATTAACCAGCCTACCACAAAAATACATTAGCCATGCTTTCCGACTACCTCTCTCATCTAGTTGCATAAAATCTTCAGATCATTTTAAATAATATTGGCAGGTTTAAGTTTCCACTCATTAGAGGTATTGGATAATTAAGAGATCTTGTTTTAAAAGAAAGATCGACAGGTTGCCTTACTGAGTGGGAACTGTAACAGTGGGTTATGCATTGGGACAACACTATACAAAACAGTCATGATTTATTACAAGTCATATATATATATATTTTAACTCCAATGGCAGATCAGATACCAATGATGGCCCTGGGCAGTTCTGGGTGGGGTAGCTCTCGTGAGGCACATGATACCATCAGGGAGCAGGGTGGTGTACAACATCAGTGCTCCCTGAAAATGGTTTTCATTGTCTTGGCACACTTAAACAGGGGTCTTATCTTACAGTGCTTAGGTGATGCTCATCTTGAATTCATTAAGCTTTTCAAAAAACCTTCGACCCAGAGATTCATACAGTGTTATCGAAATATGAAGATTTTCTGCGCAGTGAAACAGAGGCCTTAATGGTAATGCAACCAGAGGTCTGGATGACAAAAAAACAACAACAAAGAAAATTCATTCTGCATTGTTCATTACACACTTTTGAATCTGCTCACAAATAAGAACAATTTAAACAAATTTACTTCACATTCTCCTCTCCCCTCCCCAAGTTTTCCAAAATCACCCCCAACTCCACAAACACCACACCACCCTTGATGGTTCTGGGGGGGTTGAGTCTGGGAATGTGATTCTCTGGGGCACTCGATCACCAAAACATCTTTTCCTCAAGAAAAACAAATCAACACTTTTGGGGGAGAAGAAACAGGAATGAAACCAGCAGAGCAGAAAGCAATTTAAGAGCCTTAGCCCCTGCATCTAGGCCCACATTCATTCATGCGAATGAAGATCCATGGGGCAAAAGGAGCAGTCTTACAAGGCATAGATAAGATGGCTGATTATAGAGATTAGAGTGGATAATGCACATCAGACCAACCGTTTGTAAAAAGACATCATATTAAAAACGGAGGACAGAAAGAACTCAAAATTTCCAAAAATGTTTACATTAGCAAAATGGATTTGATGCAAAAGACAAAAAATAAAAAAAAAAAAAAAATT
>JAOXYF010000017.1:5181465-5218294 GCA_028565775.1 Sternarchorhynchus goeldii
ATATAAAAATTAGGAACACCTACATGGCCAGAGCCATACAGTCATATTATGTGGTCTAAGATTTCAGTCCGTAGCCCCACAGTGTTAACCAGGGGCACAAAAACTCCATTCATCTCATAGCAATGACATGTTCATTATATGCATGGGTGTTGTACAAATGATGATTCATATGATATGTTTCAAGCAGAGACTAAATCTTTGCTTACAGACAATGGAAATCTTATATGTAACTTATTTATGGGATGACAGTTTTTGTTTCTGTACTGATGAAAAGACAGACTTATTTTAACATCCACTCAGAGACTCAAATCACTAACAAGACGAACTATTTTCTTTTGCCTATTGACAAGTAAATTAAAATGTTACGCGAAACGAAATAAATGCTGTTTGCTGGTGCAGTGGTACGGGCAGTGGTGCTGGTTACACTCACTCGTGCTGCGTGCGTAACGTGCAGTATTTAAACTACGGCGAGATGTTTAAACAGTTGTGTCGAACATCAGAGAGAGGCGTCATTTAAGAGCTATATACACAACCCTTGTGAACGCAAACCGGGCGTCAATAAAGACATGGACACAAACGTGAAAATAAAAACTAGGGTTAGCTTTTAATTGCAAAATGTACGGAGAAATCATAACACATTTAAGGAATAAAACTTAAATATTCCAAACAAAGTAGGCCAATACATTTTTGGTTACTATGCCAACTATGGATTGATTATGATTAATAAACAATGACAGCGGACAACGTCATGCTTTCAGGGTGATATGGAAAGGTTCAACATTCACACCAGTCACACCGCTGGACAGTCCATGCACATGCAGCCCAAAGGAATAAATAAAGACCAGAAACAAGCACAAAAGATACCTAGCTAGGCATTCTGAATGAACGTAGGCTGCGAAGAAAACACGCATGCAAGAAAGTGGTGCTCAGGAATCTAGAAACACATTTCATAGAAAAACTGTGAACTCTTCTACTGATTCATTCTGTTTTAGTTCAATGCAGTGTAGGGAAGACTGCATGCGCCAAACAGTCAAAAAGCGCTTTAAATTTGATAGTTATAGCAGACTGAAGATACTTTACTAGCTACGAAGCTTAGCCAAAGTTACTGAATGACAATCTGCAACACCAAACGTCTGCACCGTTAGATTTATTTATTGCCTCAAACAGCTTTGACGTGAGCAGTCGGTGCATCTTTTGTCTAACATTTAGTACAACTTGTTGCTAAAAAGCGTCAGGAATTGTCAACAAGTAAATGCGGCAACTTTTTAGAGCACCGACTTAACCTACTTTGGTTATGATGAGCGGTTCGCCGTGCTCCAGTCCCCCTTTCAAAGTGAATCCCCACGGGGCGCCTCCGTTTAGTTGAACGTGGATGTGATAAAAGGACACGAGCTGTTCCACTGTCTCCATGCTGTATTCCGTGATGACTTTCCACTCGCGCCTTAATTCTTAGGCCATGGAATTCCGTCTCCCCATCACCAACAGCAACTGGGCAGCTACAGCATGAGGAGAGGGGGTGGGCTGGTCAGGACAGGCATTCCACGGTTTCGAGCGCAGGAAGTGCTGCAGGCAAAAAAAAAGTTAATTTGACTGACAGGCGGAACGACCGTTTAGGATAGAGTTTCACTGTAACTGCCCAATGTAATATGGCTAAGAGGCGGGCGTTTCTACAACGTGAACCATTGCATTGTCTATTGTCCAGCTACGAGGTGGTCTTTTCCGTGGATGCCGATCCAGCTCCGTTAATCTGTCTTTATCGTTATGAGAAACTTGTTAAAGCTGTTCCCTCGTCAACTTCCAGATACACATCCATTTACACTCGCAGCTAAATCAAGCCACTAGTGCCTGCTGATAAATGATCGTTTCATCATTATCTTCACGTAACGGTCTCCTGTACTTAATAAAAAATATTAGTAGCTATATTTACTAAATTTAGTAAAGCCAAACAATTCCATCATGAAATACTTTTTTCCACTGTAAAAAAAGAATGTGATTTGACATTTAGGCTTACATAGATATTCACTTAAACCTAAGTCGACATCCTTGTCCCATGTCTATAAAAGCCTGTGATATTTTTGATAAAAGTGTTTTGATAAGGGCCTTACTACACCCGCAATTGGATCTTACTAAAAAAAAACCCATCATGGTTTGAAACAGGACCCATCACTCCATAAAAGGACAGCAAAGTGCTGACGTAACACGCACCGAACTCGTTGAATAGGTTAATTGAAGATCATTGCAAAAATGATCGTCAGTGAAGCACGCAGATGTCAGGTGATGTTTGGCACAAATTCCGCACGTTAACTTTCTTGGACGATGGTAGCCTTCCTGGTTGCACTTAGCCGTACCAGACGTTGAACATGAAGGCTACCAGAAGTAGCAACTTTCTCAGACTTGGTGTACTGTCGTGTTTCTTTTTGTTGTCAACTTTCACGCGTGCGGCCCACAAAATGTCTATTTCCCCCTCACATCTTGGTGTTTTGCCAACAGAGCAGAATCGCCGTAATCGCCACACAAAACAAAGGTATTCAAATAACAATACGCTTACAGAAGAACAAGCCGCGGACCAAAGTCTGCTCTTCATGTGGAATCTGTACAGAAAAGCGGCGCATTTAGACGGGAGGCCGAAGCAACACAAACTGTTTGGTTCCAACACCGTCAGATTGATCCGTGCGTCCGCTACAACAAAACACTTCCACTCATCACTACATGGTAAAACTTGACTTCTCTTTCCCTTTTTAATTTAAGTGTGTGTTAACACACTGCCTGTTTATATGCCTACTTTATGTCCTTATACTGAGTTAACAAAGTTGTTGCTTATCTCCAAAGACTGGGGGTTATAAACCACAATAGTTTGGCTAGATATGTGGCAGTTTGAGTTGATGGCTTTGTGTTGGTTATTAATCAAACGTGTGTGTGTGTGTGTACATATATATGCTTATATTTTTGTCTGCTTACCCAGATAGTGACTCTCAACCACTGACCTGGCCAGACCTGCTGTATAATTACACTGTAGAGTATGAACTGGACAACCTCCCACTGAACAAACTGATGAGGGCATCTTTTGTTCACATGAGGTCACCTGTGGCACGGCACCCTCCCGTTATATGTGAGGCTACAGTCTCATCCTCACAGCATGCCAATCACACAGATGTCGTTACCCTGGGTCCTCAAAGCCTGTGGTCGGAATCCGACATCACACCCCATGTCTCTCAGTTTAATGGCAGCCAGTTCATCCTCTTCATTCAGTACAAATGCTTTAAATCCTGTAGCGGTCGATCCGGTGTAAGGCGCAGGGTGCAGAGGAATCGGTTCCCACCGCAAAACCACTTGAGAGCCCCTGCATTGCTTCTCTTCCTGGAAGAAGAGGGACATCCTGTGGAATGGACAAAGCGTGCCAGAGCCCCTTCCCACTCCAGCACGAGGTCGCGCCGGTCCAGGGAACCCGGCAGCATTGTGTCTGACATCCCCAACTACAAGCAGGGCAAGAACAGCGTGGCCAAGAACCAGTGTAAGCTGCACTCCTATCGCGTGACCTTCCACGACCTGGGCTGGGACCACTGGATCATCGCGCCGCACATGTACAACCCCCGCTACTGCATGGGCGACTGCCCCCGCATCCTGCACTATGGCTACAACTCGCCCAACCACGCCATCGTCCAGACCTTCATCAACGAGCTTGGCGTAGCCGACATACCGCGCCCATCCTGCGTGCCTTACAAATACAAACCTATCAGTGTGCTGATGATGGAGAAGAACGGCAACATTATCTATAAAGAATATGAAGACATGATTGCAGAGTCCTGCACCTGTAGATGACTTTGAGCTCCAGCAGGGAGTCCGAGGACCGAATAAAGTGGCCCTCGCACAGTGCTGCTGTTACCATCTCTTTCACCCAGTTAGCCTTGTACTGTGTGAAGTTGTGGTCTTGGCTATTGGAGGTTTGTTGACTGAAGCTGAAAGAGAGATGGGTTAAGTCCATGCAACCTGGCGTTATTTAAATTCATCCTGGTTTTTTTCTGTGTATTTGTAAGTGTTTGTCTGTGTATCTTATTTATGTTCCGTCATGTTGTTCTGATGTAGGGGAAGCAATAGGATTTTGCATGTATCTAGAGTCTGATATTAAGGGTTTGAAGGGTTTGGCAGATGTTTTTGGTGCCTTCATAGATCGAGCTGTGGGGTTGGGCGGTTGGACAGAACAGTGATGCTGCTCCTGCTACTGATGCTGCTATTGTGACCTCTTTTGGAAAGCACACATTTCTGCACATCTCATCACAGAGGCATTCCCTCCAAAGGCATTCATTCTGTATGAAAGATGTGTAAAAGGTTTATGCGAGAGAGGCTTCTTACAGAGGATGTATGAGATTAGCGATGTACGTGCAACGATTGTTTTATAAATTAAATCTTGATGGATGAAATAAAGTGCATATTTTGTAAAAAAGTTAAAAAAAAAAAAAAAAGACTTCATGGTTTTTATTCAGTTCAGGTGCAGATGGATTGACTTGAGTGTTTTAAAGGTGGTTTTAGTCTCGTCATTCATTTGTGTCGTAGCAAGAGCGTTTAAGTCTGAATGGATGCAGGAACAAAACACCTGATTGTGTTGCATGTTCCTTACATCATGATGCATGGACAAAGTTGTTTTCTGCAATGAATTTGTTAGTAGTTTGGCTCAAGTACAAGTCAAACTTGTTTCAACTAAATTAGCTTATGTTTTGGGCACACCAAGTTAGCTATCTAAGCTTATTTTCTTTGGTATTGTTTTGACAATAGGTGGCACTGTGTTCCTTTTGTAAGTAATTAATTAATTAATAAATTAAAAGTATCAAGTAACAGTATAGAAGTGGGATCATTAAAACAGTGGAAACGGTTCAGTGGAAACAGAAAAAAGATCTGGGTATAAATAGATGGAATTATGAAAAGATAGTTTGCAATTGTGTTCCTCATTGTTGATCTGTCTATTCTAAGAAAGTAGCACATTTCAGTCAGTGGCTTAATTAAAGTGTTCAGGCATATTAGTGGCTTAAGTTGACTCTTCTATTGCTACGCGACTTTGTTGGTGGTAATTGATTCTGGTGCAACACGAGAGAGTACACATACCACACACAGCAATACACATTCGGTAACAGTACACACGTACAGCACATGAAAGGAGAATTCCTGAAAATTCACACAATTTCCAACCAGAATTCGTACAAGACTTTGAGCTTTTACATACAGCCTGCAAGAGCATATACTGCTCTGAAGAAGACTCGTATAGTCGGAATAAGAGCATTCCAAAGAGCGTTGATTCCAACTGACCGCCTTGTGTCTTTTTGCGTTTAATTTTAAATTCTTTGAAGTGTTTGGTGAGTTGTCAGTCAAGTAAATCAGATTCTGACTCTGCCAGTCTAGTTTGGAATCCAAATCTATAAAATCAATAAACCTCTAGTGTAATGTGCTGTTATTGCTCAAAGTTTCAAACATAACATGCACTAAAGGTATTTGCTGCCTCTACCTGTGATACATATTGCAATATCATTCTTAGGAAAGTCCTGTCATGGTGTTTCTTAAATGAATTGTTTTTGATAATTTAATCGGTCAAGTCCATCATTAACTTAAAATTAATGCCCAATTTCTGTCAAATTTCTGGATTGCGTTTTCTTCAACTATCTTGTTTAGATATTAGGGAAACATTACACTTTTTTTACTCAGAAACTTCAAAACTGTGGTCAAATATAATTGCATCCTGTATGAAAAATTGAGGATATTTTCCATAATATTGTCTCATTCTTGGATGATGAGTCAGCTGACTATAGATAGCATGTTTAATGTACTTCTGACCCTTGGTTTGTACAAACAGTGAAGCAGAACCTAACCTAGATTCTGTTTAAAGTGGGACAGTTCTTTGCACATAAATTGTATCGAATTTATTGTATTATATCTGGAACTAGCTTCCTATAACTAACTCACACTTATGCTGGCTCAACGTGAATAAACCAAGCACAAACATTGTGCTTAATGCTTGAAGGTGGTCTTGGGTAGGCTATTGTCAAAGGGCACAGATGTCTGTCAAATTTCCATCATGAGGATACAAACATTAAAATGTCTCTGTGAGGATGCATGTTGCAATGACTTTTCCATTGCCATTCATATTAAGTTGAAAATGTTACAGTTCCCTTTTAACCATTTATCAAACCTGCTGTTATTGATCACGAGTGAATTTGCTGAAATTCATTTCTGCAAGGTTGCAGTTAAGATTCTGGTGTATATCTCTTTATATGATGTTCTTCTCATGCATGCTGCTTAAATGGTTGGTTTGTATGGGCCTGGAGGGGTGCTACATGGCCCTTTTTCCTCGTTTGGCAGCTGTCTGGTGTACTTTGTCTGCAATCTGATGAGTCTTTGCCAAGACTCACAAACATGCCAGACGGTACCAGAGGTCCATGACCCTGTGGCCCTAGGGGAAGACCTTACTGAATCCCAACTGTGCTCCTCAAATGGTGTGGAAACTCCGCTGAAGATCACAAGGGGGAATTTGCTGAGATTGAGTGTCTCCTGTACCTGTGCTGAATAAAGGACTTGTTTCTTCCAGGCATGTTAACTGATAACTGATACATGTAGTTAGCACTATCTTAAACATTATGCTTGCTCTGCATGAAAGATGGCCATACTGCAACTAAAACAAATAAATGACAAAATTTGAAAGATAACATACCAAAACTGACTTCAACCCTTCTCCCCCCAAAATTATTAGTTAAACATGTTATACTGATCAGATTTTTAAATTATGCTTGTTCTTTCAAACCAGAAAACTGAAACTTGCTACCTGATATTCTTGCTCAGTATTTGTTTGAGTTTCTCTAGTTCTGGGAAAAGTACCACAAAGAAGTTTGATGATTGTGTTTACTTTGAAATGGAAATTAGTTGCTCTCCGTGTTCCCATTTATTGCCTCTAAATGCTGAATGTTCAGCTGAATTCAAATGTTCAAAGGCCAGTCGTGTTCAGATTAAATCCTATTCATTCAATTTCTGTAGATGCATTTTCTGTCCTGTACTCCTTCAGATGTACATCTGTGCTGTGTCTCAGTCCCATGACTTATCCCCTGTTTATCTCTTTGGCTTGGTGGAGCACAATGAGGCGTAAAGATTCTGGGGGGGAAAAAAAATCACATTAGTAAAGTAGGATGGTCGGGCTTTGGAGTTAATATTAGAATTTCCAGAAGTAACCATCAACCAACTGGGTTTGCTTTGCTGTGTGTGTCAGGATACAAATTAAAGTTACTGAACATGATTCTCATCTCAGTTTCTTTTGGATTGCTGCTTATCTAAAGCCACTATGTGTATTACATACATGTCTATGTTTCTATAATGGTACTGCCAAGCACTTTGCATGTTACAGCAATAATTGTTTGTCTAGAGTGGAACTGAAATGTGTCTGTTTCACTTGACTTTAAATGCATTCATTACTGGTGAGTCATTGTTGTCTGTATGCCAGAAAGGGATTCACACTGTAGCTCTCAATCAAGAAGAGATAAGTATGACCTCGGTCAGTGGAACAACAGATACATCTTAAAGAATGCCAAATATATTTAAACCAAGGACACCCTCTGATGAAATGATAAGAATTGTTTAAAAAAACGTCTGGTATAATATTCAAAATATGGAACAGCACATCCAGAAACATTGAGTCACTTTGTACCTTTACCCCCATTCTCCTCTCCTTCTCATTAGGCTGCAGCCCTGCCGCACTGTGAGACTGTGCCTCACAGTCAGCCTGATGACTCAGTAGTAATCATCTTTACATTTAAGGTACCACACTCCCAAAAGTCTTGCAGCAAACTCAGGAGGAACTTGCAGTATATTGTCGATGTTTTTTAAACCAGGTTTAGTCTATACCTAGACTTTAGTTGTAAGCTGAGTTTGCAAATGAGAGGAGTGTAGCAGGGGAGAGTGTCATGGATGAGAATGCCACAGTTGTTACTGTGACTTTTGGAAATGTGATTATATGGATTATTTTGAATTAAATGCAATTAAAATGCAGATCTTGGTATGGTTGGATGATGGAAATTGGTATGAGCTTTGGGTTCTTGAGACCAAACAGACCCAAAGACCAAATACAGTATTCCATCAATGCTATACTGTGTATCAGTTTGAAGCTCTCTCATACTGACTAAAACTTACAATGTCTTTCACTGCTTTGCAGCGTAACCTACAAATCAGTAAAAGCTCATGGGTCTATTTATCCAATTTGTTTTTACTGTTGATGTCTAAAATTATATTTTACATTTAAAAACTTTGGGTGAAGTATTTTCTTAGTTTAGGAAGATTTCAGTCATTGTCCTTGATCTGTTATTTGAATGTGAGGAGGAGACTCACAACCTTGGTCCCAAGCTAATCAAATAAGCAAAATTATTCATAAAAATATCTTTAAAAGGAGGTCCTAGCTAATCAAACTAACAAACACATATACCATGAATTTAAACCTAATCGTTACTAAACTTACAAACATCCATCAGTAAAATGTGTGTTGACTTTACTTATACAGATACAAGATACAGCTTTGAGTTAAAACAAGATAAAGAAAATCTTTAAGACTGGACCGGATGACTGTATTACATTGTTGGGCGTTACAGTCATAAGGTTGTGGGAGTCATGGAAGTCCATTTCAAAGTCTGATGACAGGAGTTATGAGGTGAGCAGGTTTTACCTGCACGTAACAGAATCACCCTCTCCTCCATAGTATGACCCTTGGCCTCCAGTAGTTCTAGCTCCCACTTCCTATAACCCTGGCTGCATTCTCATGAAGTGCCCCAGCGGACCACTGAACCATGTCGCAAATATTAAGCAAACATATGACGTCACAAATGGATACAAAAAGGCAGAGAGAAGGAAAGAGCGGGAGGTAAAAGAGAAACAGGCAGACTCTGTGCCACTGGCTGGAGAGGACGTGAGGCTGTAGATAGTGAACGTGACAGAGTTCAAGAAGGGAATTCTGGGAAAGCAGGAGCGAAAAGCTGCATGCTCAGAATGCAGAAGCAGAGCCACTTCAGCGGAAAATCGACCGTAGCTGGATGCCTCGTGCTTCTGGTGCTCATTCAACAGGTAATTGTCTTTGGCCCCTTTTGCCAATTACATAAATTCAGTTCTGGCTATCTTAAATGATAATGTGCTTATTCGTATGTTGCCCTTCCAAGTTTTAAAATCAATGCATGCTTTACCTAAGTTGTCAAATTACTTTTATAGAATTTATTATTCTATTTCTGCATGTTTAATCTTTGTGCACAGCTGTGAGTTTTTTATTCGATATCTCAAATAAAGATTTTCTTCAACCATAGCTGTCACCATACTTTAGTATGTGTGTATATGTGTGTTTCAGGTGACTTCCATTCCTGTCCCAGAACTACATACCAGCTCAGGCTCTGTGCAGGGAGGTGAAAGGTCTCTCAGGAGGACAGCCCGTATGACGCCCCTATGGAGAATCATGGGTACTAAACCCCAAGGGGCCTACTGCCTGAATAACTATGAGTGCTCCACAGGCAACTGCAGGTATGATATTTTTACCAAATTTTTAAGGTCAAAGTTCTTTCATGAGATATGAAACATCTCATTTGTAAATATGAATGTTTAATATAAACAGGTGTGAAAGCTGTGCAGCTGTTGAGCACACACTGTGTAAAATTAATATTTATTGTGTAAATATTCATTAATATTAATATTCATTGTTTTCCTCACAGGAGAGGCCACTGTTCCTTTAGGCAACCTATACAATCGTAAGACTGGAGATGGTTTCTTCTCCTCCAGCGCAAGTAGCAAAGACTGTGCTGCTGATGCACAGACACCTGCGCTTCCCCAGTGGAATCCGATTAAAAGGGTTTGATGCAGTCAGTGTTGAGAGGATGAAATGTGCAATGCAATATGTTAGAAGACAGGCAAAAAATGCATAGAATGGACTATGTTTGGGTCAGCTGATGAGCACTACAGAGTGGTCTGATCACTTTATAGAGGCAGGTCAGTGCCTTAAATTACAATTATATGAACTCATAATACACAATATAAGCTCTCTCTCCAATGTATCAACATAGACCTCCTAACCTTCATGTGTAATGTGCAGCACATTTAAGCTATTTTGTTTTATGTCTTCTAATGAATAACTTTTCCGTCGTTTTGTGACCAAGGACAGCGTATTTGATCATGAACTACACATTAGATTTCAGGTGGTGCTAGAGCTGGAGGTGTGATGCATATAATGGTGTTTTTCTGGGCACACATTAAGCCTATGACTAAGCTATTTCTGGAAAAATCATCTCTTTGTATTAGATTATGTTACAAGTTCTGTGCATGTAGAACTGGCAACATGCTGTAAGTAAAGACGGTGCACAGTTTGAACCTGTGTCACTGAACTGCAGTTATACTGGAAACAGGAAGAGACAAAAGTATGAACAGAGGTACAAAGGTGGTGTCTGTCAACTGAGTAAAAATATCATTGGATTGTTGCTCATAATGGTCCTCTCTATTCTCATGTGCTCATGTTTATTATTATTATTATTAATGTTAAGTACACTTCACTGCTTTTTAATTTATCTCTTGATACAGGGTTGGCATGCATCTTATCTCATGTGTTAGAATTTATTAGTGTTCTGTATGCCAGATGTTCTATTTATTTGTTTGCTCATTTTGTATTATTCCACCATTTCTGTTTGTTCTTAGAAACAGTGTCTCTGAATGTATGAGTGTACTGTGACATCTGCTTAATCTAATATATTTAGCAGTTTTACATATTGCATGTGATGTTTGAATGAATTATTAACTAAATAAAGTACTTTATATAAAACTGTGAATTAGCGATATAGAATATATGATGTCATGAAAATTTGGCCATAATGAGAAATTACGGCAAACTGGATTTTTTTTTAAAAAAGTGTAGTTCTCTTCTGACAGCTTGCTCAACATTGATAAAACACTTCCTTTGGCCCAGATCTTCCCACAGCTGAACATACTTGAAAACATGTGTGAGGCTGCCCTGGTCAGAGAGCAGACCATATATTCATGGTTCCGCACACATAAAGTCAATATCCATTGAACATCCACCGAGTCGTGCATTCTCAGGCTGTGTTCATAAAGAATCTTAGAGAAGTAGTACTGATCACAGAACACGTCCCCCACTGTCCGTAATAATCTATCATAAAATATTCACTTACATCACTTATCCAGAAACAGCGCTCCTACTTACTGCTGTTTTCCCCACATTCATCTAAAGTAAAGGCAGGCAAGCACGTGCAACACAGAAGAGGAATAAGTGATCAGGGACCAGCAAATCATAGATTCAGTCCCAGAACCAAACATATTAAATCCCACTGGACATTCTGAAATGCACTTTGGGAATGCAAGCTCTTACTGGCTCAGTTTTTTCCTGCTCAGTTGATCTCTCGCTCTGTCGCAAGCTGATTCTTCGGTTCTCTCTAACCACGAGTGCCCTTGCATGTTCATGACCATGATGAACATGTTCTTAGTGACCATGAACATGCAATAAAACCTAAATAAAACCTAAATGCACCACGTAATATTATACCATTTATCACTCGTATTTCCCCCACTTTAACCAGCAGATCCAGGCCCACTTGACTTTTGTGGCACTTCTACTTATTTGGTTTTATAGCATTTAGTGGCTAAAATGTAATAATACATGGCTTATTTAGATGTCATGGACTTTGCTAAATCTGCAGGTCCTTACAGTGATAAATGTTCTGTGGTGATATGAATGGGAAATAGTTGCTTTTGTTTCAGGATCACATTAAACATAAACGTTCTTTTCAAACGGCCTTTTGGAGTTGTTTTAGCCTATATGTACATTTTATGTTCATTTCAGCGAATGATCACGTTTTCTTTGCTTTGCTTTCAAGGACTCAGTACTCTGATTAAGAAAGAATTCCTTCTTTCCATAATCACAAACTTGAAACATTGAATTGTGGCCATTTTGTAAACAAAATAAACAGATTTTAATTAATATATTGCGTATTCTGAAGTTAAACGTTGTAACAGAAGTTAAATATACAGTGAATCGCGCTCACCATAAGCCAGGTTCAGCGCACATGTAGATTCGATTGTCTATATCGCCACTTAGCGGACAGTACATGGAAAAAACACCCTATGAAACTGCTCAGCACAACAACATTGTCCCTTACAAAGTTAAGACAGGATAAGCAGGCTTTCTCAATTTATCTCTCCTGTTACAATCTAGGCTAGCGTGGAGATCAACACAAAACGTCCTAAACTTTATAAGGTCATTCACAGTATACACAGAGGGCTCGTTTTACCACATGGTCACCATTCCTTCTAAAGTTCATCGTTTGTCGTCCGCGAGCACGTGCGCCTCTGTGACCAATGAACCTCCTCGAGTTTTGTAGCTTCCTCGCGCTGCTTGAGGGTTCTGCGCCCGAAAGCTTGTTACTACAATAAGAAACAGTGTATACGACATGACATTTGGTTTAAAAGTCGAATTATTTATTCATTTGCTCCATATGCTTTAGTAAGATACGCTCGACAATATATATGAATGGTCGTTTTGATCTTCCGGAGTTAACCAGTTATCGTATTTGTTTTATATAAACAGTCACTGTTTGTAGACTAACCCCTAGCGAGCTTAAACCGATGGTCTCATAGAATACGTTCACTATTTGTTTTAGCGAATACATGTTTGGCGGATCGAAATTAGTTGCAAACCTATTTGATGGAAGTAATTTGAGCAACGACGCATATTTGACAACTTAAATGTCAACGGAAGTATAAGCTTGCTAAGAACATCGATTTGAAGAACAGAAAATGAGGAGTCGGAGCAACTCCGGAGTCAAACTTGACAACTATGCTCGAATAGTTCAACAAACTATCCTTAGTCACCAAGTAAGCAGGCTGCATGTCGGGTGTCTAGTTAAATTCGATTATATAGTGTTTTTATCTAATAGCTTTATATATCTTCATGGGTACGTTTTCGATTAATAAGCACGTCAGGTGTTTGTGACACTACACGAGTGTTTGTTGTCATCCGTACGCCTAAAGTTAAACGTCAAAACATTAGAAGCATAAGAAGTTTTGATTTCCAGTATTACCCAGTAACTAGTTGGCTAGATACCAGTGGCTCCTCAGTAGACGTTGTTTTTTTTATGGGAGCTATCTAGTGTCAGTTTTCCAAGAACTGACACTTTCCGAGAAGGTGACACTGTAGTCTATATTAATTACATTTCTAGAAAGTGTGCATTCAGATTTACACTCTATTTGAGACGTATAGGCTATGGGTGTATCGTCCTAAAACGGTCTGACATTTTATACAGTGCACTTAAACTTATCGTTGTTTTGTTGTACATCATACAGTAACCAAGCAGGCATGTCCTTTTACATCAGAATGAACCTTTTATATTTTAGTTGGCTGTGTTGCCTTGTTTGTTTATTTTGAATTTAACGAATTGTTTAATCTCATGCAACTTTCACATTTGAAATGATTATTTCGAGTTTTTAAACAAAAAGTCAGTGGCCACTTTTATTGTTATGGGTGATTTGTAGGACCCGGTGACAGGACTTCTCCCTGCAAGTCAGGAACAACCAGATGCCTGGGTCAGGGATAACGTCTACAGCATCATCGCAGTGTGGGCCCTGAGCCTGGCCTACAGGAAGAATGCTGACCGGGACGAGGACAAGGCCAAAGCCTACGAGCTGGAACAGGTAGAAACACAAGAGAACGAGCCAAGGGGGGATGGTTGTGCATGCAATATACAGACCCCTCGGGCCACTTTCTCTTGTGCATTTAAATAAATTGTAACACTTTTAGGTGACATCATAGAACTAGTCTTTGATCAGTATTGGTTCATGGTGCTTTTTAAAAGGAAATGTATTCTACTGAAAGGGTGAGAAATAAATGAGTACGTTGTGTGTTAATTGCTGAGCGGTGTCTCTTGGGAGAAGTAGACATTTGACATCTCCATCGAGGCTTGATGATTTTCAGAATTAATGTTTTTAGGTTCGAAGTCCTATGTCTGCAATGTGCTACTTTTTATTGATATTTTCACTTTTAATAATATTTAGTAATAAAAATGCTTCAGTGTTACTGTAGCTATGCTAAAAAACTGATTATCTAAGCTTGCAGGTGATTCCACTGCAGTCCTCATTGAGTGTGTCAGAGCGGCTGTATTATATATTCTGTACCCCTGCTGTATCTGTAGGTCTCTGGCCGTGTGTTTATCTGCATGTAAACTGCTACAGTGCAGTGGTGGCTGACCCAGCCTCTGTAGTCTCATATTACACTTTAAAGAGGAGATTAAAAGGTCAGAGATAATTGGTCACAGATGGTTGCCTGCGTTTAGATCTAGAGTGTTTTTATTTGTACCCTTTTATTTCTCGCTCCATTACACCATTTTTTTTTTCCTCTCTTTCTCTGTAGAGTGTGGTGAAGCTTATGAGAGGCCTGCTTCAGTGCATTATGCGGCAGGTATCACTGCACCTCCCATTTCCTGTCACACCACCCAATCAATTTTGAAATGTGAAACTTACTGACCAATCACCTGACATCGAACACCAAGCTCCCAGAGATTGCATTGCGGACCTCAGCGTGTTCTCACAGAGACGTGCCATTCTGCTTCACCTCTGATTTCTAGTCTGCACCGCCCTGTGCTGTGGAACACTTTGTCCTCTTTGCTATCTAAAGGGCCTGCTTGGCTCTCTCAAATTTCACTCCTCAGCTGGATAAAGTGGAGAAGTTCAAGTACAGCAAGAGTACCATGGACTGCCTCCACGCCAAGTACAATACCCACACCTGTGCCACGGTGGTAGGTGATGCTGAGTGGGGCCACATGCAGATGGATGCCACCTCCCTCTTCTTGCTCTTCCTGGCCCAGATGACTGCCTCAGGTGGGCAGGGCAGCGTCTGGCTGGACGTGTGATCCAAGAGGCATTAGGGCGTCATATTTTGCCTTTTGCAGACTCTCTTGTCATCTTAGTTTAAAACACTCAGAATTTAGTTGAATGCTTTGCTCCACAAAAATAATGTTATAAAGTTGTTAATGGATTCGGATATAGTTCATTTGGATAGTTGAAGAAGTCACAGAAGAGCTCATTTGACTAATATCTGATTAATTAAATAAGTAACTTCATGTTAATTGGGATCAGCCACCTTTTATTAATTCTTAAAATCATTCACACATTTAAACTATTGCTTTAAAAGTGGATTTTATCATGTACTGAAAACCCTGATGAATCAGGCCCTGTTTACCTTATACAGGGGTGTTTATTCATTGGTGTGATTTGGGTTCCTCAGGGCTGCACATTGTATATACTCAGGATGAAGTGGACGTGGTCCAGAATCTGATGTTTTACATTGAAGGCGCCTACAAAGTGGCAGTAAGTCTCTCTAAGTAACTAGAACCTTGTGACCCATATGTGTAGGTCAGGATTCCCATTGCAGTGGGTTTTACTCTGAAGATCTTTTTCTGCTTCTCAGGATTATGGAATGTGGGAGCGAGGAGACAAGACCAATCAGGGAATCCCTGAGCTCAATGCTAGCTCTGTCGGCATGGCCAAGGTGAGTTTGCTCTGCTAGTTAAAACTAGGTAAAGTTGGGTGATATTTACGTAAAGGTGGTATTTCTGTCTTTTTTTCTGTCTTCTGTCTTTCTGTCTTTTTAATACATTTACATTCCAAAAAATATTTGATTTGTTATTGTGTTTTGTATGAATATTTTTGAGAAAATAATGACCTGAATCCATTAATGTAACAAAATATAGAAAACTAGGAAGGGTCTGCAATCTCTCCATATTTCCAGCCTAACTATTAACTTCTACATTCTCTTCCGTCTTTTACTTTTCCAATTTTTTATATTTCTTTCTTTGACTGTTTCCATCATTTGGGACTGTCTCATCTGCCACTGCTGTTTTCTGGATCTTATCTACTATTGCATTGCCTGATTGGTTCACCATTGCATGTTCATCTATTTGGGTCTGGAATTCCCACATGGTCTTAGGCAAGGCTTTGTTGTCCTCTACCACTCTTGCTTTAGACTTCGGGGGGTATCCAGTTCTGCTTAGTGCTCGATCTTGTACTGCCATGTTTACTGACTCTGTGCAGTCCTTTAATTCTGCCTTTCCTGCCTTCAGCAGGACTTTTCAAAGCCACCTTTTCTGTCTGTCAGTGGTACATTCCATGGAGGGGTTTATCCTGCAATGGCACCTAATCTTCCAGTGTCCATTTCACACATATGTCTGAGACAGGTCGCTCATCAGCTCATCTTTGCTTGGATATATTCGTTGATATTCCGCATCTCACCCTGGACAGCATAGCTTGCACCTTATAGCCCCTCCCCTCCTTTTGGCTGGCATATAACCTTTGGACATTAGATGTTGGGTGGAGTGACCCGTGCATTGTGAGGAGTTTCAACGTCGGTAGCTTCCAGCTGTTCTTTTGCCAGCGTACAGTGTCTGCTTGGTGTCTGATGACAGGCAGGGCAGGCATATTTATGGCTTTGATCTAACTGTTTTCATGCAACTCACTCTTAAGGATCTGCCTTTCACTTGGGTCTTGGATGTTACTGCCCTTCTTATTTCTGCCTCATGGTTCTAAGTGTGATTGGAAAGTACCTCAGATATTTGTGGTTGTCCTCCAGATCTGTTATACCGCCTTGTAGGTGTCCAGTTACCTCTGTCCTGATCGTGTTTCCATGTTTTAATACGAGCCAACCATTCTTTTCCAGTGAGAATGTCGTTTCTATGGTCTTGCTGCAGATCCTAGTCTGGTGTATCAGTGAATCAACATCCCTTTCCGTCTTGGCTTACAGTTTGATGCTATCCATCTATAAGAATGACTTTGGTTAATGGTAGGCAGACAGTATTTTTTTTTCTCTGTCTCATGTACACTTTCACTTGCGCACACACACACACACACACACACACACACATTTAAATGTAAACACACACACACTGTTGTCCGTCTCTGCCAATGAGCAGCTGAGAATGCAGCCATTGGCAAGACAGAAGGTCTCATGCATTGCACCCCTGTGACTGTTGCTAATGTGTCTGACCTAACATGACCCGAACACGACTCTTTTACTCTCATTGCCGGAATCCTTAACTCTTCTGTTCCTAATCAACAAGCTGCAGGAAATTGGATGTTCATTGTTTTTTACTACACATACTAGGAGTGTTGTTTCCCTTTTGTGTAAGAAAGTCACTGTGTTCTGCTGCAGTGAAATACCACCCTGGCACTTCAAAGTGGAAAAAGCACATTTCAAGCTGGTGGCCAGCAGTCTCAAATAAATCGAGCGAATCCTTGCTTTGTCTTTGCATATAACCTGAAACCCCTGTTTGTGGTTGTAGGCAGCACTAGAGGCCTTGGATGAGCTCAATCTGTTTGGAGCTAAAGGAGGGCCAAGCTCTGTGGTCCACGCTCTGCCAGACGACATCCAGCACTGTCAGGTACATGCGTGAACGTATCTGAGCAGGTCATAAAGAAATGCAAACCTTCACTGTTCACTTTATTAGGATCACCTTCCTGCATCTAAACTCACTGTCCATTTTTTTTTTCAGCTCCACTTGCCATATAGGAACACTTATATATACTACAAATATATACACCACCATGTGGTGGTGTCACTACAGTGTTGAGAATGATCAACCACCCAAGCAATACCTGCTCTGTGGTGATCTGGGTCTGGGGGGCAGAGGGGGTTGCAGGGCAGGGGCATCCTGAACTCTGAAAAACAGGGTGAAAGAGGGTTAAGAAAGTATGCAGAAAAACAGATGGTCTACAGTCTGTAATTGTAGAACTACAAAGTGCTCCTATATGGCAAGCTGATTATATGAACAGTTAGTGTACATCCAAGGAGGTGTTTCTAATAAAGTGATTGTTGAGTGCATTACATTATAATTTTAATCGTTTTTATTTCAGTGGTTTTGTTTTACAGTCAGATATGTTTGATGCTCTTTCTTTAGTACAGTTTAATTAAAACACATGTCTGTGGTTTGATTGTAATAGCATTTTTACTGTGCAGTTTATTGTGCTTCGAGCGCCAAACCACCCATTCCAGTTAATTAGCCCACCGGGTTTTGAGCTCGAAAACTCTTGCTTTATGCTCTTGATGTAACCATAACGGCTGTGTTTTCCTCTAGTCCATTCTTAACTCCATGCTGCCTCGAGCCTCTACGTCGAAAGAGATTGATGCTGGTGTTCTCGCCATCATCTCCTACCCAGCCTTTGCCGTGGAGGACCTTGAATTAGTCGACATCACCAAGGAGGAAATCATTTCCAAGCTACAGGTAACGAGCTGCACCTGAATGGACTATATCGTCTGTGTACGAATGATGGCCTCCGACTCTCCTGTTGACTCTCTGCTCCTCTTTACCTTCTACGTAGGGACGATATGGTTGCTGTCGCTTTCTCAGAGATGGTCATAAAACACCTAAAGAGGTAGAAATCATTCACGGCATGTGCCCGCTTAGTTTAAATGGCAAATAAATACAAATGATTCATTATCTACTTTCTCAAGTTTAAAATTATTTAGGTAATAATGGTTGTTGAAGGATCAGAAACAGAAGATTGGATGAGGCCATGTCTTCTGACTCTCCTCTCCCCAGGACCCAAACAGGCTGTATTATGAGTCTGCTGAGCTTAAACTGTTTGAGAACATTGAATGTGAGTGGCCGTTGTTTTGGACCTACTTCATTTTGGATGGCATCTTCATAAACAGCCCAGAGCAGGTAAAGACCGCTGGACAACTTTAAAGGAATAACAAACACTGGAAAGCCTATGTACATAGCAAAGTTCACTGATGTCCTAGACACACAAAAAAAGAGAATCTTCACTGATTTAATGCATTGAGTTCTGGTTGGCACATGTCTCCCCAGGTGCAGGAGTACAGAGAGGCACTAGATGGTATTCTGATCAAACAGAAAGATGGCATTCGCCTACTGCCCGAGCTTTATAGTGTGCCACCTGATCGGGTAAGACACATCCACTCCATCGGGTCTCTGTGTAATAGAACGTTTGGCATTAAAACTGAGAGGATCTGTGAATGTGATACCAGTGTGAGTTTTAAGAATCCAATGGACATTGACCTGTAGGTCTTGCATATTGTCATGTGTGTATTCCCCCAGGTGGATGAGGAGTATGTGAACCCTCATTCTGTGGAAAGAGTTCCTATGGGCAAATGCCCCCTGAAGTGGGGCCAGTCCCTCTATGTTCTGGGAAACTTGTTGGCAGAGGTTGGAAGTCTATGGATGTATTTGTCTTTTGGGGTTGTGATATGACTGTACATCAAATTTTAGCCAATTATCTGGTCTCCATTCAGGGCTTCTTGGCTCCTGGAGAAATAGACCCACTCAATCGGCGATTTTCCACTATCCCCAAGCCTGATGTGGTTGTCCAAGGTATGATAAATTCCATTTAGACAATTTAATTATAGACAAGTTATTATTGCATACTGTTTTCTGCATAGTATGCAGCCCGTATTTGTAATAATCTAAGTTGTGGGATATTGGTCTGGTCTCGATATTGGGCAGTATCCATTCTGGCAGAGAATGATGAGATTAAAGACCTGCTTTTGAAGAATGGGATCGAGGTGGAGACAGTGGCTGACATCCACCCCATCAGAGTCCAGCCTTCTCGAGTTCTAAGCCACATCTACGCCAGGCTAGGTATGGAGCCAAAATAAACACATTAAAGAATTAAAGATCCACATTCACTTTTCATGTCTGTTCACAGATCAGACTAATATAAATAATTTAAGTTTCATTTGTTGTGGGACTGTGATGATGACTTATCCAGGAAGTTCAATTTGTGTTTCTTAAAGGGCGTAATGAGAGGCTTGGGCTCACGGGTAGGCCATACCGCAGGATTGGTGTGTTGGGAACCTCTAAGCTCTACATGATTCGCAATACTATCTTCACCTTTACACCTCAGGTGCTTATCCAGATAGTACTTGGGAAGGCTTAGACCATCAAATGTTCATTAAATTCTTTATTTTTATGAAAGGTTAAAACCTTTCGCATAATGTTTCCTTCTTTGTTGCTTTGCCTGCCTGTGTTTGTCCTGCTCTTCTGGAAGTTCATTGATCACCAGCAGTTCTACCTGGCCCTGGATAACAGGATGATTGTGGAGATGCTGCGCACTGACTTGTCCTACCTGGCCTCTCGCTGGAGGATGACAGGAAGACCCACTGTCACCTTCCCCATCTCCCAGACCATGCTGAGTAAGTGGAGACACTCAGCTTTCACTCTCCTGAGCACTTCAGCTCAAGAGACTCAAGTGATTGGTTAACTTGGAAATTCGTGAATCAAGCGTGATGGCGTATTACCATTTCTGCTGAAATGAGGAGTATTAAACTGATTACTGTGTAAAGGCCCTGCCTAAAGAATCCCCTGCATGTAGTCTGTTATATTCTGTTTCCATAACTTGACTCCCTTCAGCTGAGGATCACACAGACCTGGACCCTGCAGTGCTGGCCACTCTGAAGAAGCTCCAAGATGGGTATTATGGAGGAGCAAGGTAGGACCAGGCTGGTGAAACCTGTTAGATTCTTCTCTTTCCACAGTCAACAAAGACATTTAAATGGTTCTCTGCCACCTTCTTTTTAGGATCCAGACTGGAAAGCTGTCAGAGTTCCTGACCACTTCTTGTTTTGCTCGTCTGAGCTTCCTGGACAGCAGTAAGCAGCATTTCAGCAGTCCGGGCTGGGCTGAGAACGAAGATGACAAAGATGACTCCATTAGTCAAGGGAGTCTGCATGATCTTCATATTAATGATGGTAAGGGGCAAGAACTGTGGGTAATGTGATACTAAGACAATACCTGGTTAATTTAATTTAGTAAAAGAAAAAGTTGTCATTACATCCTTTCCTTATATCTGTCACTGTCTAAAAAAACATCATTGCAAGACAAGCTGAAAGTTCTGGAATCTAACGGAGAAATGTCCCCAGAGCAAACAAACAGAAACATGTTATTTTTCAGTGGATGGAATTAAGGATGGGCTGTAGTGGCAAAATCCCCTGCCTCTCTCTCTCTCTCTCTCTCTCTCTCTCTCTCTCTCAGAAACTGATGATTTAGCTCAGTATTTGGATCAGCTCTTGGCTACAGCAGTGCCACAGCGGGGGGTGAGGGCAGTGGGCGGGGCCTCTGGACTCAGCCGTTTCAAGGCTGCAGCTACTAAGACCAGGGAGATGGTGTCTCTAGTGAACAAGGCCAAAGAGCTTCAGATCCACAGTGAGTACAGCTCTTTTTACTTTACTTTCAGCTATAGTCTGATTTGGTTAAACTTACTATAACTGATTACAAGTGACGCTGTTAACAGACCTAAAGCTCGTCTCACTGTGCATTTGTAAAGTGTGTAGAGGAATAAGGCCAGTGCATCTCACTTCTTCATTTTTGCTTCAATGTCTTAGATGTGCACATGTATCTGCCTACTAAACTCTTCCGATCACCTCAACCTTCTCTTAATCTTAAAGACTCTTCTGGATCAGAATCTTGCCAGGTACACACACACACACACACACACACACACACACACGCACAACGTTAACAGAAAGGCAAAAAAAAAAGGCTTTTGCTGCCTGTTTTTCCCTGCAGTCTCCTGAGGTGGTTGTGTCATCAGACAGTAACCTGCCCCGTGGTCCTGATGGAGCTGTGGACTACATGGCCTTGGCTCAGCTCCTCAAAGACACGCAGAATCTCCAGGATCAAGCAGACATCCTCTACATCCTCTTTAAAGACAAGTCAGCCTTGCAACCATTTTGTTTGTTCTTATACCACTGAATGTCCTACAACTCCGAGCTCAGTTTCAACGTAAGGAAGCTTACGGACATGAACCGTAGCCCTCTGCATGTGTCTGCGTGACTCAGGGGGATGGAGTGGGACACGGAGCTCTACGGCCAAGGCTGCACCGTGCGCAGGCTGCTGATGGAGCTCTACGAGAAGGCCGGAGACCTGCGTTGCTGGGGCCTTGTCCGCGTCATCTCCGGCATGCTCCGCAAGAAAGTGGAGGAGCTGGACTCGGTGAGCCAGCCACGCCCTGGGCTCTTTCTGGACCCGAGACTTTGATCAGTGCTCAGAGTGAGCTCAGCTGGTTGATTTAACATGTTCTTTACCAGAGAAGATTCTAGAACAGTTTTCAGGATAATGTGACGTGGCTTGTATACTGTTGTAACCAAACGGCTCATTCTCTCTGTCTCTCTTTCTTTCTGTCTTTCTTTCTGTTTTCAGGTGAGATTCAGCTCAGATATAATATATGGTTGTGTATTTTTGCAGGCTTGCTCTGATTTGCTGGCTCATCAGAAGCATCTAACAGTGGGTTTACCACCAGAGCCCAGAGAGAAGACTATTACTGCGTGAGTACTGGCAGTGCCTGCACTGGATTCACTGACATAATACTTTAACAATTTTAATAAAAACCTAAAAACAGCTGGCTTTGGAAAAGCTGCAGTCATCCCTGACCTTTGTGTCTACTGCTCTTGAAAGGGGTTATGCATTACATATTACATGTAATTACATCATAAATACAGTGGAAATTATTTAATGAATGTTGGCTGATGATGTTTGGCATGGAAGGGGTAATGCATTACATAATACATGTAATTATAAAATAAATACAGTGAATTTGCATAATAAATGTTGTCAGATGGCCTTCTGATAGTCAGCATGTCCTCAAGATCGAAACAATTCTTACCATCAATCCCTGGTATAATAAACAATTTACCATTAACAACATTCCTACAAGCTAGTGTTTCTAGTGTTAAGTGTGTGTGAAATATGTGTGACTTCCACTGCAGGCCGATGCCACCTGACCAACTGGCTAAACTGATAGATCAAGCCAGTGAAAGCAATATTACCACTGCTATCCTCACCCAGGTCGGTCTGCTCTCCATTCCTTTCTTTGCATTCATCCTTTTAAAAACACTGTATTGTTTCATTTTGTGATTGTGTGATTCAAATTCTCAAGATTTATACTTTACATTTTAGATCTCTGCTCTATGGTCATGGTTCTGCAATTCTTTGGGGGGTGTGTGTGCGTGTGTGTGTGTGTGTGTGTACATGTGACAGGAGATCATGGTGTACCTGGCGATGAACATCAGGACCCAGCCGGGTCTGTTCAGTGAAATGTTTAGGATTAGGATCGGTCTCATCATTCAGGTCATGGCTACTGAACTGGCCCAGTCGCTCAGCTGTTCAGGTTCAACAGACTTTTTTATGTAATGTTCTATACTTTGAATGAATGCACTACTTATGCTTCTCTGTAGTACTGTATATTAAGCTGTGTTAAGAAAAGTACCTTAAAAAAGGACATTGTAAAAGAAATATGATTATTAAAAACTTGGCTTAAAGAAATAAGGTTTGGCAGACATGTATTGTACAAATGTGTGTGTGTGTGTTAGGTGAGGAAGCCACAGAAAGTCTGATGAGTCTTAGTCCCTCTGAGCTGAAGAATCTGTTACATCACATCCTTAGTGGCAAAGAGTTTGGTGTGCAGAAAAGCGGTTAGTTCTTCCTCCTTTCTTTTTGCTTCAACTTACAGTTTACTTGAAGGAAGTGTTGTGCATTTCACCTAGAATGTGCAGTGCAATTGCTGTTGTATTAAACACATGCGAGTACAGAATGTGCGATTCTTTGTGAATCTACATTAATTTTTTAACAGCACATTGTTTTTTTTTCTGTTGGTCTGTGTGTTTGTTTGTTTGTTTGTTTTGTTTTGTTTGTTTTGTTTGTTGTTGACCCGTTGTCTAGTCCGTTCAGTGGAGTCTGGTGTAAGCCCTGCTATCTCCATCCATGAGGTTGGTAACGTGGGAGCCACTAAAAGTGAGCGTGTGGGCATCAGCAAACTGAAGAGTGACATGAAGCTGGTAAGAAACCGAAATTTTCAATTGCAAAAAAGCAAAACCTCTTTCCCAGCGGGGCTATGCCTTACCTACAGCAGGACGTTACCCACAGCACTACCTAGATCAGGACGTTACCCAAAGCAGGACATTGCCATAGCGTTACCTACAACAGGACATTACCAACCACATTATTCACGACAGGACATTTACCAACTGCATTATCCACAACAGGACTTTACCAACTACATTACCCACAATATTACCTCCATCAGGGTCCTCATTTATAACACTGATGGCTTCACCCATCAGTAGCGTTGTACTATTGCAGGGGTGGAATAAAAACCGGTCTGATTTAAAAACTGATGCAAAGGAGTGACTCACTTTTCAAAGGCAAAATGTGACTGGTGGTGGAGAAGCTTACGCTCCAGCAGACAAGTCTCCCACCTGACACCTCCAGACAACACCTTCTGCCTTTCAGGAGGCCAGCGGTGCACTCCAAAATGGCACACACCAGAGCGTACGCATCATTGTAACGTCCCTCCTCTATGACACAGGGTGAGGAACCAGCGCTTAATGGGCTGTGACCTGCAGGAGATATGAGCAATATGAGTGCTGTCAGTTAGGTGCTCCAAATGCTTTCCCAAATACATTTGGGAAACTGTACATTGCTGAAAATTGCACTTTGCTGTTTGCATGTTCACCCACCTTGTAAGGAAATTGGATATAATGATGTATCAATTTAATTATGCCAACAAATAAGGCTGGCATGGAATGACTGGAGGACATAAAAGGACTGGTTGCAGATTTAGCTGTAATTCTCTACTTTTCCTCAAGGTGTCACCAGTTCCCACTCTAAAAATACTGTGTGTGGCTCTGTGCACGGGTCAAAGCTTCCGTTAATATATGCACAACCTCCATACGTGTCCAGTCTCAAGTATTTCTCTATAAATTCCAATTCCAATGGAGCAGTTCTGTTCCATTTTTGTGCACACACACAATTTATAAATGAGGACCTTACTGACAGCATTACCTACAGCAGGACATTACTCACACTATTACCTACAGCAGGACATTACTCACACTATTACCTACAGCAGGACATTACTCACACTATTACCTACAGCAGGACCTTACCCACAGCACTGGCTGATACAGCTGCTCATGGCTCTCCTGTGTGAGCAGTACAAATGTGCTGTGGTGTGTCTCCACTTGCAGCTGGAGGAGAGCAGATTGTCTTGGTCGGCTCAGAGTAAGGTGATGCATCAGATGTGCTCCACTCTGGTTCAGCTCAGCTAACCATCTTGCAAAAATTATATCTGTAATAATTCACATTTCTAGAGATCTGTGGACTATTATTATTTAGAATGATTCAATAAACATAATTTCCTGGTGTTGGCACAAATCTGTAATACAAATTCACATATGGTGTAATCTCTCATGTATCACAAAATAACAGTGAGCCAATTCATGCTTTTTATTGCTTTCACTGGGGCTGCATATGCATGGTAGTGTGGTGAGAGGATGGCTGCTGTATTTGAGTGTAATTGTTCCTGAATATTCTGTACATGGTGCTACTTCGAGCGGAAATGGACTTTGTAAAGTGACCTTTTTGCTCTGGTCTGTTTTCTGCCTTCATAGACATTACCAGCACACTCCCTTGACAGTGAGCACATCGAGTCTGGTGTAAGAGCTTGGTCTTCCTCAATTTTACCAAATGTCTTATATTTCTGCATGAGTGAGAGCTGTTGATGATTTTGATAAACACTGAAGCAGAATACTGTCTTTTTTAACCTAAACAACAGTATTAACAGTATTAAAGGTGTTATGTGCCAGTCACGCTAGGATGTTACTGAGGTGGTCGTGTCCTCTCTCGTGACTCTACCAGAGGTACCCGCTCCCCTCGGTCGAGTCGTTTGACGGCTCGGTGAGCGAGCCGGTGGTACGGGACAACCGTCAGGGCCAGTGGCTACGTCGACGGAGGCTGGATGGAGCCCTGAACAGAGTGCCGGTGGGCTTCTACCAGAAAGTCTGGAAGATTCTACAGAAGGTGAATAAAGCAGCAAATTGGGATGAAGTGTTTTTCAAGGAATCCGCTTTGAGCTAAGATGTAAAGAGGATTTATTATGCTCTCAATAGTGCAGATAAATGCAGCTTTTTTTTAATGTCTCCAATAGTGTCATGGACTGTCCATCGAAGGCTATGTGCTCCCGTCATCTACTACAAGAGAGGTGTGACACCAGAATCAGGGGGATCTGGGGTTTTAGATCTGGAGAGGAACTCCTAGAGTGGTCCATAGGCAAGGCTTGATGTCCTCATGGTTTAATGTCTTCGGAGCGATTGAATGGACTGAACCATGTATGGGGTGTGAGTAAACTCTGGACAGCTGAATTCCAGGAGGAGGCTTGTAGATCCTTGTTACACACGCTACATCGACTCAGTAGTATTTGTTTTTAACAATTTGTTTTTCATTCTGTTTTCTCCTGGCATTACACATACATGAGAAATAAAAACTGAGAATTACTGTTTTACAAAACAATCCATAACTGTTGTTTGTAAACAGATTATCGGGTGATTAACACTAAGTGAAAGTCACGGCAATAAAGTATACTGTAATATACATGCGCATCTTTTAGATGTTTTGTTTCCCACTCCATCTCTCTCACTCCCTCCAGATGACGCCTGGTGAGATTAAGTTTGCAGTGCATGTGGAGACGGTGCTGAACCGCGTACCTCAGCCCGAGTACAGGCAGCTGCTGGTGGAGGCCATTCTAGTGCTCACCATGCTGGCCGACGTGGACGTGCACAGCATCGGCAGCATCATCCACGTGGAGAAGATTGTCCACATCGCCAACGACATGTTCTACCAGGAACAGGTGCGCGTTTCTGTACGTCATTGTGCACGTGTGACAGACAGACACGGAACTAATTCTTTTTTTTTTCCTGTCCCCATACAGAAAGCTCTAAATGCTGAAGAGAACATTCTAGTAAGAGACCAGTCTACAGGCATCTGCCGGCTGTTGTACGATACCGCGCCCAGTGGACGCTTTGGCACGATGACGTACCTCACCAAGGCTGTGGCTAGTTACGTCCAGGACTGCCTACCCAGTGGCGCGTGTGCTTTGCAGTGATGCCCGGCAAACGTCATGCTGGTGCACACAGCTGCATGCCAGCCATTCGACAAAGCCACTTCTTTACAAGGTTGTGTGTTAGCTGTATTTGTGTGTGTTTGTGTGTTTCTGGGCCAGTCTGGCCAAGCCTACTGTACTAAGTAAAGATAGTGAAGATTCAGTGCGAGGTACATTTTAAATGACATCCATTTAGATGTTAAATGACATTTGTAGTTTGTAAATAACTTGCATACGTTTATATGTCCACATAGCAGTCTATCCTGTACTGTTGGTTTGTTGACTTTGCTGTTTAAGAGTTATGCGTTTGAATGTACTATTCTCAGTCTTTTCAGGGAGACGTAGATGAGTTCTTCGTCTTGCCCTTTTATTAACCACATGGCAGTCTGAAATCATCTGAAGGCAACTGATGAATAGTTTCTAACCACCAAATGATAACAGAACTGTGTCAAATGAAGGTTTTACTGAGGACTTTGATTATTTTCTTGGATCAGCATTTGTTTGTAATGTTTTTCTTAAATGTAATAATGACTTTTACTTGTTAATACAATAATTTCGTTTCTTCAGGCTGTAATATGTTTGAAAGCTTATTCAATATAATAATAAATATTTTCTTTTTAATAAAAACAGTTAAATGCTCTGAACATATTAGTGAGTTGAGTACCTAGACAGTTTTGAATCTAATTATTAAACGTCCTTAATTGTTCAGATTTTCTGGGTACTGAGCTGCATTTGACAGAAAATAAAAGCATATGATATAACATTTGAAACTGTACTTGTTTATTTTTATATTTTATTTTCATTTGCAGACGGACAGACGTTTTATTTAATGTAAAACTGCTTTGTCATTTTTACCACATAAAAGTAGCAAACAACATTTTTGAAGTGATTATTTTTACATTTTACCATGACCTTTCCATTACTCTTTTTTTTAATGCTGCTCACATGAGATGACGAATCAAATTGCTACGTAATCTTCAAATGAGCCAGTTTATGCTCCATGGAGTATGTACCTCACATGGAGGTGGGTGGTCATGTTTAAAGTAGCTTTAGAACAGAATATCTGAAACAGCCAGGCGGCTAGGTGACGGTATAAAGGCTGTTTCATAATGTGTAGAAGAATTGATGGACTTATTGCTCCTTTAAATGAACAAGTAATTAAACACAAATATTCTACTACTTGTTCAAGAGCAGGAGATTAATGATTGAAGCCTTTCTGTGACATGTCTTTATGGTCCACTGTTAACTTTGATCTTAGACAGGGATTCCTTGGATAGTTTGTTTTGCATGCATCTTACTTACTAATGAAAGTAGATTAACGACTAAAGCCCCTCGGTGGCGTTTCTCTGTGGTCCACTGTTAACATGTCATATCTTCAGGATATGAATGTTAGACAACCAGACTGCTACTTAATAAACAGTGATTTAAACGCATAGTTTATCTATTTATAACATAGTATATTCTGTGTGTGTGTGTGTGTGTGTGTGTGTGTGTGTGTGTGTGTACACTCACGAGGGGCCTCTTGGGGACTCAGGTGTCACTGCCAAACACTTGATGACAACAGATACGACACGATGATCTTTCCAGGGGAGAGACGAGAGAAACCTTGAGGAGTGGTGAGTTAGCAGAGAGACGCAAGAAAGAAGGAAGAAGATGTAAGACGTTACTTTGCATGCACGCGTGTGTGTGTGTGTGCGCATGTGCGTGCATGCTTGTGTGTGTGTGTGTGTGTGTGTGAAAAAACTCATTAAGGTGCCACTTACTGACAGCATTAATGTTTGGTACTTCTGAGCACATGAGATACAGGAGAGAGAGAGAGAGGGGAGGTGCGGTGGAGAAGGTCTTGATTAACATATTGCTACAGAGTCAGTGGGATAACATGACTAAGCGAGTGAGCATGCGTGTGTAACAGGAGAACAGTACAGATCATCAACATGATGAGCAAAGCAGACTGACAGCCCACACGACTATGACTTGCAATATTTTAGTTTGCTTTGTGTACATTTTTTTTTTTTAATAAACTTTTTTAAGCCTGTATGTCTGTGACTTGACTGTAAATGATTCCAACTGGTAATTCAATCATTCTGAAGCTCTTAGTGTCTGGTTCCCATGGCAATGGTGTCTGTGTGGAACTGGCCAGTCGGAGCTCACTGTCAGTCATTGTATTTTGTCAGTGTGGTGGGAGGGATGAGGTTACAGATTTCCTGGTGGCCACTCAGCCATTTTGAAGGGACTCCCAAAGTTAAGGACACCTTCTGATGCGTTCATGTCCCTTATGCATACTGAATTACCCCAAATTCAGGTGCGTGAAGTGATGCAGTATAACATTGCATACTTTACACTAACAAGCATCCATGCACCAGTTAAATCAGACTTGTGTAGTATTCACATAAGTGATGCAAACGAACCTTCTCGTTGCAGGGATGTAGTTGGCTGCAGAGGCATGTCCTCGCGCCTGTGTCTGATTGGCAGGCCATTCAAAATAATTCTGCACTTGCTTCGGGGCCAGAAGAGCCAGGTTGTCACGGTGACGATGAGAAGGCAGGTGACAACAGAAAGAAAACACCTGACCGCTCCAGAATGTCTCCATGTATCCGCACTGGGGAAGAGCAGAAGAGTGAATCAGCACCAGATCAGTAATGATCAGACACTTGTGATCATAAAACTCCACAACCAGCTTCCACAAAATCCACGATACAAATAAACCATCTCATGAAACTGTGACAATAACAGGATATAGCTCAGATCGGGGAGAAAAACTTCACAGAGCGGAAGACTCTGAGCCTAAACCAAACCAAATAGGTGAGATCTGGGTTTTGTCTGTGGATGGGAATACATTTATTTGACATTATCGCTGTGTGACGATGATTAGTCATTGTGATACTCCCACTGATTTTAATATTTGTAAATGAATATTTATAAATGTATATATTCAATGTTTCTGACTATATGAATGCACTAATATTTTAAATTATACATATTGTATGTATTTTATGTTGAAAAAGACAAACAGTCATAACAGGTATTTTATGGATTAGATGTTGTAGGAAGTCATTAATATATAAAATATTGTTCTATAGAAGTCATTAATATATAAAATATTATTCTATAGAAGCTAAATAAACAATGGCATCCAAAATATTTTTAAAAATGTGTTTATGTATATATGCATGTTATCGGTCTCTTTTTTTTAACCCTAGCTGTCTCATTTACATGGTCCTTTGGGTACTTTTACATTGTTACATTCAACCCATATCCTTATGATATATATCTGGGTTTAATCTCTCCATGCTTGAATTCTATTTTATAGTTTCTATTATTTTATATGATTGATTTTGTATATTTTAATGTTTACCAGTAATAAATTAATGCAATGTGTTGGGCTTATAGTCAAAAAATAAATAAATAAAAGCTCACCAAACGTTTTGCATGATGTAGATGTGGTTGTCCAATATTTTGCGTTTATCTGTACAACAACCTCTACCTAGTTCATACATTTCCTTTCTGAGAAGGAAGCCGAGAGTCCATTCGGCCATTTATGGTACGTGTGGCGTCTGTGCGCACACGCACCCACACATGAAATATTCTGGCATGTACACTGACAGAGGATCAGTACTGACTCACATGCTTATGCTGAGGCTCTTTTATGGGCCCGGAGCTCCCTCTGTGTCCCTGCCAAAGCCCCCCACTCCTTATTCTCTACCCATATCCACATATCAATCTCATCACCTGATATTACACCTCTACATCCCATCTGGAGGATAACTCTTGACCAAATGTGCAATATCTTCTTTAGATCTCCAGAGGTAATAAATATTTGTCAGTCACACCTCACCTCAGTTCACCCCACTACTGACCCACTCATTTATCAATTCCAAGTACACCTTTGTCTATAAATAATCCTCTTACCTAATTAAACCTGGAGCTAAGGCTAAATGAGACATTTCCTGGTAGCTGTTATGTAAGGTTTTACAGTTCTCACAGATTACCTAATAAAATGGAATGTAGGAGACATAAGGTTGGCTAACTAGTAAAATCTTATGGAGGAGATTTCCCAGAATAGTCATGTTATCTTGTGTTGTTACTAATTTTCCTCTCCTCTCCTTTCTCCAGGAATGCCTGACAGAGTGTGTCTGTTTCAGCATCAGAACTACCACACTCTAAAGCGAGCATATTTGAGACGAGGAGCTTTATTCCAGGACCCCCATTTTCCTGCCTCTGCTCAGTCACTTTTCTACAAAAGAGCACCTCCTCCAGGACTCACATGGAAGAGACCAAGGGTGGGAATTCCAAAGACCATCACTTAATTAAATGGAACAGGAGCCCATTCTGCTTTGTCATTAGCATAAAAAATAGCTGTTCATACTTTAACCTAGATGGGCATAAAACACGTGGCATCAAATCAGATCTAGTCATTCATCTGAAAACAAAATATTTAGACATTTATTGTCTTGCTGCCACTGGAAACCGCTATTCACTGTACCTTTACCCATAAGCAGTGTACATCAGCTGTTAACTATTTTTTTTGTACTGGGGATAAAAATATAGTGAATTATATTGGGAATTGAAATGAAATCTGAATCCGCTAGGAATTTAGACAGCACACCAAAATGGCAGACAAATACAACAGTAAAACGTAGAGTGCAAATTCAGACAGAGCTGTGGTTCATTACACAAAGCTTTCATTAATACAGTGCACACTAGTGCCTCCTGTTTAATAAACCAGTTTTGGGTAATTTTGCTGTGAAGATGTTGTTTGAATTCTTTGGTCGACTTTTGGACCTGTTCTTTGTGTCTCAGGAGTTGTGCAGGGACCCTCGGCTCTTCGTAGATGGAATCAGCACTAGAGATCTGCACCAGGGCAGTTTAGGTAACTGTTGGATGGTGGCAGCTACGTCCTGCCTGGCCACAGAGCCCTCACTTTGGAAAAAGGTGAGACTGGACATGCAGGAATTGCTTTAACAACAGATTAACCATTTGCACAGCATTGTTAGTATGCAGTAATGGTGATGGTCACGGTTTCTCTTACATCAGGTGATCCCTGACCACACAGAACAGGAGTGGAGCCCTAAGCATCCAGAGCACTATGCTGGGATTTTCCACTTTCGTTTCTGGCGGATGGGCCAGTGGACAGACGTGGTAGTGGATGACCGCTTGCCGGTCAGCGAGGACGGAACTCTGCTTTTCTGCCGCTCTGCATCACCACGGGAGTTCTGGAGTGCCCTGTTGGAGAAAGCTTATGCCAAGTACCCCATCCGCACACACATGCGCGCACGGACACATGCGCATCACGTAACTTTTGATTTTATGCAGGGACTGAGTTGAAAAGGCGGCCGCTAGCACCTGGGCTAGGTCAGGCTGTCAGTTTGAGGCTTTCTTCAGTGCACTCCAGGCAAGAGAAAATAAATCCAGTAAAAGGAGAAATAGTAAAGGATATATGACTTATTAAAGTGCTTAGATCAATGGTGTGACACAGACACATGAAGCAAACACATGCATTTAGAAATTCATAAGAAAGAATGTATGGAACTTTAGCCATTAAATAATGGTTCTTTTTTGTTATTTTTCTGTCAGGTTGAATGGTTGCTATGAGGCCTTAGAGGGAGGCAACACTGCTGAAGCTCTTGTAGATTTCACTGGTGGAGTGTCGGAGTCACTGAGTCTGGACCAGGAGGCTCTAAGGCAACATGTTGAGGAGAGGAGGGCACTGTTCCAGATGTTAGCAAAAGCACACAGTCACAAAGCTCTCATCACATGCTCTATACGGGTAAAAACCTTTGTTACAGTCTTACAAA
The DNA here is from genome assembly GCA_028565775.1 of Sternarchorhynchus goeldii. Taxonomy (NCBI): domain Eukaryota; kingdom Metazoa; phylum Chordata; class Actinopteri; order Gymnotiformes; family Apteronotidae; genus Sternarchorhynchus; species Sternarchorhynchus goeldii. Next base: position 5,214,201 of record JAOXYF010000017.1, read on the forward strand.
TTAAAATTTTTAAATTTCACAGTGACAACCTAATCATATCGAAAAGTATAGGGTTTGGAACATTTTTGCTTGCAACAAATGCAACATGGCCAATTTTTGAAGACACTTTTCTCAGTGACAAAAAAAACCCTTTAGACACAGAATGAGCCCAAAGGCCTGGAACCACCAAAAGAATGACATGAATTCGGTAGTTTATTGTCATTTATAGTAGTTTTTTAATGTTAAATAGGTAGTTTCACATGATGGGGATTGAAAGAAATTATTTTAAAAAAGTCATCAGACGCTGTGACTAAGTGTGAAACCTACACCTCATTGTGTAAGAGCATGGTTTTAGGATCACATACCTACACAGTGCTGTGTAATTTCTATTGTCCTGTATATTTTATACTTTAGCTCCAGCCTGATACACACAGATCAGCCATAACATTAAACCACCTTTCTAATATCATGTAGGCCTCTCTTGTACTGCCAAACATCTTTGCCCCATCAAAGCATGGATTCCAAAAGACCTCTGAATCCTGGCATCAAGATGTTAACAGTAAATCCTTTAAATCGTATCTATAGATTGTGAGATGCACAGATTGTTTTTTTTTTCCCCCAGCACATCCTAGAGATATCCAATTAGACTGAGATCTGTGGAATTTAAACCTCTATATTATGGCCCACAAACCATTCCTGAACAATGTTTGCACTGTTGCTGGTCACATTACTCTGCTGAAGGAGAGACCACTGCTTGCCTTCTTCCAGTCCTGGTAGCGGCTCTTCTCTGGGTACATGACACATACATGCACCAAGCCATCCTCATGAAAATGTGATTCATTGTGATTAATCAGACCAGGCCACCTTTCTCCATTGCTCTATGGCCCAAATCCTGTGCTCTTGTGGTCATTATATGTACAAATGTACATTACTGCAGAAACCTATGTGTTTTTTACTGAAAACCTCACTAGCCCATTCCTTGACTAGGTGCTCTTGCAAGCCTCTCCTTAGTTACTCCATTGCTATTTGCCTTCCTTCTTGTCTATTTCTTTGTGTGTTTCACCTTATTCTGTCTCCTGGGTCGCACCGCTCCCCTCTTCATCCCACAGCCAGTGTCTAAATCAATCTCAATTTCATTTTAAGCATCGAGCTTTTATCCTCTTTTTTTTCCTGGTCTCTGCCTGTCTCCCCCCCCTCACGCTCTAGCCAGCAGAAGGAGAACGTGTGGAGTCAGTGCTGGACTGTGGTTTAGTGAAGGGCCATGCATACAGTGTTACTGAAATCAGAAAGATCCGCCTGGTGGAGAGGCTACTGGGCATTTACGGAACGTCCCGGATCTACATGGTGCGCATGAGGAATCCCTGGGGAATGGCAGACTGGACCGGAGCCTGGAGTCAGGGGTAAGGAGTAATTCAGCGTCAGTCTGATGCTTTTGATGGGAAGTGCTGTGTATTTTCTATTATCCTGTATATTTTATACTCTAACAGGACTCATAGATCAGTTTCATAGATCTGTAGGATTGTCACAGGCAAGCAATAATCAAAAAAAGTGTCAAACGGGAAAACGTATGAAAATCTTTGGATATAGGGTACTTTCTAGTAATTCCTTCTGAACATTTCCTTTAATAACTTAAGAACAGGATGTGATGAACTTTCAGTCCAGCATCTTTACTTATCTCCAAAAGGTTAGTTGTAGTCAAAATGGGCAACAACTTCCTATGGCTGATGTGGTAGCATGGTGTTATCTATAAGACTATTAATACTGGTGGATGAATGTGTGGATATTGGTGTGGTCTGCAGGTCACCGCAGTGGCAGCAGACCAACCGTAGTGAGAAAGAGAAAATGGGACTCCTTGTCAGAGATGTGGGAGAATTTTGGTAAGACTTATGTTTGCCAAATGGTTCCACTGTTTGCTTCATAATAGAAAATTGTAAACTGTTTAAAGCATCTCAGTAATATAAATGGAACACAGACAAATTTCACGTAATAATCCCTTGTAATAAGGATTAACTAGGATGCACAAAGTGCACCTGCAAAATGTCTATTTCTCGTGTTATGTCACATGTTTGTGTGTTCGTTGTCACCAGGATGGAATTTGAGGACTTCTGTCACTACTTCACAGACATGGTGTTGTACAGACTAGTGGAGCGTTCTCTGCTCCAGCCCCGGCGTCACTGGAGAGAGGAGTGCCTCTTAGGGGAGTGGACCCTCACTCCTGCTCACACCCCACTGGAAGACTGCCAGTGGTCCCATCCTGCCCCTCCTCCCAGAGGAGGGAAGAAAGAGGAACATCTGGGCAAACGGCAGCAGAACCAGAGGAGGGCCAACAGAGCAAAGCAGAAGAAGAAAGAGAAGGATGAAGACCTAATGTGGAAAGTTGGAGGAGGAAAGAGAACTCAGAGAAATAAGGAGCAGTTCCAGAGTACAGAGGAGGAGGGAGTTGCAGGGGAAGAATGGGAGAGAGAAATGGACAAAAGGAGTCGGTGTGGGGGGTGCCGTAACTTCAGAGAAACGTTTCTTTATAATCCTCAGGTACCACGAAATTGAAATTGGTTGTTGGCAGCAGGTAAAAACTGGAAAATATTTCTCACTTCAAAGGATTTGTCTATGACAGTTAGTAACATTAAAGTTAGGTTTTAGTGTGAAGATGAAGGATAAACTGGCACTGTACAAAATGTCTGCAAGCAACAACCATTAAAAAATTGTTCTGGTACTTAAATTTGGTACTTAAAAACCAACATAGTTATTTAACCGTATTTATGTACTTTGCAACATTCTATTTGTAGTTACCAAACTTCCATATGATCCACAGTCAACTCTCTCTCTCAGTTCATGTTCCAGATAGGAGAAGAGGAAGATGAGATAATGATATGCCTGCAGCAGGAGGACAGAAGGTTTGAGAGGAAAGAAGGACGAGGGGAAAATCTTCCAATCGGCTTTGAGGTGCTTAGGGTGAGAGGCTGAGTCTGAACAATCACCTGGAATGTAAAATACTATAATCCCATCGGCACCCGAAAACAGTGAAAATATTTTGTTCATCCACCTGTCAGAATGCATTAGATATTCCTCCTCTGCCATTTCCTGCCATTGCAGGCGTGAAGTTTTTTTTTCTTTCTCCTGTCGAACGCTCTCCCAGGTGGAGGTGAATCGCACATGTAGAGTGCAGTGTTTTAGTGAGCAGGCAGCCAGCTCTGTGTACATGGACTCTCGCAGTGTGACCCTACGGGTGACTCTGGACCTTGGACGCTATGTTGTCATACCCACCACCTTCCAGCCAGGGGCGACGGGCCGCTTCCTGCTCCGCCTGTTCTCACACGCAGACATCAAGCTCCGGTGAGACCCTGGAGAGGCTTCTGTGTGATTGTTTATAAGGCTGGATCAGTAAGAAGCCAGTACTCATACTATCAGCCTTTATCAGAACATAATCCAAGATTATATTTCAACTATAGGTCAAAAATCATTATAGTATACCAGCTTCTTGACGTATATAAGGAACCTATAAATTTATTGTTTATTGTTTTTCATTTAGCAGTGAAACTGAGCTAAGTAACTGTATGGTGCCCTGCTGAGCTCTGTTTGTGTAGGGAGTTGAAGGAGGAGCTGCCTGTTCCTTCACTGTGGCGGTGTTGTGTACCTCAGATCAGTGCTGTAACTACAGTCCACCTGCTCAGAGCTTCCATGCTCAGTCCACCAAAAGAGCCAGGTTACCATCCACCCTTGCACTGTTGTTACTGTAGTACAACTGTCATTGTAGAGCAGCATTGCTCATGTTTTCCTCTCTCTCTCTCTCTCTCTCTCTCTCTCTCCCTGCATGTCTCTCAGCTCCAGATGCGTATGCTGTCATTAGGTGTGAGGAGGACACTGTAAAGACACGTCTGTTTAAAAAAGATGGAAGTCCTGAATTTAATACTAAAGTGATTTTCTATCGAAGGAGGCCTAACACAAAAATCTACATAATGGTGCGATGTGTTTTTCAGTATATTATTTTCACTTTATTTATATATTACAGTGACATTAACAAAGTAAAGCACTTCAACCCCAAACATTGCAACTATATGAATGATACATTGCTGAATGAATGGGAGGATTACCTCAGTAATAGATGAAAGTTCATG
>JAOXYF010000017.1:5218394-5230780 GCA_028565775.1 Sternarchorhynchus goeldii
TATATATATGTGCTTGCTTCTAGATGTGGAGACGATCTTTGCCATTTGACTCCTTCCTTGGAGGAGCTCATCTTCAAACAGGGGAAAGTGAAAGGGGGCGTAGCAGAGTGGTTGATCTACGAGGCGGCCAATCTCGCGCTTACATCTACATAGAGACTTCCAGCAGTCAGTGCTTGACTGATTTATAATGGCAGGTGCATTTCTGTAATACTAACAGCTCAAGGGTTTCAAAACATTGTGTGCAAAACCACTTTGAGCAAATGTCTACTGTTAAAATAGGCAAAATGTATTTGCCAACCTTCTGATTGGTCAGGAGATCCAGAGTTCACATTTCCCCTGGCATTGCATGTGATGTGTGATGGTGGATGTGAGACAGGAATCTGCTGCAGTCCAGCCACCGGTGAAGGGGGATGTGGAACCTGTTTCAACAGTCCTCAAAACTTCACTTTCTCACTGGGACTATTGCATCCCTGGCTGACCCAAATAAACATCTGATACTGTATGCAATACACTGGTAGTTAATTAAGGAAACAAAATGTGCTATTATCTGCTGGTCAGATATGGAAAATAAAAAGTTATTATATGAGGATACTTACAGTGGTGATGAGGAGACCGTTTTTTTTTGTATAAACACAATAACATTTCTGATTTAATATTTGTTTATTAAATCATATTAAACATCATGTTTTTTGCTTAGTCTTTTTTTGTAAAATATCCAGATGGAACTGGTGGCACTGAGCATGTATTAATGTTGTCAGTGGTGCTGGATACAGCCTTAGTCCCTAGGTTAGCCAGCATGGTTCTACAGGGCAAAAGAATGATTATCGTCTTGTAAAGAATGCTTGTACGGTTTGGGTTTGTAGAGGTGCAGCTTGTTTGTTTGTGGACCAACCTTGGAAGGGGTGAGGCAGGGAGCCTCTTGGAGGTGTAATTAAGTCAGTGAAACTGACACTGACTCTCCTAACTCTGTCTGTCTGCTTCCCCTATCTTCCCTTGTTTTGTCAGTTTTATCTCTCCCATTTCTAGTGTATTCTAGAAGGTTTCTTGTTCTTGTAGTTTTCTTATGAGTATTATGTATGTTGTGCAATCATTCTGATTAATTGTCTATCACAACATTGCACAAAACTGCTACTGTTCTCAGCACACACAGATTTATCGATCGGCACTACATTCGCGATTTCAATTTTTCAGTATTATTCCATATTGGTATGGTTTGATAAGTCTGCATTAACAATGATTGATTATAGCTGTCTTGAGTCTGAATACTTTTACTGTGTACCGTAAGTATTAATTGTATGTATTATGCACAAATGTAGTTTCCAACCAGCTCTTTTTTTCTCAGATAAATATGTTGCCGAAGAGCAAATGAGATGACAAACATTCCAAACACTCCCACATTACCCACACTGGCATTTCTTTGATTTTCATAGAGGCCGCAACCATTTCATTATAAACACATACTTACCATCCCAAGTGTGTGTGTGTGTGTGTGTGTGTGTATGTGTGTGTGTATAACAAACTCTACAACAAAATCTAGTGCATGTGTGGTGCCAAAGTGGGTGATAACAAATGGAAGTGAGGTTATACCTTGTACATGTGCCATTGTTTGGTGGCATTCTTAGGAATTTTCAGTTGGTCTAACCAGCTGTATGACTAAGACCTATTATAAGGTCTTATAAAAGCACATATTATCTGTCACAGCTCAACCTTGCGTAACATTCATGCTGCAAAAACGATTCTGTCCGTACTGCAGGTAAGTTAACTTGTGATTTTCTATCTTTTGTAGTGAAATGTCCTACCCTATGAATAAGCTATATCTCTCTGAAGTAGTACTCTGGAATCCCTAAACCTCCAGGATGCTAAGAATAACCATGTTAGCTCTATTCAGAATGCTTCATTAACTGAAAATACTTACAGGATATTTGGAATAGACAGAAAGGCTGTGCTTAAAACTCTTACACCTAGAACTCATCTTTTCTCATACCTCTGGCCTAACTTTTCAAACCTAATGTTAGTATGCATTTTTGACTGAATTTCATCTGTATTTTTATGCAGAGGAAACAACTGATCAAGATGGATTTTTTCTCTAATGGAATTTTTGCTGGTGTCTCAGTGTGTACAGGTACTTTTGTTTTTTATGCCATAATCATATTGAAATATCTATGTTTGCCTTTAACAGTTTAAAAAAAAAAAAAAATGTATAAACCCCCAGGTGAAGGACATGGGTGTGAGAGGGCAGTGCAGTAGAGACTGACCCCCCCCCCCTCCAAGGGAAAGGGTAGTGTAGTGGAAGATGCCATGTTTTGATGAAGAGAGCGGTGTGAAGCATGTTGTCTCTTCCTTTGCTAGAGTTTTGTGAACGGTTGTCTTTCAGAAGTCTGAACTCAAACAGCTTAGAAGGGTCCAAATTTAATAAAAAGCTAAATGATTCTTCTCATTTAAAACTTTGCTATATCTATCTATCTATCTATCTATCTATCTATCTATCTATCTATCTATCTATCTATCTAGATAGACATTTTTTTTTATTTTGATGCACGAGCTTTTGTTTTTTTTAAGCAGCTACTAAATCAGAATCTATATTCATTTATTTCCAGGAAGAATGAGAATTCTTCTAAGTATTTTACCTATCGCAATCACTGGCTTAGGTGAGTTTGTCTGACCTCAGCTTATGCGTATTAAAACAAATTGTATTCTTATTGACAATTATTCTGTCAGATTGTGATTAGACTACACTATCTCTTTCTTTTATAGGGGCAAAATATTTTTTTGACTGTCCAAAACAACCTATGATCCCTGTCTATCTAGTGGTAGGAGGGCTGGCCTGTCTGACTCTACAGATTTTCGCGTTTTTTTCCTGCAGCCAATCAGATGAAAGCTGTTTTCCACTGAGGATTTTGCACTCTCTACTCTTCCTTTTTTGTCTTATCTGGTTAATTATAGGTAAAACTAAAAATCAAACACTATGGAGTGTTTATGACTTTTTTTTAAGTGTGAGAATGAGATCATAAACTAAAGGGAGCTGTGGAGAGTTTTTTAATGCAGAATAAGGTCGTGAGAGGGAGGCAGACTTAGAAAGACTAAAACTGAAGTTGCTTTGATAAAATAAACTTGTTTCATATACTTGGTACATGGCTTTAAAAAAAATCAGCATATTCTGCATCTTTTGAAAAAGGCAATGAATAAATATAAAAACTAAAGTCTAAAGCAAAAATTTTTAAAAAGTATATTTTATTTTTATTATTACACCTCTATAGATATAACCAAAGGGAAAAAAGGAGAAAAAGTGAAGATAAAATAAGTATATTGATAAAACCTATTTTATCGATATTTGATTAGAAATCAGTCCATTTCAGACCATTACACTGTATGTTCACATTAACCTGCACTCTCTATTCCAGGTAGCGTTTTTGTGTACATGGCATTTAAACCAAACTACAATTCCCATCGGTCTGTGGAGTACTGTGAGAAGACCCTCTATGAGGCTGCTTTCTGGATCACCAATGCTCTATACATTTTCGCTCTCTTCATACTGCTTAGGTGTAGCTTCAACTGGTTAATATCTAGAAATTCTGAAAAGAATTTAAAATGCATTCACCCTTGTGACTCTGACAAACTCTGACTTGGTTGGACAAAGTCGATATTCATGTCCATTGTGAAACTAGTTTACAAGTCCCATCACTCCGTGGAGGGAACATTGGCAGTATCGAATCCTTTCTATACGTTACAAGATGTTAGGCTTGGTTTGTTTGGACAGGTATAACTAGCTATCCTGAATTATAAAACATCATAAAATATAATGATGCTGGCCAAAATGTTTTAATACACTATTATTCAGTATTTTTTTTTTTACTGACATTCTGCTTTTACATCATAACTCATTTGTGAGTCCCTCCATAGTACCACCCATCATTCAGTGTTCATATTATCCCCCAGTCCTCATGAAACAAAGGAAACATTCAGTACCTTCAGTACTTCAGTGCATACATGCACAAGTTATCCAATAACCCCAAGCCTGTCAACCCTGTCTCTGGTGGGGTGTTCATGCACCTTTCTACAGATCATGTAAAGTGGTTCTTAAGTGTTTCTTTCTAGTCCCAGTCCACATTTTGTTTGATCTCCATATCTGAACCAAGCAATTATTGCGTGTGTATGTGTGTAAGTCTTCCTAGTTAATAGTTATTATATGCCTTGTTTTAACATTTTTTAGCACTGTTGGCAGAACTTTATGCCTTATTTCATTTAACAATACCAATTTGTCATCATAACCCTAATTAATGTTACAGCTGTACTTATATGCTTGTGTATTATACATTCATGTAAAGAATCTATGTGAAGAACTGCACAATGCTTTATGATAATTGCACAATGCTTTATAATAAATATGCAAAGGAATGTGTGGCAATAAAGATATGGAATCTGTTGGCGCAAATGAATCCCACAAGTGAACACAGTAGCACGATATCATATTACGGCTCCCTAATTTAGAATGAGTGTGGCTCAGATTGAGGAAGTAACATGTCCTCTGTCGACAGAATTTTACCTATTTGAGTTTTTTCAATGTCTACTTTATCATATTATCAAAACATTCAGCAGTATACATTGGCAGAAGCAACTCTTTTAATCACCAATTAAATATCCTGAATGTGGTTAAAAGAAGAAAATCAATCCTTAATTGAAAGTTACCATCACTGTGTTATAAGAATATGGGGGTGTAGGTTTATATAAAAAAAACAAACCTAAAACTTGCAAATTTCACATAAATTACGGCAATCATAATTTGATACATACATCAGTGCTTTCGTTCGGAATGATTTCACCGGTGTGTATATAATGTAAAAATTGAGTGTGCGGTCTGTAAAGTGCCATTGGGTCTATGTTCTTTGGCAGCAGTGGCAATAAAGTTAAGTTAAAAAGTTAACAAGTATAAACAACTAATTACAATACAACTATCTAATGTTAAATGTACATTTTACCACATCACATGAGCAACTAGAAAGTTATGTGCTTTATCAGGTTTGCTCTAGCGCAAATATAACCCATAGGCCTATTGTAGGTAATAACATTTATTGTCATTTTCCAACAAACAAACAAACAACAGCCGGTTTTTAAAAATTTTGTCTTCTTGATCAATTCAGTATATTCTACAAGCACAGACATCCCATTATCTATCATGTGTAATTATGTAATTAATATGTTCTTACATATTCAAAAACACTGTGCATAAAGAACTATAGTAAGAGTAAATGTTAAAAAAAAGATTTAGTCATCCAGACAACTGTCAGATTGCATACTATAACCATGCAGACCACAGAAAGCAGTTAGACATATTTTGGTAGTTTCTCAAACCCTTGCAAGGAAGATGTCTCAAATCTCTTATGCAAGACAAAACACCCCAGTGCTGAGGGTGTGCCAGTCAGATTAAAATTGAGATTAACAAGTGTATTCGCAAGATTAACAACAACGTTAGAGTAAAAGAGATGCTTTTTGCCACCAGGCATATTTAATTAGGTATTACGAAATCAAAGAATTAATGATTTCTGAACATTCAGTGAAAATGGACACCACAGAAAGAACCATCATCCATAAATCATTCACTGGTAGGAGCTGTTCTTATTAAAATCTGACTTTTGTCATGTATGTTGTATTTTAAAGGATGTTTAGACTATGTGTAATTATTTCACTTTTTAGTGATGGTAAATCTGATTGCATGGATGGTTCTGACAGCAGCTGCTGGATTAGGTAAATAAATTTTTGTCCAAATTTCTGTATCAAAACAATTTTAATATTTAAAGTCAAACTTTACATTTAAAGGATTGTGTAAATGTATTATTATTATTGTGTATTATTATTGTGTAAATGTAAAAGATTGAAACATTTTGGTTTCAAAATGTATTAACAGTGAAATGACACAATGTTTATGTATGGTGTATAAGTCATTACTAAGTATTATAATGATTTTGTTTGTGTAGCAAAGTTCTGTTTTAAAAACACAGTGTGATGTCACAGTTACACATGTTCTATTTTAAATAATAATCATCAACAATCAACAAACTACAAGCATGAGAGCTTTTACTACATACAGCATTTGTCCGGTTAAATATGAAAAAAGCAAAAAAGGATATAACATCTTTGACAACAGACAAAACAGACAAACAGCCCACACAGACAGGAAAACGTAACACTGCATGCATCTACTGTGTCATTCAAATATGCCCTATTACATTATACTGTATATTTACCCAATTTCAGGAGCTATTCATTTCAACGAGTGTTCAGTTCAGCCACGCATTCCTATCTACCTGATTACGGTTGGTGCATGTGGTGTTATTTTACTGATGCTGGTCTACATGAAGAACACCCTACATGGAGGAGCCCTGGAACAAATCTGCACTATCTGCACCACATGCATCCTCTTCTTTGGCATCTGCTGGATTCTTGCAGGCACAGTTACTATGGTTCATTATTTTATTACCAACAGTCATCCTCAGTTATGCTCAAACGTTGAGTCCCATGGCACTAATATAAAATCAGTGGCTCCTTCATCTTTAATAGGTGTTTTATTTGACTTGGCAATATCTTGATTTTCAGGAACACACTGGGTTTATTCCATATATCCTGCAAACACTGACTTGTCGGCTGGGAAACATTACTGTCAGAAGACCCTTTATCTGTACGCCTTTTGGTTCAACAACCTATGTTTCATATGTGTATTTTTAGTGTTCACTTCCTGTATGTGCTACGTCCTGTACAAGTGTATAATAGTGACATTCGGTCTGTAATGCCTATTAATTCCTTCTAAGATGTAAGTTACCCATCTGTAAACGATAAAAGATTGAGGCTTAATACATATTTACACGCATATCTGAAGAATCCGAAATTAAAGTTTTGGAAAAATGAGTGCTGTATGGAATTAAAATCTTTTTTAGCTCCACAAGAAGATGCAGGTTTACATGTGATTACATATATACAACTGACATCTTCACTTGAGAAACCCGACCACGTCCCGGCTCCTAGGATACCGCCCACTGATCCAATGGAGCGTAACCGCATCCTAACCAATGATTGGCGCCCGAAGTGGACAGCAGAGTCCATGACCCGGCGAACAAAAATGTTCGTGTGTAAACAGACCTACATTAAGTTAAACTACGCTCTACTTAGTGAGACTATTTATTGAAATATTGAAATATATTGAAATATTTATTGAAAGTTCCCTGTCTTCTTCGTCACAATGGCTGGTAGGTACAAATGTATGTTATTTGTTTAAAGACAAACGATTGTTTGCTTGTTGTACATTGACTAAATGGAAAAAGCTGTGACGGTGTAACTTAAACTGTTATGCTTCAGTACAGCCAGTTTTTTTCCCAAATAAGTAGGTTAACGTTGCCAAGGACACGATTAGCTTGTTTTCTCTCTTGCACGCCTATAATAGGTCTTCCTTTCATATTGGAGATCAAAGAGCACGAGAAGCTTATGGCGTGTTTGTCAGAACTGTTGCGATGAATGGGATAATGACGGCTGCGGACCAAACTATAGTTCAGTTTTTAAAAGTAGCGTCATAAGTAGTAATGCAGTTACTGTTCTACGTATGTGCATCGATGTAAAAAGATGTTTGGGAGTTGTAGTTCTGAAGTCCAAAATGTCTCCTTAATTGGATCCATATCCCCAGTGATTCTTGGATTACAAAAACGTTTATATCTAGGATTAAAGTAGATCAAATAAAGCCATTTAACAATATGCTAGTATATAACCATACAGTAATAATACAAAATGCTTACGTTAACTTTATCCCAAGCATCTTGTATTAGGTATCTGCAATAAATTCCTTGTATTCCTCTGAGGTTTTCATAGAATTCCTGCCAGCGACAATGATAAGGAAGGAATAAAAGACACACGCTAATTTAAAGATACATGTTAACTTTTACAAGCGGCAGCTTTATTGAAAGATATCGGAAGAATCCAATCAGAGTCAGTAAGAGACACTGCGTGGGCTTCAACGCCACAGCAATAAGCGCCAATGGTGAAGATCAAGGTATTTAGTATTAAACATAGGGTTGAAAAATTGGTCAGAAGAACTTTTTTAATCGAAAGAAGAGCAAAGCAGTTTTAAGCCTTTCACTATTTTCAAAGTTTTAGCAGACGTATCAATCAAGACGTAGCATGGAGTATCAATTTCTTATTTTTTTAACACAGCGATTGTAATGTTGCTTAAATTTGTTTTTTTTTTTGCTTCTTGATCCACTGGCAAGTTGCGGAACTGGTTGCAAAATGCTTGCAGGCACGCAACATGGCTTATTGTCCTTATAGTCGCTTCCCAGTTGGGGCTGCAGTCTTGACGTCAGGGGGTGTCATAATCACAGGTAAAAAAAAAAGTTGGATCTCCTGCTTTACAATCAGAAGAAGGTGCATCTCAAGCAGTATTGTGTATGTTAAGCCATGTAGCAGTGTACTGCTTATACACATCTACTCTATTGCTGTACATATATTTTCATTTAATTTATAATAATTTTATTTCATTTATTGCATTTAGCAGATGCTAGGCCAGAGGATACCATTAAGCTCTCCCTATCAGAGAGGACACACATGAAAAATATAAGGGTGTTTATAGGTTATGTTATAAATACGTTTCCATTCTGTTCTGTGTTCTGAGGTTACTAGCTTCACACAATGGTGCTTTTTTTCCCCAATGACTGCTTTCATAATTAAAGAAATAACAGGCCATGTCTGAGTGGTGTGTAACATGTCAGATTGTTCTCTCTCTCTCTCTCTCTCTCTCTGTGTGTGTGTGTGTGTGTGTGTGTGTGTGTTTGTGTGCACTAGGCTGCAATGTAGAAAATGCTTCATATGGCCTTACAGTATGTGCAGAGAGAACAGCCATACAAAAAGCAGTGGCTGAGGGCCACAGAAGTTTTACAGCCATAGCAGTCACATGGTAAGACACAAGCTTTTACTGATTTAGGGGAGATTCTTTCCCTCTTATAGTTAAGATAACTATTCCAAACTGGTGTATAGACAGAGAGAAAGAGAGAGAGAGAGAGACATGCAAGCTGATGGCAAGTTGTTAACATTAACACTAGTTTTCTGTCTCCTATTAACATAAGCCAAGAGGTTAAATTTCCCATTAGTAAATGTAACTGACTACAACTAATGTTGGGTATCTTATCAATCTATCAAACTAATGACTTATGGTAGAATATTGGTGAAATGGGATGAAAACAGTATTTTTGAGCCTATATCTTGATAGGTAGCTAGATAATTTGGTTAAAGGCTTGATAACAGTACAATTGCTAAAAACACTGTTCGCATTGTCGAACTAAATCACCAGCTTCAATCTAATTATTATAGAAAGCCAACATGTTATTAAGAGTTAAATATATCGAGCCTTGAGGCTCATATATATCATGAGATATAGGAAGTCTTACCATTTTCTCTCAGGAAATGTTACATACATCATTGACACGCTGTCGTATGGTGAGATGCAATGTTTTACAGCTGTAGAGGTCATGAGTCGGTTATACGATTATAGCAGACACATACTGAGATATAGTGTTTTACAGCCATAGCGGTTACATGGTAATGTGTATGTTGAATAGCAGTATGGTGGAAAAGTGAATTTTCAATTTCTCTTCCAAGCTTGGCTAATTATATGCTTGGTGTCCCCAGAAATAGAGAGTTCACAGTCCTCTACCTTGATTTCCTTGATAGGCTGCTAGAAAGTATGCCTGTTTAGGAGCAAAGGGATGAATAAACATTACTGTTTAAACAATTATGTAACAGCAATTGCTTTCGCTTTATTTTAGTGATATTAAGGACAGTTTCGTGGGACCCTGTGGGGCCTGTCGGCAGGTATTAATGGAGGTAAGAGGGTTGATAATACTGGTTTGTATTATCAGGTGTGCATATGTGTGTTTTTGTGTTTATTTATGCATGTGTTATATGTGTTAAAGCATTCTGAACATAATTATGCATTTGTTTGCTGTAATGTTACTTATCCCTCATTTTATTAATTAATGCCTCTTGCTCTCTTTTGGCTAGTTTGGTACTGAATGGGACATTTACTTGACAAAGCCTGATGGATCCTATAAAAAAACAAGTCTGAGAGAGCTGCTGCCTTTAGGATTCAGCCCAGCTCACCTGGCAAAAAACTAAACTTCAGAAAGACTTCAGAACTTCAGAAGCACGTCTGAACATTTTAGTACCACCTAAGACAACATTCTCGTTCTTCTAAACCAAGATCTTTGTCTTTTTATGGTCTTTGCAGTGCTGAAAATACCAAACCCTTTTTTTGCCATATTTACCAACTTCATAAAAACTGATCTAACCTTTAATTTTTTTTGTAATTATATAACCTTACATACAGGAACATAAAAAATAGAACATAATGAAAAAGTTCATCGTTGTTAATAACTTAATTCAAAAATTTTAAAACTGTTATGTATCTTACATTCATTACACATAAAGTCAAGTCAAGTGGTTTTTATTATCATTCAGCTACATACAGTACAGTACACAGTGAGATGAAACGTTTCCTCAGGACCCAGGTGCTACATAAAACAGCTCACTGACGTGAGACGACTTAAAGTACTTGTGTGCAACATGTGCAGTGATGCAGAGAACCATAAATACAATGACACAGATAGCACAGTACAATAAATATGGGGGAAGAAGTACAACACAGTACAAAAAATACAATAAGTATGGGGGTTATGAAAGTGAAAGTATGGAACCTAAACCTGATATACAGAGAAAATACTATAGACATAGGAGTATGGGGCGCTGTAGAGGCACTGCTGGGCCTTCTTTGTAATGGAGCTGATGTAAAGGGACCAGGTGATTAAATCCTCTGAACCCTAAGGAATTTGGTGCCCTAGATGATCTCCATAGGTGATTCGTCGATGTTCAGTTGGAGAGCGTCACACTTCGTTCTCCTGAAATCACCAACTATCTCTTTGGTCTTGTCCACGTTCGGAGACAGGTTGTTGGTTCTACGGAAGTCCGTTAGACTTTTCACCTCTTCTCTGTAACCTGACTCGTTGTTCTTGCTGATGAGGCCCAGCACGGTCATGTTGTCGACGAACTTTTTGATATGATTGGAACTGTGCATTGTTACACAGTTGTGAGACAGCAGAGAAAACAGTAGTGGACTGAGCACACAGCTATGGGGAGACTCCAGTGCTCAGTCTGGTGGTATTTAGTTGGGGATCCTTTACCATGAATAACTGTATCAATGTGGCGTGGAATAGACACAATCAGTTTGTGGTAATGCTGAGATGTTTTTTAAGCCCAATTTGCTTTCATAGTGGCCTTTAGCTTTGTCTTTATTGCTGGGTCTGGTGTTTCTTATTTTCTTGCAAAGATTCTCTATGGGGTTCAGGTCTTGAGAGGTAACTGGCCACTCAAGTGCTCTAAAGTCTCCTGATCGACAGCTTCTTTGACTTTGGACTTGATAAAATACAGTGGCTACCACTATCAGATGCAAGACACTTCTGATGCTGTCTCTGGTTCAGAAGTGGCTTGATAATAGAAATGCATCAATTGTAGCCCCTTTCTTGGAGATGTGTGGTGGCTGTCGATGCCCTGATGCTATGCTCCCTGTGAAGCTCTTTCCAGCTCTTGGATGGACTTTTCTTGACAATCCTCTCAAGGCTGCCATCATCCCTGTTGCTCAGGCACCTTTTCCTACCACATTTTTCCATTCAAGTCAATTTTCCATTGATACGCTATGATACAGCAGCCAGCCTTTTCAGAAATGACCTTCTATGCCTTACTGTCCTTGTGGAGATCACTGATCGCCTTCTGGACGCATAGAAGTCAGCCGTCTTCCACATTATTGTTTTTGTGTGTGCTCAACTACACCGATAATCTTGTTTATACTACATTAAATGCTTGGTAAAATATGTTCCTTTTATGTGTAATGAATATAAAATGTATGACAATTTACCTATTTTAATTAAATTATAAATTATTTAAAATTTTCATGTTTTTTTCACATTTTTTAGATGCATCTGTACACTTTGGTATTAATATTTCATACTCTCACTTGAGTTGAAATGTCAAAGGTAGCTCAATAGAGTAACCTGTAAAAGTTTCACTTTCATGAAGACTCTCTTTGCTAATACAGACTCAGAGAAAAATAAACTCAGAACAAAATGAATACAGTAATACACCACAAGGGGACACTGCAGGCAAACCGTGTCAATTTCCAGGTATTGCTAGTGTACCGCTAAACTCTAATTAATCCATACGTCTTTAGTTTGGTAATAACAGTATTTTTAAAAGGCAAATCAGTCCTCTTATAACAAATCATGTATGCAAATACAACGCAATTCAGTTACAAGGCATTACAATAAGTTACATGGTTTACAACCTATTATATTCATTATATA
>JAOXYF010000017.1:5230880-5264483 GCA_028565775.1 Sternarchorhynchus goeldii
TATATAAATAATGTTATATTTTGGATAAAATATAGAATCTTATTACTGTGCTATATTAGCATTTGAAAGCAGCAGTGAGAGAAGTAGGCACACTAGAGTCTTTTTAGAGGAGGCCTTGTAACCAGATTATGTGGCCATGTTTTTAAATACTTAGTGTAAACCATATAACAGATATAAACGCAAAACAAAGCAACAGTGCCCCTCAGGCTGTTTGAAATTCTCCTCTGCGACACAGTAGGGGCCAACATTCCGTCCTGTCACCCGGAAAAAAACACGCACATTGTTCTCTGTGAGAGAAAGAGGTGCTGGGAGTAGGAGGGTGAGAGAGAGAGAGAGAGAGAGAGAGAGAGAGAGAGAGAGAGAGAAGGAAAGATGGAAAAGCAGCAAAGGAGAAACAGTACAAACAAGACTGCATTTTTTTTATTAAGCGTTGAATTAAAATCTAAAGATGTGAGCTGATACCAAGCAGGTACAGATGTAAAAGCAGACAGATAAGATAAAGAAAGGTTACATTAGAAAATGTGCAGAGAGAGGAAGCAAGGTTCACTCTGAGATAACATGGGAGAGCCATAGAGGAGGTGCCAGAGCATCTGAGGCATGAGATAAGCAAATACAGGGCACAGGTGGAGCACACCTGTCCTATCACTTATCTAAACACATGTATCTCATTTACCGGTTTAATTTTAGGAGTGATAATGTGTCTGGTTATGCAGCAGTGTGCATCAAAGATTGTGCTGTTCAGACTAATTTGTCAAGCTTTGTTCATTCTGGTTAAACATATGCTGGAAGATTACTGTCACTGTCTCAAGGTTTACCATTACAGTTTACACCTCTTACTAGTATGAGGCTTAGAGTCAACTATATTATTTTATGTTAAGAATCTTGTAAAAAAAAATACATTTATATACACTCAGCACACACTTTATTGCTAACATTAATTTATTTGAAACACCACATAGGTGTACAGTTAGAAAATACAGTCCAGTGAGTTGCCATGCATAATTTGGATTAGCCATTCTTCAGGTCTTTGTCAGTGGCCAGTTTCTGAAGCACTGTTTGTGTGATAGTTTTTAGAACGACAAACGTAAAAACTTCATTCACACTGTTGCACCTCACACCAGCACAACACCACAACCACGACACTACCATGTCAGTGGCAGTGGTGCATTAAAAATGGTCTACAACCTGAATAAGATCTGGTGAGGGGTGAACTTGATCTGTGATGGACAGGTTACAGAGTGGAGAGGTTACAGAGTGGACTAGTCTATAACTGCAAACGTATAAGTACTTTATATATCAGTAAATAAAGTGTACACTTCCATCATAACCAATAATGCTGTTAGCATCATGGGGCTAACAGCGTTCCGTGCAGACATGAACCACACTCTTAGCGGCAAATCCCAACCCGGACTGTGTTTACATCGTTGCTGGAGACTTCAATCAGGCCAGTCTGAGGACAGGGTTACCACGTTATCACCAACATGTGGACTTTTCAACCAGGGGAGAATGCACTTTAGATCTTGTCTACAACATCAAGAAGGCATTTAGAGCCACTCCACTCTCCAACCTTGGCAGTTCAGATCATCATTCTGTTATGCTAACACCAGCATACTGACCACTGCTAACCAGAAGCAAGCCTGCTGTGAAGCAGATCAGGACCTGGCCGGAAGGAGCAGTGTCAGCACTCCAGGACAGTGTCAAAACTCCAGTCTTGATAGCACAGACTGGAATATGCTCAGAGAGGCTGCCACTGTGAACCAACACATCAGTCTGGGGGAATATAATGAATCTGTGATTCATAAGTGTGTGGATGATGTAACTGTCATCAAGGAAATCACCATACGTGCCAACCAGAAACCCTGGTTCACCAGAGAAGTGCACTCACTTCGAAGAGCATGTGATGCTGCCTTCAAGTCTGGGGACAAAGGCGGTCTTAGATCAGCTAGAGCCAATCTGAACCAAGGCATGAGAACAGCAAAGCAGGCTTATGGTCAGAAACTCCAGAGTCACTTCACTGACTTGAAAGTTTGTGGCAAGGCATTCAGACCATTACAGATTACAAGAACCCCACCCCCCACCAACCCACCCAGCAACTACAACATCGACTTCCTCAACACTCTCAACACGTACTTCAGCCGGTTTGAGGAAGCGAACACGACTGAAATAACAAAAGCCCCTGTTAGCTTGGATGATAGAGTACTCCGTCTAGACTCAGCTGATGTCCAGAGGACCCTACACAGGGTCAATCCACCAAAAACTGCCGGTCCTGACAACATATCAGGGTTTGTCCTGAGAAAATGTGCTGCTGGTCCTGAAAACATTTCAGGGTTTGTCCTGAGAGAATGTGCTGCTGGTCCTGAAA
Source organism: Sternarchorhynchus goeldii (assembly GCA_028565775.1). NCBI lineage: Eukaryota > Metazoa > Chordata > Actinopteri > Gymnotiformes > Apteronotidae > Sternarchorhynchus > Sternarchorhynchus goeldii. The sequence continues at coordinate 5,233,243 of JAOXYF010000017.1, forward strand.
ACATTTCAGGGTTTGCCCTGAGAGAATGTGTTGCTGGTCCTGACAGCATAGGTTCCTTAGCGAATTCACCATTCCCTGGTGCTTCAAGTCCACCATGATCATTCCACTGCCTAAGAAGTCACCAGCATCAACACTGAATGACTGCTGTCCGATGGCATAAATCCCCATCATGATGAGATGCTATGGACAGCTGGTCAAAGACCACATCACATCAAAACTCCCTGCAACCCTCAACCCACTACAGTACCATCCTCACTGTTCCACTGATGATGTCATAACAGCAGCATTTCACCTAAGCCCTGACACATCTGGAGAATAAGAACCATTGTGATGTGAGGTTGCTCTTCATCGACTTCAGCTCTGCTTTCAATGCAGTCATCTCTCAACACCTAACAAAGAAGCTTTAACACACTAGGAGATCATTGCTGACTTCGGTAGGAGAGACACTGTACACGCCCTGCTCACAATCACCATGGTAACACTGTGGAATCTGTAAAAAGCACCAAGCTGGTGGGCCTTCACCTCACAGAAGACATGTCCTGGTCAACAAATGTTTTTAATTTTAGGCCCAGGGATAAAGAAAAATAAAATGTGACTAACACAGAAAACTATCATTTCACAACAGTAAAATGGACAAAAATATTGAGAAATAAAATAATAAAAGAATATTCTACACTTTGAGGTATGTTCTGTAGGCTATGTTATGTGCTTATTCATCTTTTAACTGTGTTACGACCCTTGGCGTATATTTGTTTGTTTGTTTGTTTGTTTGTTACAACTGTTAATTCCAATTATTTGAGTACAGAGCAAAAAATACTTTGCCATTGTCTCCCTGCAAACTAGTAATAAAACTAGTTCATTACAGCTCGAATAGAAACACAATGTCTCACATACAGTGAAGTTAGTATTGTACATCCTGAAAGGAAATATACAGCTACACTGTAGCCTAACAATGAGAACAGGCACAATGGGAAAAAAAATACTATTGACAACTCAGAGCTAAACCAGTCTTTACCAGTTTTTCATTATTTATTTTTTGTTCTTTTGAAGCACGGCTTGGAGGGCTGGATCAGAGCAGATCCTCCCTAACCCCTGCTGAGTATCTCTGGATAGGCCAGCAAACATGCTGTGCCATGGGAAAATAAACCACTGCAGGCTTTTCCTCTTCCCGTGGGGAAGGAGATACAAACATGGGTCTACATGCATGGGGAACTGTTTGGAATATACTTCAGAGTTGTAGCAGTCAAATACCATCATGGGATAAAGGGAAAGATTAGAGCACAAATGAGCTCTCTCTCTCTCTCTCTCTCTGTGTGTGTGTGTGTGTGTGTGTGTGCATAAGAAATGACCCTTTAAGTAAATTTTGGTATATAACTGATTGTCAGATGTCATGCAAAAAATGCATAAAAATGTTAATAAAAAGATCTGAGTAAAATCTGACATAAATCGATACTACATTCAGCATAAATTGTTGCCTATAATGTTTATTTATCAAAAGTGAGTTGGATCATGTTTTGGGAAGCACGATTCTGCAGCAGACCTTGAATGAGACAAAGCGTCTGAACTTTTACAGTGGAAATAAGATGGTGGATGTTTGTTCCAGAGATTCCAGTCCATTCATGCGTACCCAAACGCAGTGATGCAGAAAACAAAGTATCACTTTAAACTTTAAAAACACAGTGCATCTTTTGAAGATATACAAAACTATCTGCCCAAATGCGTTTTAATATGCTGTAATTTACGGTGTATTAAAGCTGAACAATAAAGACGTATCTCATTCGCCAAAACTGCTTACTTTTATCATCTCGTGCTGTTTTATCCCAGGGTCTTGATTCTAGCCGATACGGTTCAGACAGCCAATAGCTGCTAAGGAGGGCGGATATATATTGCAGCGACTGTAAGCCTGACAGAGTGCAGTATAGGTCAACGTAGTTTGTCGTCTAAATGATCAAGAACCTGTTGCGTTAGAAGGCTGACATCATACTGACCTCTCCACAGGTAATCTAAGATTAATAAACCAGCTGTGTGTGCTTGTAGTCTCGGATAGTTCAGTAAGTTACATTTGAAGTGTCTGCTAAACCAGTTAGACAGAATTTGTAATTTCCTGTCAATTTACAGGTTGGTCTATCCGACTAATAGTGCTAGTGTTAGTTTATTTGACTCCTGGTGGTAGCTATCTTACTTCATCTGTCTAGCTATTTTATTGCAGATAATTAAATTTTACATTTCAGTTTAGATCACTAGTTATGTTGCTACTATGTACTTTTTTTATGGACACACACCTTAGCTAGCTAGCTAGTTAGCTAGGACTTAGGTTTCGAGCAGTCGAGGTCGTGTGTGATCTGGAGTGAGATCTCCGGATAGTTTATGCGTAAATAATAAGAGGTTTTCTGCTTTATTTTAATGACGTTAGATAGCTGGCGAGCTGTTTAGCGAATTAACTATAACGTGTGACTACTTAATACTTCAAATTACAGTTTATACACAGCTACCTGGTTATCTTGTTTTCTCTCCAAGAATTATTGGACCTCCAATTAAGACTATGAGTAAAGAAATGGAGCTGAAGGAGGTCGAGCTGAACGAGCTGGACCAGGAGAAGCAGCCAATGACCGGTGAGACGCCAACAGGCGCCGAGAAAAACGGCTGCGTTAAAGTCAAGGTCCCAGAGGATACCGAGGTGAAATTCACCGGCCTATCCAAAGAAGAACTGATGAGAGTTGCTGGGACCACGGGGTACGTATACCGTATGTAACGTCTTTCAAAGCAGTGGGTTCAACGTTAAAATAGTATTATGTGCATTAAAGCAACACGACTGCATTGCCGCTTAAACCTTTAAATACTATCTTTGGTTATGTGTTAGTATGAGAAAATCCTATCTTTAACCAGATTGGCATTGTGTTTTATAAACACGTTTGAATTTTTCTCCTCCTAATAGGGATGGTTAGGAATTAGATTTAGGCTAATAATTAATGAAAACAATCTTTTAGACAAACAGTTCCCAGATTCAGACGCTTGGTAATTATAACCGTGTTATATAACAGGAATTTCCCGATGCTATGTGTAATGGGTAAACCATATTTGACATCAAAAGACCATTCATTAATAACTGACAGAATTGGCTTCAACATTTAACCTTTTTTTGTAAAGGAAACTTTTTAAATTACTTTCACTGTTAGCAGGTGACTTTTGTGTGCCACAAATGTGTCCCACCATACACATATGCAGTGCATATGATAAACATCCCTGTTTTTTCCTCAGGTGGGTGCGGATTCGCTGGATGTTGCTGGTTCTCTTCTGGCTGGGCTGGGTAGGCATGTTGGCTGGGGCAGTGGTGATAATTGTTCAGGCTCCACGGTGTAAACCCATCCCTGACATGCAGTGGTGGAATGAGGGTCCGCTCTATCAGATATCTGATTTAAAAGCTTTCTCTGGAGACAAAGGCTTTAAAGGTATGGGGTAATGTTGTGGATATAATTGTCTCTTTATCTTAATATTGTTCTTTCGAGTACTAAATTATACTTTAAAAGTATCTAAGGTTTCTTAAATAGTTTTTTTAAAAGAATTTGATAATAAGTCATTTTTAAAAAGCCATTAAAGCATATTTGCTGATTTAAAACCTCATTTTAAATGACTTGCTTTAACATGAATGCAGCTAGGGAAGGTTTGCCAGCCAGTGTTTCCTAGAAACACTTGGGGGAGGGGTTATCATGTGCCTTGGGGCCTTAAACCTTACACACTTTAAAATGTTAAATAGTATTAAAATTCTAGAATTCTAATTCTAGTACATGTATTAAATCACAACAAACAGTTGGACATTCATCGTGTAACTATTTTCATATGTTGTAATTTTTAATTGTGCTGCTCAGATGAATCAGTTACTGTGTAGGTGCTGTGGCACTTGAGAAAATTATTTTTAAAATAGCCATCATGTTTAGAAATTACATGATTGTTAGAATGTGTTTGATAGTAAGAGTGTTTGAAGTGACTATAGCTTTACTGTGTGAGACTGAATTTTCTTACAATGCCTTAATTGAAGCCAACCTAAGATGTGGGCTGTGGATAACACACTAAATCCCTTTGCTCTTGGCCAAGCTGTTTTGTGGCCAGAGTCAAAGCTTGTCTTGCGACTGTCTTGTGACTCTTGTGTCTGAGATCACATGCTGAGCTAGTCCTTTACAATCTGCTTCTGTCATCACTAAATTATGCCTTTTCTGGGATTTTCACATGTTTTGGGGTTAGGCCTTTGTTAGACATTTGTGATGAAAGAAGGGTTATGTGGATACACACTCAAAAGAAATTGTGCACACAGACTCAAAAAATGAAAAACAAACTAACCAAAATTGCCCTCTGCACTGTTGCCACAGTATTCTTATCAAGCACAAAATGTTCTTAATCTTTGGCATTCATGAGCACAAAATGGTGTAGCAGTAATTGTGGTTAATGATTAAAGACTTAGCAGAAGGCCCAGGTTACAGCTTGGTATTTATTTTGTTCGTGATTTCTCTGCAGGAGTGGAGGAGAAGCTGGACAGTCTGAATCAGTTGAAAGTGAAAGGCTTGATTATCGGTCCGATTCACAGTGCTCAGAAGGACCAGTTAGCTACCCTGGATTTGAAGACCATTAACCCTGAGGTGGGTGAGGAGAAAGATCTGGACAGCCTGCTAGAAAGAGCTCACAAGAAGGGTGAGTGTCCCTAACCAGCCATCATTATCACTCCTAGCAATTATCTCTCTGCTGCATGAATGCTCTGACTTGGATGTGTATATCAGATGTCAGTCATTTTGTTCTCTGACGCACCTTGGGTGACTGTGTTTATTGTGACTTATCTTACTCCTCTGCACAGGGCTGTAGCATTAACTGGTTTGTTTCATAAGGCTAAACACCAGGGGGGGGGAAATCATGGTGGTGTTACTTTAAAAGCTTACATTACTCTCTCTTTCTCCCCCTTTCCCCCCCCCAGGTATCTCCATAGTGGTAGATCTGACACCCAACTATAACCGATTGCAAGCTTGGTTCAACAATGCAGCTGCTGTTGCTGAGAAACTAAGAGTAAGCCCTAATAAGAAAGAACATGTGTGAAAAATGGGCCAAATCTCTGGAAATGGACAACATTAATCTGAAAAGAACAATTCTCTCTCCCATTCTGTTAGGACGCATGTGCCTTTTGGCGACATAAAGGCGTGGACGGTTTCCTTTTGTCTGATCTCCAAAATATTGCCTCAACTGGCACCTGGCCATCTATCCAGGATGTTGTTCAGGCCAACACCACAGAAGGGACCAAGAAAACGTAAAAACATGTTGATGTTCTGAGACACCTTGTGGTTAAATTGAAGACTTTTAAGCAGTGGTAATAGCACCCCCTGTTGGTAACGTGGTGCCATAGCCATTTGGGATTTAGTCATGTGGAACAGGATAGACGTGTTTATGAGAGACACTGTGGTTGTATACTTGCAGTATTTGAGCAGAGAAGCTAACTTTCTAAATGTCTCTCTTCCACAGTGCCTTAATTGGTTCAGTCACCAGTCTGTCTGGTGCCTCCCAGCTTCTGAACCAATCTAGAGTTGACTTGTTGCTAATCACACTACCAAACATCAGCCAGTCTGGGGTGGACCACGCAATCAACCAGTTGTATCTCAGTCATCCGCAGACCAGCCTGGGCTGGAGCCTGAACCCACTCATCTCCACATCTGCTGCTATGCCCATACGCCTTCAACAAATGCTACTCTTCACACTGCCTGGCACGCCGGTGTTTACCAGCGGGGAAGAGGTTGGCCTCAAAAAGGGGGTGAGTGGAAATTGGATGGATAGACAGAACCTTTTTCAATGTGGATACATAGCTTACAAAATGTGCTTTACTTTTCTGTAAATTCCTGTACTCAGAACAGGCTGACTCTACTCAATTACATGTGTGCAGGAATCTCTTGATGTGATCTGGGACTTGGAAGGTCCAGCTGAGGATAATAACGAAACAGAGGTATTTACAAATATGCTAGTGCTGTAGGAACACTGCATGAAATTCATAATTCTCAATTTTGTCCTCATAGACAGCCAGCTTCTCTTTCACATGAAGCAGGTAATCAGTTGCTGCAGTCTAGGTGTGTTTGAAGCTCAGATTAAATATGTGAACACTACACATTAGAATAAATATGTGAACACTACACATCAGAATCAGTATGTGAACACCACATCAGATTAAATATGTGAACACTACATATCAGAATAACATTCATTTGGGAGAGTCTTTACAGTCACAATAGAATATGCACATAAATACTCAACACTTAAAAAAGAATTTAGTACAAAATACGTAATTTTATGATTTCTTACTGTGGAAGTATTATACCAACATTTCTTATTATAATAAGAAGTACTCTTATACTATTGTAGAGCAGTTTTCAAACATAGCAGGACAAAACATTAACTTGGTGTCACATGGCACCAATCATCAGGTGTAAAAGTGCCTTGTCATACTTGCAGGTTTGTGAACACAGTATATTTACCACTGATGGTCACAATTCAGATTTAGAATTTTTTTTGTCAAACTTATGGGTGTTGTCTACATGTCTGCTTACGTTGTTGAAAGATTCGTTAAGAGTTTTACATTGGGCCTGTAGGAGTAATGATTCTCTGAAACGATATTACCATGACCTCGGCAAGTAATTCTGGGATGTTTTATGAATATAGGCACAGATGTGCTTTATACCCTTTTTCATCTTGTTGGTATTATTTTAATAATAATATACATTGCTTATTCATCTCTTTCTTTTTCAGACTGTAAGAGCAGAACGCAGAGAGGTGCGAGGTTTCTTTAAGACTCTGAGTGATTTGAGAGGCAAAGAGAGAGCTCTGCTCCATGGAGACTACACCCTTCTGTACAGATCCACCTTCTCATTTGCATTCCTCCGCCTCTGGGATCAGAGTGAACGCTTTGTCACCGCCCTAAACTGGGGTGACACACCTATCACCATGACGTTGGCCAATAATGATCTGCCAGCTGAGGCCAGGGTCCGCCTCAGTACAGATGCAGAAAAGCTAGCTGTGGACAGCATGGTGACATTAGAAAAACTGGAGCTAGGGCCCAAACAGGCTGTTTTACTGTCCTACCCTTATGCTGGATAGAGACATTAGCAAAAATACACACAGAGGCTCTTCATACATTGTTTTATTGTTGTCAGAACTTCCCCAAAAGGCTAGTGTTAAAAACGTTTCTCTTTATTCTCATCATTGAGCTACATTTTAGTTTATAAATATCGAATTATGGAGTCTGTTTCTTACAATAGGTTGTTCCCCAGTAAATGTTTTAGTTTTTGCATAAAAATGCTTGTTTTAGCACTTAATTTCCTCTGTAATATTTAGATTTTTTTATTAGTCTTAATGGGAACTTTGTTCCATGTTCCAGTTTGACGGACGTTATAGCCCTTTGTGTGACTAGACCATGATGAAGAATTAAAACAGTTGACTGTGTTACACATGGTGTTCATCTGCGTGCTTTGGCTGTGTGCCATCTTACCGTTATTTTTCAGGGCAGGAAAAGGAAGACTATAAACTACAGGTGTGCATAAGTATGTCATACACACTATATTATCTATAAAAAATGCTTCCTCTAAAACAAGATAAAAAAGCCAAAGTTTATTTTGGGTTCAACAATGAAGTTTTGGTATAGTCTACCTTGGTAATCATGGTTGCAGGGTTCAGTTTAGTCAATTTTAAATCCCTAAATTATTTTACTACTTTCAGTTTTAGCTGTGTTGACACATCCTTGTAAATGGAAAATATCATAGGTATCCATAGGTATAATTTATGGTAAATTAGGAAAATTATGTCAATTTATCATGACACTTGGATTAAGACTCCTAAATGCCAATCAAGCTCATAAACATGAATAATTTTCACAGTAGGGTAATGTAATGCTGAACAGTAGGGAAAAGTCGAACAGCCGCAAAATCAAGATGTTTGGCAAAAAACACTAACATATCTTTTAACTTTGTTATTTCCTTTTGATTTAGCACTCCTTTAGATACCTTATTTCACCTGGTTTTAGTTCAAGTGTGTGTGTGTGCACCAGTACTTCCTCTTACTGAAGAAAAGGAACAAGACTGTGGTTCACAAGTTTGTGTTTTTCCCCAAAAAAACACATTCACAAATATTCAAATCAGTGGTAAAGGTGTGTTTATTCTAGGAGACTACCAACATTTAATTCATTTTTTTTATTTGACACTTGAGTACCACAGATAAATAAATTTAAATAAACATAATTAATACAACTTAGACATGTATTCGTAAAACATTTCTTAATGTAATTAAGAATCAACCAGTTCACCCAATTCCTTGTGACTGTGTTCATTCTTGTTTACAGAATGGCATTAATATTAACTTTGGTTGTTCCTAAGACAAATAGTGATTGTGTCACAGTAAACACAAAACCCCAAAACAACGAATAGGAAAGTAAAGTCTGCAAAAGCTTTATAATTTTGTGAAAATGAACTAAACCCTTACATGTAAGTTGACTTTTTTATTTTTCTCTTAAAATCCATTCAATTCCAAATCCATTCAGTGATGCCAATTATGGTCTCATTTGAATAAACTGGTTTAGGATATTATTATTATTATTTAATATTTATGGTTTGAGCTATCAGTGAATGTAATTAGGATGTTTTTGTATATGCTCATTTTTTTCCTGGATTAACTGGATGCCAGGTTGTTATAATATCATTATATAATTGCATTGCATTTTGCGAGACTGTTTGGTCAAAGATTCATTTTCAAAGCACTTATCTCAAAAGTTTTTACTTTTTTTTTTTAAAGGCTGTGAATCTTTCCAGATATTCTTTCCAGATATTCTCTAAGATAAAACTTATTTGAAGTGTAAGGCAGAGTAACTTTTTTATGTAAGTTTTAAGTTCTACTTATATTTAAATTTTATTTCCCTGGTTGGACCACAGAGGTCTATACTGTTTTATTCTCTTACCAACATGCTATTTCTTTTACAGTTTATTTTTCTGTACTTTTTTGCTTTTTTGATTGATTTGAAGATATTTTTGAAGATATCGGATATTGGATTTTGTAGTGCATAATATAAGCATTGCTTATATTAGCTTTGCAAACAGAAGATTTTTTAAAATGATTTCTTACCATTTAAAAAAAAAAAATTTCAGAGATGTTTTCACTCATTTTTCAGATAACACACGTGTCTTTGAAGTAATTCTATCATCTTAAATTAGGCATAGTGTAAATTTTTGAAATCAACATTCATCTTTATTGAATGAATAAAATATTATTTTCAACATATGTACAAATGTATGCAGTTTTACCAGTCTTAAACTAAAAGGCAATAACGTTTAGACTTGATGCACAGATTATCAGAGAAGTCAGCATATGAGATATTTTATTTTGTCTTGTTGCCATTGTTAATTTACGCCACAACAATTAGATCTGTTATAACAAATCTGAGATTAAATAGATCGTGAGAAAAAAAAAAAACTGAATTTATAATGTTACTGTACAGCCACAGTACACTGCTGCTGTCTGTGGTATGTGTGTGTGTGTGTGTGTGTGTGTGTGTTCCCTTCAGACCGTCAGTGGGGCATGGTGATATTTGAAAACACACCAGAGGGTGCGACAGGTTTCTGGTAAAAAGCGATGTAGCTTTCTTGTTATGACAATGTGTGGTTGCGGAGCTGTGTGTGTGAAGCATGGCATGGTATGTGTATGTTTTTCATGTATGTGTATGAGCCTTTTGAGAGAAGACGGTGTTTCAGTTTGACTGGGGTCAGGTTTTGACGGCAGCAAATTTTTTTTGGTAGTTTTAAAAGTTTTCAAGTTTTAAAAGTTTTTACCCAGACCAATCTAACAGCAGAATCTGTTTTCAGATGAAAGACTTATATCATATATATAATAAATATACAAAATATGAAAAATGTATAGAATTTGTGGAAAACTTATTTTGCACTACAAAATTACCTATATTGATCATTCACCTACACTTATCACCTGTATAATATTTTTAGAATTAGTCTCACTTAATTGCTTTCTTGATTTTAGTTTTGGGATAAACATCTCAACTCTCTATCTTACAAGATGCTATAGAGACAACGCCCCCTCTTGCCCTGACAATGTGAAACCGCTCTCTGAGCTGTGCACAGTCATGCTCGACTCTCAGTTTTACTTGGTCAGCCCACTGACATTCTCTACACTGAAACTAACCTTTGTTCATCTTATTTTCGTCTTTATTTTCATCATTATTGACTAGACTTCGCAGATTGAATGTAAACCGAGTTGGTTGATATCCAGTTTTAGAATGTTTTATTTATTTGTTTTGTGCTGTTTATTGTAAGCTGTTTTTTTATTCTTTATTTAAAGAGACAAACTGAATTAGTCAATACATTCACAGAAAACAACATTACAGAAAAAAAATTGCAAGAATCTGAGCAGTAAGAATATCAACATCAGTGTAATGACCAATTGAATGACATTAGAAATAATAACTCAACCAAAATGAAGAACCTCATGCTATTATAATTTTACTAATGTTACAGCCACTGTGAGTAGAATGCAATTGCCATCTGACATCATAGAGAAACTAACAGGAAATCTTAGACCTCTAGTTGGAATCTCTGACAGAGGTTCTAAGTTATCAAATCCGTTCTATTGTTTTTCTGCATGTGTGTGCAGAGTAATATCTATACTCAGAAAAGCTAGAAAGAACGTAGGATCTTGAGGATAATGATGTTATAACTAAATATAAAAATATAATAAAGTTGATAAAATATGAAAAAAGTACTAAAACCAAATGACATTGAACAAAAGAGAAGAGTATGGATGTGCTTTGTCAAACTGAGACCAGTCTTTGAGGCCTAGGTTGGCTCGGAGCGATACATGTTTTTTTACCCACGGCAGTCTGTGATGTGTGTGTGTGTGTGTGTGTGTGTGTTTTCTTTCTGTTTCCAGGATCCCAGTGACGAAGTCTTCAAAAGATCAGAGGAACCAAGAGACACTGTTGTACCAAAGAGCTAACTATTACTAACACCTCCACAATCTCTCTCTCGCTCTTTCTTTTCATATGTATGTACATTCATATACGTACACACACACACACATACACACACACTTAAGCAAACATATACACACACATGCATCGCATATCCTATGTAATAGATTGCTTCAAGGCCTGGATGAAACATTTCAGAGAGGTAAGACATTCATTCTAAATCTAGGGTTCTAGTTTGTATTTATGTACGTATAATAATGTTTAAACATTTTATGTCATAATAAACGATAATTGCACAGTATACCTACACAATCAAATCAAACAACAAAATAGCACTAATATACTTAGAAGTTTGAAACACAGTGAGGTTTCTCCTGAAACTTGCTACAAGCATTCATGACTCTTGACTTGTAACTTATGCTCGTATTTACTGAGACATGCTTTACGTTGAGGCTTTCAGATCTGAATGTTGCAGTGTAGAAAGGTCTACGTTTCCTTCTGATAATTCAAATATGATGCAAAAAAAAGTTGTGTGATTGTGAATGCACTTGATACAAGATTGGAGTTTGTACATACAATGGCTCGGTTTTGATTAGCCATGACTGTTGTCATACCTGTGATACTTTGCATCTTCTGGTGTTTGGTTGCACAGTTCATTTGTAATGTAGTCATGTCTAAACAAGTAAAAATAGTAGCATTAGCTTTAGATAAAGATTGTGGGTTTGTTTTTTGTTTTTTTGCACGATGAGGAAACAAAAAGGTTTTTGAAGTGGTATTGAAATGTTTCATATGTAAACAATCAATTTCATATGTAAACTATCAAACATATATGAATAAATATATAATCAGTGGGTTTCTGTTCTACATTATAGTGCTGATGGAGTGTGTTAGACGTTCTGTGAGGGAAACATAATAGTGTTTGTGTGATTGCTCTTCATGTTTTTACAAGATTTAGTGCATTTATCTTAATTTTAAGTAATTATTCTGAATTACATGTAAATTATTTTCACCTTCAATCAGAACATATCGAAACAACAAATAAATCACCCATTCGATATGATAAGAAGAGTTTCTTTTTTTTTTAACGCCAATTCTGATTTATTGAGGCTGTTACATATGTAATCTGCTATGACTAGAGACCTGTGAATAGGTCAGATGACCTGTGAATAGGTCAGATGACCTGTGAATAGGTCAGATTTATAATATAATATTACGGTGAGATGTAGTTTATGAAGAACTAACTGATTTTTCCATGTTTTGGTTCGATTTGCTTTCAGGGCGCATGAGAAGGTTCTTTTCATATTTCACTGCCACTTTTGAGTAAGTATTGCACGTTTTCCTACTAAATCTCGTTTTCCTACTAAATCTATGCGTTTAAATCTATGCGTTTAATATTACAAAAGGCACATTCAAGGACAAATGTCCTGATTTTGTTTTTCCTTCTCTATGCCCTACACATGGAATGTTGAAGCTTCAGCTGGTATTTACTGGTATTAAGTCTCTAATACCTTTCTGTGACATAATGAATAAATATGTTTAGTACAGAGGGCAATATGGTATAAAACTTACTCCGCTGGATTTGCATTCAGTGCAATAATTAAAACGTGAGTTATTAAATCAAATATTTATTTAGTGTTTATTTTGTTGTAAGGAATAGTTAAATGCCAATGTGCTATTTCCTAAAGTGTTTATTCTTGGAAAACAATTTGAGCTGTGTGGCATCTTGACAGTCATGTAAGTTACAACATAGATGAACAACACAGATGATCATTTTTTCCAAGTGCTGCGTCACTCCAGTTGTGGCAACATCCTAGTCCCACTAGCCAGGCTGCTGAGTGGCCTATGAGGGGTCCTACATTTAAAGAATGAATATTACCCCAAACAAATGCAGTTGATGTTGTTTCCAGATCTCATGTCCGCACATTTGCATTAATAGCTTTGGTGTGGTTCATCAGACGAAGTACTGCACAAGTACAGTTACAGAAGACGCTCGCTTTGAAGACAGCACAATTTTTAAATTCAGTTCTCTCTCATTTTTGTGATGACATTAACTGAACTGTCAAGACAATTAAAGATCTTTATTTTAAAGGAATTTTAAAAAGTAAGAGACACTTAAAAATATGTCTAAAATGGCAATGTTCTGTTAGTCACTGACCGTAAGTCAAAATGCGCACCCAAAACTTGATTAATTGCGTTAAAGTATTAATGGCAAAGTGATTACTGATTCTTTTAAATAATAAATACAATACATCCTGCCATGTTACAAATATATCGACTAACTACCAAACAAAAAGTAATATAATTGTGTTAATTGTAGGAATCTTAAATCTTTTCAGAAAGTTTTCATTTGGATGCCCAGAAATTAAGGTCTCATGCATTTTTCTGCAAATAAACACAGCTTAACATGAAATCTAAAAATCTTTTGACGTTCTCTCCCTAGACAATCCTTTTAGTGATTCAATGTGTATGTGGACAGGAGCTTGTGAGATTCAAATTGTTTAACAATTGAAAAATAGTACATGTTTTGTAGAATATCTTTTCAAATGTTTAAACATGTAGTCAAATCTGATTTGTCTAAGCAAATGTGATATATAGACTTCAGTTTTTTCCTTCATTTCCATCGGTTTATATATATCGTAACAGTAGTTTGCTTAGAATTATACATTTAAAAAGAGAGAGAGAGAAAAAAAAAAAAGTTTTAAGACCTTAAACTTGATTCTGTGAAAATGTAAACAACATCACATCATCGTGGCATATCATCATCACAGAATGTTTAGCTCCAGTGTTTTTAGCTCCTAAATGTGCAGATCTAGTCTTTTACTTGAACCACATAATGCAAAATGCGCCTTTCTTTCACTGTGCACAAAAACCGTCCTCTGATTTGTACAGCGTCGTATTTTAAACCACCCTTAGCCTCAGGTGATCTGCACGACACATGATACAATCGCATAATAACGCTAGAACTCACTAACGTTCACATTTTTTCTCTAGTCACTGAGCAGTAGGACCGTATCACTTGGCCTTCTCATCCAACTGCCTGCTCTCTCTCTGTTCATCTCTATCACATGTGACCTTTTGACTTCACTTCAAACAACAGGCAGCTAGGACAGATGGAGAATTAGAGAGCAATGGAGGGAAAGAGAAAAAAGTCCAAAGTGCTCCGTTAATTTCCCCCTCCTCTGTTCACTCTTTCACATTGAAATGACACAAAACTAGACAAAAAGCCTCCACACTCTTCCCTCCGTTTACATCCTCTGTTTTCATGTTTGATAGTGGCCATGTACGTGTCTCCTCTGCATACCTGAGTTTTAAGGAAACATTTATTTGTTTCACAACGTTACACCTCACAACCTTAAGGAACTTTTCTCTTATTTTTGAAAATGTAAAATCTAATTTACTGGCCTGCACGTTTATCAATTTGTAACGCCTTGTTTTGCATCTTCAGACTCACCCACGCTGAGATTAACGTTAACTGTGAGGTTTATGAATGTGTTCAAGGTGAATGCACACTGTACTGACCTCACTATTAGCATATCACATCACTCCACTCAAATGAACCCATAACATGTGTGGGCCAACTAGATCTGCATAGCTCAATGTGTGTGTGTGTGTACTGATTTAAGTCACTTTGTAGATGTTGTCTGCTTCTTTATGATGCTCCAGGGAAGGATCATGCATGAACACTGCACAGTCTGTCAATATGCTGGTCTAAACTATCCGCATATACATTCAGTGCTTTATGGTTTGTCGTCAGTGGTTGGTTTTGTTTGTTAGGATTTTTAAAAAATGGAAAACAACTGGAAAATATACCAAATTGGTGAGTCATGTTTAGGTTCATGCTTTGCGGTGTTCACCTCCGCTGGTAATCCTGGAAATGCTTCTGCCATAAAATGCCGCAGAGAAGGGATCAAGTTTCTGATGATTTCCTCCTGTAGCACCACAGTCTGTCCTTAGTAGTTATTATACTTATAATTTTTATATAGTTTTCTGTACTTTTTTATTTGGTATACCTTTTAAGTATACTGTGTATATGTATAATAAAATCCATATAGTAGTACCAGCAGCTCTGGGATGAGAAATGGCTCACCAGAATGGAGAAGGAGAGCAAGACAGGAGTTACATAAGGGGAACCACTGTGTGTGGGTGGAAAGATGGATCCTAAAAAGGTGTGAAGTACCGTGTGGTGCATGGAAACTATACTTATGTTGTGGGGTTGTGGGTATAAGAGATTTGCATACATAGAGAGAGAAATGAGAAGATAGCAAACACGAATGGGGGCGGGATGTACGGAGGTTTCCCTTGTCCACTTCCTGCACTGTTGCTGTTTCATGGTCAGCTTCCTGTCACATGACATCAAAACACCAGATATCTTCTCTCGCATAAAGACAACTTCTTTTCACTCACACAAATACACACAATCTGACATGCACACTTACGCAAACAAGATCGCACTCTGAACGACATGCACATGCGCGCGCACACACACACACACGCACACACACACGCACACACACACGCGCACACACACGCACACACACGCACACACACACACACACACACACACGGTGTTGACAGGAAGCTTGCCACTCACATATACACAGTTACACACATACACACGCACACCCACACTCTCCTTGATGAGGGCTAGATGTCGACTCATACGCCTTTCAGACCTAAGACGCAGTGAGTCACTTACCACACGCGATGCTTAAGATAACACTCAACTATGTGAACAATGGTTTTGGTGGAGGTTGTGCATTTACACTGACCTGAGATCAGTTTTGTGGTTACTTGTAGATGTTAACAATCATGAACGATTTGACATCAACATTATAAAAGGATTTTATCTTCATCTTGAATAACAGGCCAAATTGCTTTTTGGACTCTAGACAGCAACTATAATCCCTGATCAAGACATTTTATGGAAAAACAATTAAGACATGTAAAACTTAGACATGTTGTTTGGTTACTATCCATCAATCAGACGAGACTTTCTTAGACAATAAGCAAAAAACAGGATGTTTCATGAGGCTCTGAGTATTGTGGGTGCATTATTTGCAATGCTGGGAGACGGTTATAAATAGAGCAGGAGAGAAAGAGTGAGCAATGGGACAAGAGAGAAAGAGAGAGAGAGAGAGAAGAGAGAGAGAGGGAGATCCGTGACTCTTTCCCCAGGATGTGGTTTGCTTTTCGGGGTTTTAGGGGTGGGGTTGTCTCTTTGACAGCTATAAGAGTTACCTTTTGATCGGTAGCACCTGCTTGCATGTGCGTGTTCACATGTGTATTCCTGTCTGCTTGCATGTGGGTGTGCTTTAACATGTATATGTGAAATGTTTGTGTGTATGTAACACAGAGTGTGGGGGGTGGGCATAGAGAGAGAGAGAGAGAGAGAGAGAGGGAGGGAGGGAGGCAGAGAGAGAGAGAAAGAGAAGGAGGCAGAGAGAGAGAGAGAGAGCGAGAGAGGGAGGGAGATAGAGAGAGAGTCTGCACGTGTGAAGGTCTTGTACTTTCATTTGTAAGTGAAAGAGATCGTACAACGGAACATCTTATAAGCTTGTCGTATGTAGCTAGAATACAAGTTTGAAGAAAATCAAAGAATAACAATCAAAGCTTGAGAGAAATGCAGGTGAGTAAAACAGCATCCAGATATTTTACATCAGGTGAACCTGAAAAAAAGGGCAAAATTGTTTTTGCCGTTCAAGTTAAAGTAGGCGATCAACTTGATCTCAGAGTCACTAGAGCTACTGTATCTCAACGCAATACAGTGCAACAGCTTTCACTGTTACTGTCTCTCTTTTTATACTTTTCACTGTTTGATTTACAGTGCGGACTGCAGTAATTCAAAGACAGGAGAAAAAAAAACAAGACATCAAAGACAAGACAAGAAAGTATTTCAGGTACAAACTTTGAATTCTCAGACTCTCATTGTTTCAAGTCAGGCAGTCCTTTGTTGTTGTTGTGTGATTTAGAGTTTAACATGAAATTGTAAATGCTTGTTTTTCTTATTGTTCTCAGCCTCTAAGATGTCATGACAGTTCTCTGACTTCTCCACCTTGGCAAGTAAAGAACTTTTACACGCCTCTGGTTCTCTCTCTCTTTCTCTCTCACACACACATACATACGGACACACATCTCAACATATCATGGCTGACCATACTTCAGTCCATCAAGAGTCGCTACCCTTTCCTGCCATGTACCGCCTTCAGGCATTAGGTCATCAAAGGTCAAGCCACAGCCTTTTCCAGAACAGGCTAAACCAATATGGAGACAGTAGTAACCTCTTGTGTGAGCCCACTGACAACTGTGCCACTTCTGGAACTAATATGAACGGAGTTGACGAACAAATCAACTCTGCATACTGGGATTTGGAGTCTTCTGTGTCATCTCAGCCGATACCACTGAACAGAACCAAAGTTCATACTGGAGTATATGAGGAAGAGTGGAATTCTAATTCCCAGCAACAGGATGCGATGGAGGATTATGGTGCTATAGGAGGAAATCATCAGAAACTTGACTCCTTCTCTGAGGCATTTTATGGCAGAAGCATTTCCAGGATTACCAGCGGAGGTGAACACCATGAATATAACATGGCTCCAAACGGCTCCCCTCCCCCTCTCCCCTCTCTCTCCTTCCCGCTGGTCCTCAGTCCTCCGCCTACACCTCTGCCCCCTCCGTCTCTCTCCCCTCCCAAACGGGCTAGCCATCTTTCCACTGCACAGACACTGAACCATGCACCATCGCAATCCCCTTCCCAAAGTTCCTTGCGTTTCTTCCCGCCCCTCCCTTGTACTAGTTCTACTCTGTCAGGGAGCTTCCCTCATACCCAGTGGCACTCACTCTCCACGGATACCAGTGGGAGTGGAGATGTATCAGAGCACCTTGCTCAAGAGCCAAGCCCACCCGTAATCTACCCAGAGGACATGGGGTTTCATCTAAGACCAGTGAGTGCTCCAGACAGAGATGCAGGTAACCTGTTTACTGCATTAACTTAAACCATTCAATACACTTTCTCTAGCCAATTTAGTACATTTTTAACTCATGTGAAAAATGCTCTTTTCTGTCAGACTATTCCCTGGAGACCTCTCCACGTTCACCTCTGGCACAGAATCCACTCCCACAATCTGTTCCAGAGCTTCAGCAAGAGCATGATCCCATGTCCTCTGAAGATCACATGGCATGGTCTCAGGTGAGTTATATATAATGGTTTCACCTTATAATATAACCCTAGTATAATTCAAACAATAATTCAATAGTTTAAGATCTAAATAAAAACACTCACAAATGTAATTTTCAGAATCCGTGGTTTTGACGTTCCATGACACGCCAAATTATGATGTTAAAATATGGCTTAGTGCTTTGTTTTAACCTACTCAGCAAAGCTTCTGCAATCATTGCATTTAAAATGTTCATTTAGAGTTTAATACTCACTTTCTTTTTCTATAGATGATGCTATCAACTCAGTCTTTTTGCCCCCTACTCCATCAGTCTCCCGCACCAACAGAAGCACTTAGAGAGGGTGAATCCACTTCTGGCCTCCAACAATCAAATTCATTATGTATTTCCAACTCACAGGTATGAACATAACTACAGGGGAAGATCCTCCACTGCCCGTGATGGATGCTTAACTCCTACGTAATACTTACAGAGTTCAGTTTTATTTCTGTAACAGTGTAGGGAAATACTGTTGCCACATAGCTGACAGAATATTAAGGCTCATTGGGACTGTCTTCTCATTACCAGAACAACTCCTCAGACATCTACACTGGAGTGCCTTTCCCTAGTATGTTCAGGTCAAGAGTACTGGGTAATGACTGGGAACACAAAGGCTTTTGCTACACTCCTCCACCCATGCTAAACCCCACTCGGAGTGGAACAGGTCTCTTCTGCAAATTTCTGCCTCCACTGGACAACAGAGGGCTGGTGTCAGAGGAAGCAGAGCGTCACAGTCAACAGAGGTGAGAGCAGTGTCTCTGCAGTTTATTTGGTCATAGCTCTCTGCTACTGCGATAAGATGGATCAGATTACAGCTATAGAAAATGTTTTGGACTGCAGCGTCATTCACACTTCTAATTCTATCTCAAACATACAAACCAGCCATGTGAACATAGGACCTGAGTTTCAGGCCGAGTTGCCTGACCTACTGGAGAGGGAAGAGCATGAGGCTTGGCCAAAGGAACCACTCCAGGAGGAGTTACTTTGGAAACCATGGCCAGAGTTAGAAGAGAGTGATGTTCTACAAGAGCATGGTAAGAACTCCAGTAAATAATGAACACTTACCCCTTTTTTGTTTTTCCCTGATTTTTTAATGGTGCTAATGGAGTGATCGTTTTCCCACTGCAACAACAGTATCAATTGTAACCTGCATTTATTTGAAGCTTTAGAATATGTACCCTGCGTTGGGTACTTATCTTTAGAATATGTACCCTGCGTTGGGTACTTATCCAGGGTGCATTTTAAGTCTTTTAGCCCATTCCCATACAGTTTGTGAATGGAACAAACTGTGCATTTGTGAGTTCTTTGTTGTGCCATTAGTGCTTTTAATTCAGTGATGATCAAGTCTGGTGATCAAGTCTGGTTATGGCAGTTTACCGCCCCGCAGAATTTGGTTCAAACCATGCTTTAACATACCTTATCAAGTTAAGTCCTTCAGTAGCATCTTAACACTTATGTCAAATGTGCTAGATTAAGGTTGGAATTAAACTCGGGAGTGCACTACATATCCAGAACTAGACTAGGACTCTCTATAGACTCTATGACTATATGAATAGCACACCACAATAGCACACCTCATGAGTTCACATGATGCTATTTGTGCTAATGGTTTTTTCATCGCAAACACAGGACTTGTTTAACAGTAATATAGGACTTTTTTTTATATGGTATTGCTTTTATGTCACTATATACACATTAGGGAAAGGTTGTCTCAAGTAAATTAACTTTCTTTAGTCATTATTTGAAAATAAAACTTTTAAAAAAAGATCCAAAAGTTAATGGAAAGTAATCAGATTTTATTAATATAGCCTTCTCTTGGATTATTAATATAGCATTCTGCTGGATGATTAATATAGCATTCTGTTGGATTAGTTACAGATACGTACATTTACAGATTCATACATACAGACATGCAGGTAGTCAGTAATCTGTGAAGGAATTAATTTTTGAACTTGGGGGTTCCTTTTTTGATCCTGATGAAGTTTGTATATTTTTATAATTGTTTTTGAGACTTCAGCACAGTACTGCATTTATTTAGTCTTTTTTAAATTTTACTAACAGTATATAAATATATAGATATACCAGACACAAAACATTTCACATTTTTGCCTCATGTTCATTGTTTTATGCCATTTTGTTCAAGAATAGTTCTTTAAAATAAATTGTCACAGTCCCTCCAGAGGACACAGCATTTATTTCCCAGGTTGTTTATAAATGAAAAGGTAACTGAATGTCTTTTGCAGTGGAGAATCTTCTAGATCTCAGCATGTCGGCCGCTTCACCTGGAGGTAGCGCAAACCTGGAGCTTGCCCTTCACTGCCTCTCCACCTGCCAAGGCAACATATTGGTGAGCACTGAGGAATAACTTTGCTTATCTGATGAAGAATTTTTAAATCTTATATGTAATTTAATGCCGTCAAATGCCAATCAACAAAAAAATCAATTTTTTCACTGAAAACATTTACCTGTTACAGGCTTCTCTGGACATGTTTTTCTTCTCCAACTCAACACCCTCGAGAGACTACCATTATACTGGTACTTCTAACTATCTATCCAGTCACTCCAGTATATCTAACAATTATATCACGTTATGATGTGATCTGTTACTTCATGCTTCAAGATACGGAAACAAAAGCTTGGTGTCACTGCAGGTTTTGATTCCAATCAAGCAGAAGCTCATTTTTTTGAAGCTGGGCTCAACTGATTTAACAATAGAATCAAATGTACTCGGTTGAAATAAAATCTTGCACTCACACGAGCCCTTTGTGGATGAGACGCTCCTCAACTCCCGCCTTCCACACGTCTGAACACCAGGATGTTCAGAACAACGCTGCCCCTCATGGCCACGTTGGATATCGACTTTATCATGTGACACATAATTCTGAATTAGGATGCAATTTAAATCATTTAGCAGTTTGCGATGTCAATATGTCATGACACATTCTCTTTTCCATCTCTATGACACATGCATCTACTTGACACCATCATGAAGTACTTTGTTACTTTTAACCATTTTTTTGCTAATTCAGCAATGGTGCAGACCTTAAATGACAAAGCATGAACAGTACAAAAACTGTTATTTTATGTTCTGCTTTTTTCTTTTATTTTTACAATGCATTGCATTTCTTCATATTAATATGCATAAATCCTCTTTAATCTTCCTTGTGTATGTAGAAAAAATAACCATTTATTTCCATTGTCCATTACAGATCTCTTATGAAACCTTAGTAATGAAACACTTTCACTGTGATCTTCTCACAGGCATTGATGTCTGGCGATTGAGTGAACAAAGGTTGTTCCATAAGGCATTTTCCCTGTATGGCAAAGACTTCTCCTTAATTCACAAAATGGTATTTCTTTGTATTCAAAGCCCTGAAAATACTATCTTATCCACAGTTAAGACAGGACTCTTTACAGTGTGTATTTTTAAGGTAAGGACAAAACGGGTATCGCAATGTGTGGAATTCTACTATCACTTCAAACGGCTCCAAGAGAAACAGAGGAAGCAGAAACTGAAAGACAAAGACCAGCAGCAACAGTTGGATGCAGAAACAACCATCACTGCCACCAACCAAGTACATCTGCCTTTATTCAACACTTCTAAACACTAGCACTTAAAAGGAAGTTCTCACATTCACATTTTTACCAGATCTGCAGTTTATAGCACTCGCGAGACAAAACCTTTGTCTCGCCGTACATATTAGAGATCAGAGCACGTATTTGATTTAAAGCACAAGGAAGGTTTAGGAAGTTTCTGCAAGGTTTCATAAACAACTATCTTCAGACTTCCATTGTATGTATGGAGTCAGATTTTTCACATCCTTTTCTATGTACAGATAAACACACTGAAATCAACATCTATTGACAATATGTGAAAGATGCAGTAGACTGAGAAGAGGTTAAAATGCTAGTGTTCTTTTATGTGATGCCTAAAAATCTAAAATACTTAATATTGTGTTTTCTATTGTAAAAAGTTATAGTTTATGACTAACATGACTCAAATGCAATAAGATTTTTCATTTTAAGTAAGAGATATTTTAAAAGTGTTTATTTACAGATTATGCTGCCTTCCAAGATAATGATGAATCCTATGAATGTAGAAAGGCTAATTCATACACCTTCACTGGCTACAAGCTTCCCATGCAAACAGTGTGGAAAGTAAGTATATACTTAAGATACCCACACAGTTTAATCACAAAAGCCAAATTAACGAGATTAGAGTCTTAATTTCATTATTATTTATCTTGTTTCAAGATGCATGCACAATTACAATTTTGCACTAGAACGCAAAACATCTTTTGAAATACAGAAGGTGAAGTTTAACAATGAACTTTGTGCCCAAACATTCAGAACTCTTTGGTAGAGCAACAGGTTTCAACCCTCAGTTTATCAGGTTACATTCCGACTCCAATTCCAAATTCTACTTTAACAATTTTAATTAATTTAAAAATTAAAAAAAAAAAAAAAAAAAAAGAAATCACACGTACAGTCATAGCACTCCACTTCATATTGTAATTTCTGATATCCTCTGGTTGTTTAACAAAAACAAAACACACTTTTACATTTAACCTCTAATGTTGACTTACTTCCATTACCATTTACTAATTTGTCAGGATGTTCTACAAGATCAAAAGCAGAAATGCCCACATGAAGATCCATCGTCAACAGCATGAAGACTGGAGGGAAAGAATCTACCCAAACAACCACCACAACCTCACCCAGGCCCTCCAGAACCAGGCCCGAGCCCTGAACCATCCAAACCAACTTGTTGCACAGACCCATCAAACCCAGGTCTTAACCCAGAGTCTGATCCAGAACCTGGTCCAGTCTCAGGCTCAGTTAGCCTTCCTCCAGAGCAGCAAGACACCCACTGCTTGTTTCACCACAGCCTTTGGCAGTGTGGGCCCCACTCAAAACCAGCAGGCAGCACCCAAAGCCCCAGTCCTGCCACTGTATTCAGGGCAACAGCAGACATGGGGCTCCCTGCATAGTAACTTAGACTCTGGCCTGTATTATGACTGATACAGAAGCAAATAGTGGAGCTCCATGTTTAAAAGTCTAGAGTAGTTCATTAATTATAGGTTTTGAACTTCTGTAGATGTAAGCCGATAACTGACTCACTGTATGAAGAAAAAAAGAAATTCAGAAACAGATCAAGACTGACATGTAGATCTTAAATTTTGTAAATAAGATTCTTGAAATATTTTTCATTAAAATTACATTTCATATCTAGAAATGTAAAGACTTCTTTAGAGGTTTTCTTTCAAAAACTGATGTTTTTGGGGGATAAGATCATATTGGAGGCACCCATCACCACAAATATTTCAAGGCTTTTCATGTGTTGGGGAAGATTGAAAGAAGCCATCTTTATATATAAAAAAAAAAAAAAATAAATAAAAATGAGAAAAGGTGCCTTAAATATATCTAGACCCAGACCGACAGTTTAGGCGAGTGATTGTGCAAATCAATTTGACACGGCATCAAACATTTGTAAAGTGGGAATAACAGGCTGTCCTAAAATTCCCTGCAAGATCTAGATTTTGGCTTCATTAAACAGCATTTAAATCCTTGCACTTATAGCAAATCACATTCTCCAGGAGGTCATGGCAGCCCATCTAGATTGGCAGTACCAAGAGATGTGTGATTTGAGGGGGGGGGCGGGGGTGATATTCAAAAGTCCATCAACAATGAACAACTGTGCGTAACTTGGTCAATAAATAAGGGTATTCCATGCAATAGTACTGATGGCCGTTTGTGGCAAAATCCTCCTGCACTGCAAAATTTCATACCCAAGTTCAAACACACTTTAGTCAGGAGTTGTTTATGCATTAATGCGTCATCAGCTGTACTGGGACTAGGGAAGGTTCCACTGTGTACATTAACACAAGACAAGGACTGATCTTGCAACAAACCTGGACCAACATACACTTCATTCAAATATTAAAACAGAGCAAGGTTGGAATCTTTTTTTTATTAAGTTCTTTAAAACGCAGCATAAATTAGGTTCATGTCCCCCCTGAAATGAGCAAAGATAAAATCATTTTAGAAATCACTCATTAAAACTACACAAGGTAATTCTACAGCAACAACTGAAAATCAGATCATTGGTCACTTACTTTTTTCAGCCTGGAAAGGCCTGGAACCTTTCTTTAAACCCCGGCTGGATACACACACGTACTTGACTGAAACACAATGAACAGGAGCAGGGTTCTCAGAAACAGTAGTTTTGGTAGGGTAAATCAGTTTCATGCTGGGTTCGAGCTTTAACACTTCATCTAAGAACCAAATTTCAGAGAGTAGTGATGGGCAAGACCCAAAACATTGCATGATGAATTACATACATTTACTAGAAGTACATCACATTGTGCATATAACCCCAAACATCAGCTACAGAGAATTGGCAAGTCAGGGAACAATAATAAACAACTCCACCTTTCATTGGGCCTTGTGCTTTCTGATCAGTTGGAGCAATCACTGGTGTTTCAGCTCTGAGCCTCCTATTGACAAACAGCCTTCTGGTACCATGTACTGAATACACGCACCTTACCGTTATCCTGCAAGTATAAATAGCTCAGAGTTCTGCAACTTTTACATATTGTGTACATACAAGTACATATTGACATTGTGGTTCACCAAGGTTCTCAAGGCAATCCATCCTCATACAACTTACTTGTATTCAACATCTCTGGTGATGACTGGCTTGTTCTCGGTGGAATTAGACAGATGGATCAGCATCTCATTTTCATACATCAAAAATCTTTCATCAAACTGTAAAGACCAAGGGAGCAGTTAAGTTCCATTTTAAGCATGTAGAGACAGGCCAAATGGTCCGTTATACAGATCTGCAAGTCAAACCTTGACCCTAGTCCCACAGGTGTTAAGTTTAAAGGAAAAGAGGACTCTGGTTTCATCAAACTCTCTGGGCTTGCAGCTCCTGTCCAATAAGGTTGTCTTGGCAGGCACTGCACTAGGGAATGCCTTTGTGATATTCCTCACAACAGTCATTACACCATCAGCAGAACACACTGGAGAGATGCAGATACATTCAGAGTTAAGCTTTTTGAACATCCCATTTCTCTAGGAGAACTGCAGTCACACAATGTGCCCCTTCTGGAATGTTCAAAAGGGATCATTGACTCCACTTGCAATAATCATGGTAGTGTCCAGCATTACCTAGCAGCTCTGTGGTTTTGAACGGGCAGTGCTGGACTGTAGCTTGTGCAATCTGCAGAGTCTTTGCATTCCTTGTGATGATTTCAAATGTGCCAATAAAGTACTGCAGAGTAACATTCTTTAAAAGAAAAAAAACCAAACAAAATCATTCTACTAGCTTCAAATTAAACTTTTTCCCCCCCCATCAGTGTCCATCTAGGTAAATAGGCCTACTACAAACTACTTAAATACCAACTAGATATTCCAAACCTCATACATGTATCCAACAGTAAAGAGGGGAATATGTATGATTAGCATCTGGCTATCATTGGTCATGATGTAGCCGCGACTGTCAGCCAGCTGCTGTGTCAGAGGATATGGCCCAATGACAAACTCCCACATGTAGTTAAATGTGCTGTGTTCCAGGCTGAAGCTGGTGCCATTCTCTTTACACTGACCAACGAAGGTAGGAGGAACTAGTGGGAAGAAGTCATGATTGAGTTTACAATTCTAGCAAACCACACAAAGTCATTGCTCTAATTTCATATCAGCATGAAGCCATGACTGTACACTCAATACTTACAGACATCCTTAACATAAGCCACCACAAAAACCAAGTGGTAGTATGGTTCCTCTTGAGACATCTTCCTCCTGAGAGTGTATTTAATTTCCAAGGAATATTGGACCATTCTCTCAGCAAGATACTGGAAGAAGAAAACCAAATCTGAACAAGAGGTGAAAGGAACCTCCATGTAACCAAACCAACACCATTTCTAATCAATGATTAATATATCCAGTGTAAAGTCCAATATTATTTATAACACACACTATCTAATCAGATTCGTAGCAAAAATAAATCAAAATCCTAGTTAAGCAAGGAGAAGGTTCAAGAATTTAGGACCACATCCCAAAAGGACTCACCAGCTTTGAAACAGTTGGGTCTTCAAATGGAATCTTAATGATGTAGGCATGTGTGTCATTGGGGTATGTAATCACATTGATGTATTCACTCTGAACAGCAGCCAGCACAGGGAAGTGATTACCATTGAGCTCAGCCGCCACCAGCACCACATCCAGGGGGACATTACCCAGATAGATAGTGAAGGTATGCTCCTCAGGAATAGTCTCTGGGGAGGAGGAGAGGGGCAGATTCTATTCCATTCTATTCTTTTAAATGTGTTCAAACCAGAAAAAAAAAAAAAAAAAAAAGTTTTCAAAAAAAGGTTAAGCCACATATACAAATGCCCAATAGAAACCTTTTATGCGCATACAGTTTGAAAAACTCACGATTGATGGTCAACAGCTGAAGAGCCCAAGGGGTGGCACAGGACCCAGCCCTCATAGCAGTGTCCAGAAAAGAATTCTCAGAGTCTTTCACAAGTCTCTGGAATTTAAGAGTTAAGATTCACGGACAAATTCAGCCAAAAGGTAAAAAGTTGGCAAACATTCAGGTTTGCTGATCCAAAAATTAATTCCTCAATATAGATCTCTATACAAACAATCAGCCAAAAGCCAGTGCCGACTCTAGTTAAAATTCACCACCCACAGGGGCCATTTATTAAAAAGCCTTTAACCATTGTCCGATTAGTTGAAGAGTCACTCTTGAACCAGTCCCTAGAGATTTTAAGAGGCCTTTACCTTTCCAAATCCTAATCCAGGAACATATGGAATGCCTCTCTCCACAGTTCCAGCACCCCTTCTGATGGTGTAGTCTTGGTCTATGTTGGTCTTGTTCAAAAACAGACCATCTACCCCTACTGTATTCAGATTTTTCCCTGAAATCTGGGGAGTCGTCACCGAAGTCTTCCAATGAGGCCCGGAACCACTAGAAGACCCTTCACCTGGGACAATAGAGAAGGGCAAGCAAGTTAAAACAAAACTCCAATGAATACATAAAAACCTGATGTAAAAGTTAATAAAATCTGGCACCTACTAAGAGCACAGGCAGCATCCAGGTAAATCTTTCTAACGGTCTCATTCTGCCTGAAAAGCACCATTGGGTGCATCTCATATACAGCAACACCACCGACCTGAAACATGCGATAACTCCACTGAGGCATGTCAGTCATTACCATGACTACACATTTCATGAACCAAGCTCAACTTGTATAAACATGCAAACAGTAAAAGACAATAAGAATATCTCAAGATTGGGTTGGGAGAAAGTCTCACCATTTTAACAGATGTGTGGGGCTGGCTGAAGTTAGTGCGGAAGACAATTCTACCTGCGGTGGCCATCAGGAGGTAGCCTAGATCTGCCGCTCTCTCAGTAGGCATGACCAAAGGCTGCTGCCCCTCCCTCTCAAACACAACCTGCCAGTTAGACACAGCTGACCCCTGGGAGAGGTCAGACATGATGAAACTACATTACACTGGCCTTTAGGATCCAAAGTAAACAAACAAACAAAGGACATTGTACGTTTCGGACGGCTAGTAAACTCACTACAGCCAGGTCATTTTCAAGAGTACCAGTATATGGACATGAGAGATCTCTGTTCACAGAAACCTGAAGGGAGAGAAAGTTTCACTGAGGCAAGGAGACCC
Organism: Sternarchorhynchus goeldii; assembly: GCA_028565775.1. Taxonomy (NCBI): domain Eukaryota; kingdom Metazoa; phylum Chordata; class Actinopteri; order Gymnotiformes; family Apteronotidae; genus Sternarchorhynchus; species Sternarchorhynchus goeldii. The sequence goes on from JAOXYF010000017.1 coordinate 5,261,138, forward strand.
TGCCAGAAGGCTCAGGTGTCACATAAATTGTACAAATACATGTACCTCCATGTAGTTCTCCTCACACAAGACCTCTCTTGGAGACCAGGGCAAAGACACTGAACAAGATTTGGAGATGATAACAGATGTTTCTTTACCATCATAGTCCACCACAATTAGCTTGAATTTAAGGCTGAAGGTCTCATCATTCTGTATAAAAAGTTATGATTAGATAGGATTTCAAGACCAATTCAATGGGAATATGCAAATGGAAACACACTGACATGTTCACATAACTAGACAGTCCAAAACTGAGAATCAGGGAACCACTGATTTTCAGCCATTTAGGAACGATGCATCTCTAGGTTGTACCTGGTTGTCTGTGTGGCAGGAGAAATAGGAGGCCCTGAGAACAGCACGATCTAGAACAGCCTGAACTATGTACCCACACAATGCTCCATATTGTGGAGTAATGAGATGCACTCCACCAGCATCTGTGAAGTAAACCCCAGTTATACAGCAGCAAAGAAGCATCTTGATCCTGGTCATGAAGTGGTGGTAAAGCATACCACAAACCAAGATGACCAATTCTTTTGTTACAGTTCATTTTATATACAATAATGCAATTCATGTAACTTGCAGTTTGAATTTACCAATGGCTTCAAAACGAAGATCACCATTAGGAGGCATTTTGACAGAGACAAAGAAATATCTGTCCTTGCATTCAGTCTCAAAGTCAGCTGTGAACAAAAGGAATAAAGAATTGTTTGAGCCAGATTTACACAAGCAAAACTGAACTTATCTTGAGAAAGTTACTTTTTCAAATTACCTTCAACCAATGGAACATTTCCTGGTGTATGATTTAGGTCACACAATGTACTAGTAACTAATAAAAGGAGAAGCCCTCTAGGGAATACAAAGAACAGATCAAAGAACTGTACCTGTACATAGTCAAAAAAAAGGTGATGCTATGCTATGCTAAGCTAAAGTCTACAATAAAACACCAACCCTGAGTAAGATCCAAAAGCCATTGCCACTGATTAATTGTAGTGTCTACTAATTCACATACTACACATGCACAAAGATAACAATCCTGGCCAATTTAGCTGTGGATATGCTAGCATGACATTACTGAGCTCTTTATATTTTTCAGACTGGCTGATTTCAGAGAAGCTGAGTTGTTTGTGTGCAAAGTGTGTTGATTGGCTAAGCTGTGTTGATTAGATAATTAGACAGGTGCAATTTATGCTTGGTTTGACTGAACATGATGGTTCTTTTTGACACCTTATTTGCAGCTCATTTATTGTTTTAGCTTTTGAAATTTTTTAAATATATTTTTTTAATTATTTAAAATATAGGATAATCTTTCTAGTAATTCCCTGTGAAAGTAGCAAACATTTATTAAGTAAAACAATCTCTTCAAGAATATTGCTTAAGTTTATGCATGTAAATTATTTGTTGTTGTTTGAACCACATTTCAGTACTTTACAGTATTTTATTTCTTTCGCTATTTACTGGACAACCCTTTCTGACTTCAGAATTCCAAACACTTGTGACTGGTTTTACTACACCAAAAAATTGAAAACCTCTGAAATTGAATAGCAAATGATATCTGCAGCCAAAGTGGTAGGACTTCCTAGTCTTTTATTACTTACAATAGTTTTATTACCTTTAATAAAACAAGTGCTCTCTAATGTAAGTAGTCTTACATTACGTGGCAGGCAAGCACAAAAATAAAAGTACACCTTCACCTTTTTAGACATTATTGTAGTTATGTGTAATACTGACAGCATTTATTCTTATTTTTGAATGAATAAAATGTATTTGGCGATTTAAAAAGACACACCAATGCATAGCATCTATTACGTATCCAAATCACTGACAATTAAAATTTCTGATTCTATGCTACATTTTTTTTTTTTTTTTTTAATCTGGGCGACATGTTTATTCTGATGACTATTCTGTTTCCTGTGTTCCCTTTCAAATAAAGGACAAATCATGTTAATTTTACTGGTCTGTTTTAACTTCACACATATTGCACGAATACACACATTATTGGCTTCACAAATGTCTTTTAATTAATTGTATGAACCGAATGACCATAACAAAAAGAAGATTTAGCTTAATGCTTAACATAAAGTGTACAGAAGTAATTTAACACTCAGGAATAACCTGTTGGTAAAATGAAGGAGGGAGATGAGCGGCTGGTCTTCCTACCCATTCAGACCTCTTACATTCCAACCGGTACAAAGCGTCATCATCATAAGAACATGACCTCATGGTAAATTCATGATTTCACAGAAACAGCGAGGTAATTGGAAAAATCCCAAAATAGCAAGGCCATTTGCAGCGCATGACATCACTACAGTATGTAATGCTTTCCTATATCAGTCGTGGAATGACACCTCCTATTAGAGGCTGATGTCAAGGACTCGGCCAGCCGGACCTTCGGGCATGTTTCTGCAGCAGTGATAAACGTTTGATGGTTGTGTTGGGAAGAGCATGGAGTGGCAGCATAGCAGTGTGATTAACGGGGTACTGGCACTACAGTGTCAGTCTTATTCACAGTTACACAAGTCATATAGGAATGGAAGAAAAAGCTCCAACTTACAGCAAGAACCAAAACTGCACTATTTGGCCATAAATTCCAAAATGTTTATGTACAAAAAATGCCAATGATATATTGTAAATTGTATCTGCAAGAACACCTATCTTCTTAGAGCTGGGTCTTACCTGGATGGTGAGTACATATGGATGAGGGGGTCTTCTCTGGGAGTTTGTGAAAAACTTATCTGATTCTCATAGAGCAGATAATTGTCCTCTACCTGAGCAACATTAACCCTAAGTTAAGTGTGTATATATGTAATGAAATACACAATGTTCAATATAAAATGGTTTAAGAGTGGTGATCAAACTGACCCTAACTGCTAGGTCCATTTCCATCTTAGCTTGCAAGATTCTGGAGAAGCTAGTCAATAGGACATTACCTGGCTTTCAGTCAGGTAATGGTTGTACTGCAATATTTACTGACTTGGCCTGAAGTTGTTGCTCAATGATCAATGCTAGTTATTACATTGTTCTCTGTATATATATTAATTAACAATCCCCTTGCTGTTGGTTTCATTTATTTATATGCTGATACTGTCCTAAATGCCACTGGCTTTTCCCCTGAAACTGTTCGCCCAGTGCTCCAGGATAGCTTCCTCCAGGTGTGAAATGCTTTTACCAGCCTTAAATTGTCATTAAACATCCCAAAGACCAACAACATTATATCTAGTTGGATAGTTCTTCACACACACACACACACACACACACACACAGTTGTGCGCCTGCACACTTTGCCACTTTGCCATAGATAAATAATGCA
>JAOXYF010000017.1:5271319-5285589 GCA_028565775.1 Sternarchorhynchus goeldii
TTTATGCATTGACATTCCCTTTGTAGCAAGTATTGCGGAGCTGTAAAACCATCTCTCTTAATCTAGTGGTGGAGGAGATGAAACCCTTGAGGCATCTGCATTTCCAGAGTCTCACTGAAGTCCAGAAGCATCGTGGCATTCAGAGCAAGAGCCCTTTGCTCCCAGACTCTTCAGAAGAGCAGTGATTCCCCTCACACCACAATGGCTTTCACTAGCTCCAGCCTGGAGAGGACTACAACCTGTCATGCATGAAGGAGCAGTAGCAGACAGGTGATGTTTAGAGCAAAGTAACCAAACAGATGACTTCTGAGAAAATCTTAAACACTACTAACAAACACTTTTAACTGTGTGCAATCACACACACCACAGAACACTTGTACTGAATTATGTAATCACTCCTTATCTAATAATAGAACTGTGATAATCTTTGTCTGGCATTGCACAGATATACTAAATCAGAGCTTTCACTGAACTGTGTTCATTTTAAGTCTGTTGCCCTGATGTCTCTGCTCATGGAATTTGCCAATGTTCAAAAAATTAAAGGATTGATTCAGAAAATCAGTCACTTTTGTGTGATCAAGAAACCTACCCCATCATTCAGGCTGGCATTCATTAATAAATGTACATAGGCTTATGTGAGGAGTGTTTACCAGAAGGAGCCAATGTGGGGGCTTGAGGATGGTTTTCTCAGATATAGAATGTACTGCACGTCAAGTCTGCCTTGAAAGTACCCAGTATTGTTTACCACACTTTACATAGTAAGACATTATAGAGCATCTCGGTGCATAAATAGTAAAGATTAGTGCCATATGGTGTTTAAAGGGCCCCCAAGGAAAATTATCCCTCGAGTTGGTTGTTGCACTGTTTTTTAGTAGTGAAAAAAGCACCAATACAAGGCAAAGAGTTCTTGTATAAAAGTTTAATTTTTCAGAAAATACATATTTAAATATGTACAGAGAATTTGTAAAACAAACATGCTCTTTCATCAGACATAAAAAAGTACTGAGCAGACATGCAGATCCTGCATGCAGGCCTGCTGTCTTTGTATTAGAGTTATACTTTAATATGCATACAAATAAAAGTGGTCAAGATAAAACTACTATCTGAATGTGTAACAGCAAGATTATAGTGGCTGCAGGAGGTGGATACTAAACAGAAGAGACTCAAACAGCAGTGAACTGACAACATTTCCAGTTTGTTTAGAATATTTAGTTTTAGAGGATGTGACTAGAGCCCTTCACACTGTTAAACCCCTGCACAAATCGCAACACATGCAGTCTGAAAACCTGCCTGCACAATCATCTTTTTGAAGTCACCATCTGATGTCACTAGCTTAGCATGACTTTGCAAAATGTTAAAATATAATAAATAAATAAATACAAAATACAAAAAAAAAAAAAAACCAAAAAAAAAAACCATAAGATGTTCTGATTTAAAAAAAAAATCAAAAAAAAAAAATCGCAAAGTCATGAAAGCAGAAAGGGAGAGGAGCAGGGATAGAGACACTGAGGAGTCTAGAATGGCCCTGTCTGAATGCAGGTGCACGACAAGTACTCCACACAAACTGCTAAGGGCACATGGTGTTCTATTACCCTGCTGCAGAAGAATGTAGAGCCAGTTACTTTCTCTCCTCCCAGCTTATTGTATATGGGACATTTTACTGAAAGTCAAATTAAATGGCAAATCATTTTAAATTCTAACATTGCTATTCTATAGTATATTTTGTTATTTTGTCTGGCTCTTTAAACCTAGCACATTCTATTTGCTCTCATATTAATGGAATGCAAGAAAGGATAGCGGTGCAAAAATGCATCCCTCCTCTGCTGGTATATGTGAAACATCTGGTTGCTATTGTTACAACTGTCATTTTGGGCTTTAATCACCTTGTGCTTGAACTAGAATTGACTGCCTTTGCATATGCAACTTCAGAAAGCGTCCCTGGCATCCATAATGTGATGTATCTAATACAACAGAGCAGAGCTTAAAAAAAGAAGGAATAAATAAACAAAAAGGGTCTTCCTATTAAACTCTGGTTAGGTTAGTTTCTGTTGACTTTGGTGACATTATTTGTTTGCATTTGGATATGCACAAAGGTTGCAGGGGGCACAAAAACGGCACTGCAATCGACGAGACGAACAATGAATGAACTAACGGAACAGCACATCATCTGAGATTGATTAACCTCCACCCTCCCCTCGTCAGTCATCAGTTACTAGATCCCAAATGAGAAGCAACAGCAAATTTGGCATCAGTTCAAACACTGCAAAGAGTGTGTATTTGCAGGTTGAAGGATTTGATGGAATCAAGTTCTGACAAATCCAGCTGCTGCTGTCCTATTACTTGATTGAAGAAGGTGGGAAGGAAGAAAAAAAGTGCCTTAGTGTTGATAAGATCCCATAGGGGTCAAGAGGTCGAGCAGCAGGGACAGTCCTGGGCATCTCAGTGCCAGCTGTCGCTAGTGGAGCTCCGTCTCGTCATGGCTCTGAGAGGACTGCGGGACACGGAGCCCTTCTTCTTCCAGCGTACTGTGTTCATGCACAGATACAGACAGACAATGTCATACTTCAGCATCACATTGTTGTAAATATCATAACGCCTGATCCAAACAAATGTATAAATATTTATAGCAGAAAACTAACTAGGATCATCGAGTACTAAACACATTTTTAAGCGTCTACTGAAGGTGTTTAACTGCTGCTTGATTTGTACAAGTTATCATCTCCCCTCAAACCTGCTCACCTTTTCCCAGGCTGGCTGGCAGAGTTGACCCTTTAGACACAGGGTTGACAGCAGGTGCTTCATCGGCCTTAGTGAGGCCCTCTGCCTGTGGCAACGTGGCACAGCCACCCTGCCAGTCGTTCAGCGCCCTCTGGAACGAATGGGCCAGGCAGGCAGTCATGTCTTTCGCCCTTTCCACTCGGCTACACCAGAACACTCTGCACTGCAGCTGCTGGCCTGGCTGCCTGCAGATGTAGAGGAACACATTGGGCCGGGTGGTGTGCGATGCGCAGAAGGCGATGTCATGCAGGTACGTCTTGGTGAGCTGCCTTCCCGTGCTCAGCTCCTTGACCTCCACGTAGCGCTGTCGTACCACCAAGGCATGGTCCTTGGACAGCTTGCCCGGTGTGCCATCCAGGAGTGGATCAATGGCATCCTCCGCCTGTTTCAGGTCCAGGGAGAATATCTTCTTTGTACCCAGGTAGTGCACCTTGAAGATGGGGTCGCCATGAGACAGGCTCTCGGTGCGATCACGCCGGAAGTGCTTGCGGAGGGCCGCGGGAGAGTTTTTCAAAGTCTGCATCAAGTGAAAAGAGGTCAAAGACATGGTGGAGGACCTCAGGAACTGACAATTGCAAGATGAAGGAAATCCTTTTCTCTTTTTGCCAGTGGTGTTCCGAGCATCAAATGGTACGTTTTGGCCACAAGATCTGAAAGGGAGGAACAAAAAGGCTGTACAGGCTCTACAGGACATCTGCAATAAGCATTCACACAAGTACACTGCTGTACCTTTTTCACCTTGATGTGATGCCCTATGCGACTGCTGACAGCAAAATCTCCAACACAAAAAGACCTCAGTTTGCCATTGGTAAGGTTGATAACACGGTACCCTTTATAGAGCAGTGATCAGCCTAGGATCAGTTGCACTTGACGTACTAACTTGGAACAAGCTTTCAAGGTACATAAAAAATTAAACAAGCTATATCCGTGTCTGCTGCAGGTGAAAACTACCATCGTGTCCAGTGTCACATAATTGATTTATCCAAGGAGGAGGAGAGAAAACAAGTCAGTATGTAGTGGCTGTTAGATAAATTTCCATAACCAGAGATTAGTCCTATGAGAGTGTATGAGTTCTTGTTTGACGCATGTTTAACCTATGTTAACCTTAAAATACCACAGGCTTGTTTAATAACAATGGTTAGTAATTTAGGCAAAGGTTAGCGATTTGGGCGATTTCAGCATAAATCTGGTTTGACTGCAGAATTACTTAAGCCTTATTTGAGAAGCGAGTTTGAAACCTCATGTTCATTAAATAAAATAAGTAGACCATAAAAATGAACTTTTACCTTTGGGCTCGTGAGCCCTTCTAGACGGGCTAATTGAACAACGTACTTTGCCTTGCCAAAAACAATAGACTGCCTTTCTGAAACTCGCTCTCTGAAATAGTTAACCAACCTTGGATGTATTTGTCGATCATGTCCAGATGATGTTCAGTAAGAGTTTACTATTCTAATGCACAACAATAGTTACAGCCACTCAAGGGTTGATAAAGATGTTTTCGGGAAACGAAGGGAAAGCTTCTCCAGCATACTACTCACCCTGCATTCCAAAGTATAGTACAGTTATTTTGCCCCCTCCCTTTCTCCTCTCTTGTCCATTATTTCAACATCCCCAACTGCTTCTGATGTAGGTTGGGAATTGGACCACCAACCGTTTTAGCAATGACAGCCATTGTTAAGACAGTCTTAGACAGGAAGCAGCTTTAGTCCACATCCCCCCCCCCCAAAATATTTCTTGTCCAAAAGACAATGGAATGTTTGGTGGTGTACGTCAGTTTTATGGAACACAAACAAAAGACAATCTAGACAGTGATTTGCCCCCAGCTGTCAAAAATAATTACAGATTGCAGATATCTATTACACGTGTCTATTTACAAAGAGGAGACTTCGTCTGAATGGTTTATAGCGCACAATATGATACAGAAAATTCAATACCAAAATAGTATAAACTAAGTATAACATTTGAGGGTGAAAAGCACACGGTCAGGCAAAAGTTAATGGCAATTAACTAAAGGACCAGACGAGATATCAAACGTTCAGTACAGTACTTCTCTGTAGTGTCCCTAAAATTAGACGTTTTTTGGCCAATATTACATACTTCTTCCTCATGTTCTAAATAAGGTTTTTAATATAGTCTGGGTAGCACTGCCTAAGAGATATCAGGGTTCAAATAAAAACAAAAACTTTTAAGGTAATTTGGAAAACCTTCAAAACTTTAATTTATGAATGTGCGTCGGCATGCATATTAGATACATAGCAAAGATTTGAATGGATCGATGCGAATATGGCCAAATTCAACTAAACACAATACAATTAAAAAAAAGTTATAGAACATCACACCCGATAAAGCGACACTAAACTAGCCTGTGTCTAATCAGGTTCGTGTTCAATTCAGCACTTTCAGAAAGAAATCCTATTTTTACTTACCTCTCGTGCAGTATTCATCTGTGGACCTCCACATAAAGGAAAGGTGATACGTTAGGACGCCCGAAATAATCGACTTAATTTTCACGTTTACTACCAAATCACTAACGAATTTGCTTTAACACCCCATCCAATGTTTTTGGGATTAAAAACGATGCCTCCACCTGCCGCCACTTGCTAACACAACAGAAAGCCTAAATTATTTCGCGCATCTCAAAGTAAATTACGTTTTAACCGAAGACCTTTCAGTGCTGTGGATTGCTTTAAAGTACGAGGAAAGCGCGTGCGTTCCTTCTGCTCGCGATTTGCGTCGACGCTTACCTCACCATAGTCTGACAAACAGTGACTCAAACGTGCGTTTGCAGAGCTGTATTTTTAAAGCTTGGGCACGCCTCCTAGGTACGCATCACGAAGCTCAAGCGAACGGCTAGGCGCTTTACGAGGCTATAGCGTTTCGACCTTACGGATGCTAGAAGGGAGTTTAGGACAAACTGTGCCCTGCACCACAATGGAAGGAGAGTGTGACATGTCAGTCTCTCTCTCTCTCTCTCTCTCTCTCTCTCTCTATATATATATATATATATATATTTTTTTTTTTTTTTCACCACTCGGCCCTCGCGGGTGGTCGTTTCCTTTCAAGCATATGTCCTCACTTGGGAATACTGGTAATATATAGAAATCCATGAAAGTGAATAACTGCAGTGTAATGTAATAATAGATGTTCAAAATTGTAGTTAAAGTACAATGAATTTCCAGAGAAACAGGACATGTCAGACAAAGGTTCTTCATCAGCGGTGCAAGCAAACTACGAAATGTCCTGTTTCTCTGGAAACCTTTTATTGCTGGATATGAATGTCTACTGTATAGGGCATGATGCAAAACACATACCTTTTAAAAAAAACCTATAAGACATGTTCTACCTTATTAACATCCCACAAGACATTTTCCACAAACTCACCAGATATGAAAAACACATGCTGGCCTATTAAAGTGTGCCCTGAGTGAAATTTGGTGAAATTTCTGATGAGGTATTAGAAGTGAACATTCAGGCTAATAGATGTCTCTCAGTATGTTCTGAAAAGGCTGTGAAGTGAAGCAGGCTAAATGGCACCATGTGTGTAGACAGAGGAGAGAACACAGAGTTTCTGTGTAATCAGCTCATAGGTCTGGCAGGCACACCCACCTCGCTACTTTTAGCAGCACAGCAGTGTCATTATTGAGGTACCAGTGACGCCACCCACAGCCCCTACCCCCACTAACACATACGTTAATGCCCAGAAATGTTTGACTTCCAGAACCTAGAGTGAAAATGACTGAATGTGTTTTAAGAAACACACCTTGACGTAACAGCTATGTAAGACAGAGTCTGCCACTGCTAAGGGTGGGACTAAAAATAACACTTTCTCTCTGTTGCTCTTTGTTTCGTTAGATTCTGGGCACCCATCCTTTACTGGGCTTGGTTGGAAGGCTTGTAAATTTGCAATAACCCTCATTAAGATTGATCAGAAAAAAGTTTTACTTAAAAAAGTCTAGCAAATTCATATAAAAATAAGTGCAGTTATGCAATACACTGAGTGACATGCAGTCCCAATCCAATCATCTAGTCCCATTGTGACACCCCTCCCAACCCTTCCAGCCTAATTACCTGTTTCCTCTCCATTATTTCCCCTTCTCATTAAATAGGAACATGGCACTGTTCACTTGTAAATGTGCTCCGCATGGTTAAAGCACATCAAAAAAGAAATACTTTAGTTAATACTTTAGTTTTCAAATAGGGGATTTTTATGCGCTGAAAACAGTGCTTACTATTAAATCTTCCCAAACTTTGTGAGGTCGACATACAGACGTTTATCTCAACCAGTTTTGTGATTCCTTTGGACCATTAGATTTGTTTGCTGTTTGATTGTGAAGATTATGAGCTGAAGGAACTCTAAAGGAACTATTCAGCTCACTTTGGCTCAGTAACCCAAGATTGTTCTTGTTTCTTTCCCTTTTATAGTTTGTACAGATTTCACTGGGACCATGCTTCAAAGGGGATGTTGGCTCTGTGCACATACAGGATGTGTAACTGATGATGTATGATTGATGATGATTCTATTACTGCATTATTGCATCAGCTGTAAATCAACTGAACTTTATTTACAGAGCTTGTTTAAAACAACAGTTGTTGACCAAACTACATTTACATCAAAGTCAAATTAATTCAGGCACATAAAAGAGAAACTATTTAGTAAACAATAACAAAATAAAATAAACAAAGCTCCTACTAAGGGATTATGAAAGCACAAGTACAATGAAGTGTAATACACAATGTGAACAGGATAGTATTCAGTTCAAATTTCTTCAAAAGGTTTATGTATCATGTGAATTCATAGCAGATACAAAGGTGCAATGGAATGGAATTCAGAAACGGCATAATAGATTATACAGACAATGTAGACAAAGCATGGAATGTAAGATAAATTGCGTGTACCAGTAAAGTGTAGTACATAATCACTGTGCATAAGAAAAGAATCCATCAAAACACTATGCGCGCGCACACACACACACATTTCCTATTTTGATAGGAACAGAGCTGCAAAAACCTTAATATTATGAGGTAGCACTAGAAAAAGCAAGCCTGCTCATTCTTACATTTCAAACAGGACTATGGAGTTTACACATGTGGGTAGTAGAGTGACCTTATAGTCCTAATAACACGGAACAGGCATTGTGGAGACTGCAAATATGTTGCAGTGTTCAATCTAAGTAATTTTGGAAATATATCAACATAAATAAAACTTTTTAATAAATATTCAATACTTTTTAACAGGATGCCAGTGATAAGAGCCAGGGGACATAATTTTCTTTAAAAGCACCACTCCAGTGTTTAGCAATGGGTCTTTAGTCTATGCTGAAAGGCAGTCAGAGAGTCTGATGCATGGACAGGTAGTGAGAGTTTATTCTACCATCTAGGTGCTAGTATAGGAAGGGACCTCGAAGCATGACTGATCTGTCCCTAAAGAGGCAATGTTTCAAGTCTTGGTGTACTAGAACCAAAAACAATTTGGCGTGGGAGTACTTTTAGGTAGGAGGGATTTAACAACAAATTGTAAAAGTGTATTTGGCTTCTGTTTTTAAATTCTGACATTTTGGCTTTATAGGCAATGCAACAAGGTTTTAAATCTGATGGCAGGAAGCCAGTGGTGGCATTTGTGTGGGAAGACTGTCATGCAGTTGCGTTCTGAATCAGCCACAAGGGTCTGTAAGTGTAGAGATCTGCTGAGAGTAGTCCAGGCTTGAGATATCGAGAGGTTAGACAAGCAACCGAGAGGTGTTTCTCTAAAGAAATGAACAAATCCTTTTGATGTTATGAAGAACCCTACAGCTCTGGGTCATGTTAGTAACATGGGGAGAGAATGGCAGCTCTTAGACTTCTTTCATCGTCAGATGGCATGATAAGTGAGTTCTCAAATGAGGAGATGGACAGATTTGTTTATCAAATTTCAGGGCTACATTTAAGATGAACTACTGAAGTACATGAACTATTGGTAATCATAAAACAATATTTAACAAAAACATCTCTGCTGGATTTTATTACATTGTTTGTCTCTTATTTTACATTTTTACATCTAAGATCATAGACTCAACTTGTAGACTAAAATTGTATCAGCATATAAGACCCAGCAATGGTAAAGCACTTGTATTGCACAGTATTTGGTACAGCACAGTATTTGGTTTAGCACAGTATTTGGTATAGAACACTATGTGCATTTTTGCATATAAATGAACTTCCCACAAAGTGTTAGCTGCTTGTTTCCTGCAATTGCATCCCCAGAACATGGAAAAGCAAGGAAGTACTTAAATATTAAAGTATTTATTGATAACATGTATTATCAATGTTTGCGGATTTAGGTCTGTTTACTGGTTATTATTCATGTTAACTTCATCCTGAATGAAATACCAACCACTTTAAATTCTGTTTCCTGAGTAATATTCAGTAATTCCAGTAGCATTCACATGCAACTCATCTACAATTAATTTACGGTTTGTATTCAGCTACAGTAGTTAAACTTCTGTTAATTTTTATTTTTAACAGATGATTAATTTTATATTGAAATCATTTCCAAACATTCTAGCCTTAGAGACAATATGCAGGCATGCCTGTCTGTTTATTGAAGGACAAGGTATGCGTGACTTTCCACACATTCCTACGGGTGTTTTAACAACAAATCTGTGCTTACTAAATAATTTACTTGTTTGAATACACAATCCAGCAAAAGCAAGACAGCTTCACTCTACAACCTGGCTTGTCCTAATTTCAAAGTGAAGGTCAGAGGTCTTTGGTCATTTGGAATCAAGGAATCTTAACATAATCCAGCAATTATTTTCCAGCATTTCCTGCCACTGTCTAATTCTAAATGATATACTAACAGAAGTTTCTTAAAGAATACTAAAAGTATATTTGGCTTCTGTTCTTAACTTCTGACATTTTCCTGTACATTTCTAATCAATATTTTTATTTACCTAAAATATGATAGTAGGAAAATATATTTAAAGTTTTCACTCCCCAGAGTTGTAACCAATGAAATAACAGCGCAACCATTCAAAGGGTTAGTGAAAGATCATTTTTTTCACACTCTTTCTTTTTTCATAGCTGTAGACAAGACTCTTCCTTATAAGGAAAATAACTAGCAACCGTCATGACCATATCTTAGTCAGGAAATGAACGCATGGTCATAGTCCAGACTCTGCTTTCATTAGTCACATAAGATTGTTTCACTTGGCTGCATATATAATATTTTACCACGTTAACCATCAAGTTCCTTGTAATGAATAATAGGAGAGCCACTTAATAGAAAGTGGAAATAATCTGGGAAAATGTAACACATTTAGATGTAAAATCCTATACAGCTATGGTTAACAGAGTTATGTGTAAAATCCTATAGAGCTAGTCCACATTTCTATTCAGTTTGTGCTATTCACATGTACCGGGTCATCCAGGATTATACAACACTGTGACTGTACACACCTCACTGGAACAAAGCTAAAAGGAACGAGGGGCTGAAAGAACCTCCTTTAAAATTGTATGTAACAACAACAATAATTTTAATCATATTGTTATTGTTATTATTATTATCATAGTAGTTTTAGTATTAAAAGATGGTTGTAAAGGAGTTAAACATTATTATTAAAAAATTTCAGATTATACATGTGTATCAAGTATATATGTAGACATAAGACATATACTACAAGAAAATGGATTACATAAACAAAAAATATATAGCTATGTTCAAGATGGAATCGATTAAGTTAATTAAATGCATCTGGAATGTGAATACATTATTGGACCTACAGGCACTTAAAGGTGACAGCTTTCTTTTAAAAAGCAGAGACTGGCTTTCACATGACAGCTGTGTCATATGCCAGCTGTGGTAGGCGTCGAATGCAACTGCACTGTCTCAAGTACATAGTCTTGGTGGCCACAGTATGAGGAACTAAGCAAAAGAAAAGTACATAACGTCACAGACTAAACAGGAAAAGGACGCAGCTTCCTGTGCTGGCCTTTGGCCAAGTATCATACGCCGGTCTGGAGTCTGGTTGGTATTTCAGCGTACTGTGGTATTATCTGCCGTAAGTTTGCTCACAGATCAGCAAAACAAAAACAAACAAACAAACAAAAACAAACAAACAAACAAACAAAAAGGCCCTCTCTTTCGCGCGCGCGATGACGGAAGAGGTCAAAGGAGGCAAATATATAGTTAACCGTTACATCATTTCCACATCATTCCCACGACAGGCACAAAATAGGAAGCACAAACAAGTAAAGTCCGCAGTCTTCTGATTAATGTAGAAATGGCGAATACACCCCTAAGACTTCCATGTTATTCTTACGCTGTGTGTAAAACGAGCCCTTTAAGTGCATCATGTTTTCTAAAGATTTTATGTGTGAAATGTTCCTGTTAGCAATATGTAAGGTTTTGATGAATTACCCCTTACCTCACATTAAACTGCACCATTTAGCCTTTTCCACTCTATTTCATTTTATGTTCATTTTATATTTCATTCTGAGAATTTTCACTGTAGAACACATTTTTAAAAAGTGTTAAACGCAAAACGTCTACGCACTTTACCAAACCTCTTTTGTCCTTCAAGACCTTAACGTCATGAATCATTGGCACATTTCGTGGGCTTTTATATCTCGCAGATGTAGCCTTGAATGTGGATGGTTGTTCGTAAGCGCATGGTAGTTCAGACCGAAGCCGTTAGAATCCTCTCCAGTGACTCCTGCACATGCGTCATCGCAATTTGCGTAGCAAATGGAAAACTGTAAGCTTCGCCCGCGCAAAGCTAATGTCAGATCACAGTAGCTGTTCTCGGTGTAACGCCTAGTTAGTTTAACACGGGACTATTACTGGCGGTAAGGGGTCTGCTTTGAAAGAAAATCTCCCTGTCCATTTCCTCCCCACCCTGCACCTATGTGTATGCCCTCAGTTCAGTTAATGCACCCACGGTTCTATATTTAGCACTGCGCATTAACACATGAACTGTATTTTCAGTCTCAAGGCACAGTTGGTACTCTGACCCACTTTAAAAAGAAAGGTGGCATATTACTGTTCAAGTAATATGAGGTTACTTTAGTCTTTTTCATTCATTTATTGTTGTTGTTCCGGTTATACTAAAGGTTTTAATATGTGTTCGTGACCAAAGTTTAAGAATGAATAAAGCTCCCCTTATTTGTCTCACTGACGGGTGAATTGATTAACTATTTCCGTCTTGAAGGGCAGGATTTGTATTCATAATTTGTGTCTCTAATGCCAGAGTTGTATCTGTATGCGTCATTAGTACTTGGAGTAGAACGATAAAAGGAGTTTTGGGGTCAGACGTCTGAGATTCTAAATATCACTGCTTTGAGACCGCAACTGTTTGCTGTGGTAATGGGTGTAATGTTATTCAGTTAATGTAGTAATCTAATTGTAACACTAGAGGTCGATAGTGATCTATAAGGAGTTAGGCACGACGTAAGACAGAGAATAGAGAGAAAGGGTTCTAGGTGAGCATGGAATAAAACAAGACAAGTTCATACAAGTGTCTTGATCGTCATTGTATTTAGAATAAGTACAATAACGTTAAAATGGGATGCCTCGAAATCAACAGGCATCATTATCTGGTGCAACATAATAACTGAGTGTACGTGAAGTACAGATGCAGAGTAGGCCTATATGAAGTGTAACATTACAAATGAACTACAGAAACCACATTAAAGGCAGGTACCATGCGAGTACTACATATAGATGGCGCTGTTAAGCCGTGTATCGTAAGCTACTATGTTTTTAAAGGCCATTTTACCGATTTTCCCTAGCGACAGTAACTACACATGTACTCTTTCATTTCTGTACATGTACCACTATTTTAATTAAACTGTCTAAAATGAACTTCATCCACTACAGTTGTAGATTGCAAGGACATAACGCGAATGATATGTGAGAGATGTTGAGCGGTCCTGACACGAGGTTCACATGTGCTTAACTTTCGGGACGCAAAATTGATTCCGCGTCGACCTTGTATTTTCTGCGTTATTGCCACAAGTTAATCTGTTAAATGTCATTGTTTCGATGTGAGGTATCATACGTGTTTGATGTTTGCAGCAGTATTCATTCCGAAAGCTGCAGAGCGTATAAAACTATACAGATTCATGTATATGACTGTAAATATGACTGACAGCAGCACCTATAACACAAAGCATGGTCTCACAATGTAGCCTGTATGACCCCACCGTCTATAAACTACCAGATGTATCTATGTGAATTCTTAACAGGAGTATCTGCTCGCTTCTCCGCTGATTTTGCACTAGACTGTGTGGCGCCTACTCAAGGCCATACATGTCATTTGTAGCTTAGCTACACACAACGCATTTTGTCTCTTTGTTGAGTTCTTTCCTCTTATTTTAGTAGTTTTGTTTTTGTTTTCATACATTTTCACGCATTGTCACTCATGTCCGTACAACCCTCGAAGTTGTATCAGTCCCGAACTGTGTGGATGACTGGAATGGTTCAGTGATATAATGAGCCCTTGCACTGTTTGTCAAATCTGTCTATGATTTTGTTTGTTTGTTTGTTTGTTTGTTTGAGGTGATACCAAAGTAGGTTGTTCTCTATACTTATACTTACGGAAAGTGGCAGCTGGATATTTGGAGCACTGGAATGTAGGGCCATTACCATGTTCAAAGTATTACTGAAGTCCATTCTGTGGAAATGTGACCTAGCCTACTTCACATAAAGTTCCCTTGTTTTTACCATGATGTCTATTCAGTTCTTCCAACCTCTTTCTACTTTTAACATGGAACACAACATTATGTGGGTCTACCTATTTTTGTTTACTCTTCAGTCATTTTCCGTACATCTATAAACTGTTATTATGTTTACATATACAGGTTTTTATTTAGTTAATGATTTCAGTTAATGGTTTTTAATTAAAGAATGAATTATTTTATATATACTTTATTTCAGTCTTTTGTTTCCCATTGGTTTTGATGTTAATATTATTACTATAGCTTGTACCATTTTATCTGGATTACTTAGCCTAACTCTCTGAATGACATGTTACTATCTCACACAGTCAGCAGTCTTACACAGTGATGACCGTATGAATCATAGACTGACAGTTTCCTTATACACATTTCTTAGAAGTTTAGAGAGTATCATGAGCATATTTGTGGTTAGCCTGTTGACAAGCCTGAAATGTTTTAAATAATTTTTCTGTTAATGTTAGTAATTTTAACCAACCTCACTAAGTCTGCTGTTTGGGAAATGGATA
The DNA here is from genome assembly GCA_028565775.1 of Sternarchorhynchus goeldii. Classification (NCBI taxonomy): domain Eukaryota; kingdom Metazoa; phylum Chordata; class Actinopteri; order Gymnotiformes; family Apteronotidae; genus Sternarchorhynchus; species Sternarchorhynchus goeldii. Next base: position 5,285,317 of record JAOXYF010000017.1, read on the forward strand.
AACTGGTTTGTAAAGACATGCAATTAGGACCTTTCATTTAATTTTTGCAGTCTGATCGACTCCATGCCACGCCTCATTGCTGCAGTAATCCAGGCCAAAGGAGCCCCATCTAAATACTGAGTGCTGTACATGCTCATACTTTTCATGTTCATACTTTTCAGTGGGCCAACATTTCTAAAAATCCTATTTTTGTATTGGTAATATTCTAATTTTCTGAGATACTGAATTTGGGATTTTCATTAGTTGTCAGTTATAATCATCAAAATTAAAAGA
>JAOXYF010000017.1:5293588-5307262 GCA_028565775.1 Sternarchorhynchus goeldii
TATATATATTCCAAATCCCAATTCCCCATCAGTTTTAATGCGTGGTAAAATAAACGATGAGTAATGTGAAATTGCACTTGTTGACTGCTGTGAACCGGATAAAGCAAAGTTATATCTCCACGAAAAAAATAATACTTGGCATAATATGATGTGGAAAGAGTTCTTTTTCCAGTGTGCGCAGTGGCGCGTGTCCGAGGCGGACTTGCTTTGCTGCAGTGAATTTCTGAGCTGGACATCAAAATACGCTTTGAAATATGACCTTTCACCGACTACACCACGTTCGATCTGTCAGATAGCACGAGGAAGTGTGCCAACGAATCACGTCGTCGGAGGATACGACGAGAATTCACATCCTAGCGCAATGCACATCTGTCAACACAAACGACGAAAATGTGATTTTTGCCAGCTGTAGTTTCTGCAAAAAAAACCCCGCATTTTCCACTTGCCGAAGCATTTTCAGCAGCCAATTCGTCGCACATGCTCATAACTGATGTCAATCTCGCAGTTCAGGTTGCAGCGACTACACTAACCGTTCTGCGGACAACGTTGTTGCAGACGCACTCCAACATCTGCAATTGCGCTTAAGTTGGTGAAGCGTGTGCACTTGGGATCTGAAACAAATACCAAAAAAAAATGTGCACGTGGAAAATGTACAGAATGATTGATTTGGAAGTTTTGGAATGGTAAATGAGCAGCCTGCATGACAATGCATCGAATTCTGCACAGAAGACGGGTTCGTACGCTCCGGTTCGTCTGGTCGGTCATGGCCGTGGTCGCGTTGTCGCTTGCCGTGTGCAGTGCAATATTCACGTTGTGTACATGGCGACAAACTAGAGACCTGTCGAAGTCTATCAAAACTCTGCGCGATCGCTTGGATCAGGTAAAAACTTGGACCATGTCCAACACTTCATACATTTTCAGTAAAGTTCTAATTTATTATAAGCGTTCCAGTTGTTTACTTTGTAATTCTGTAGCTCACGTGGCGACATTTTAGAATGGCATTGTTGTGCATTTCTGTCTTGCGCTTACTGCCACTGCGATCCATTTAAACTTCTTCTGGTCGGTGAGGAATATTTCGAGAAAACACATGCCACAATATTCATTATACAAACAAACATTTGTGGCGGCGCTGGGGGTCTGTGGGGCACAATTTTATTGCTCTAGCAGACTTTGCGCGCGAGGCGCTGTGAGTTATGGCTTATTTAGAATCCATGTTTCTGCCAAGCCTGATGGCTTTGTTTCCAATTGTGGTCCATGTTCAGCGCAATTTACTGGAAATCCTAGACTACTTGGCACACGCATACATTGTAACCGATGGACACTGCCTTTTAAACATCGCGTCTCGTATAATCCGTTGTGTAATTATGGTTGAGTGATTTGTGATCCGTAGACTACCATTTAAAACCTACCACTTTGCCTTCCACCTCAGCTGGGACGCTTTATCTGAGTTTCTGTTGTGGTACGCGAATAAAGTGCGCTTAACTGCTACATAATATAAAATAGAAGATGCACGTGTTGAGCGCTCGAGTTTGTACGCATGCACATGCTGAATCAGCGAGCAGACAGGGGACACGTGACTGAATTTTGTGCTGTGCAGTGATTCAAACTATGTCCTGTTGTCACATGCATTCACATGTACTGGCACGGTTAATTTATTTTTATAACATTTTTTTTAAGTTAAATGAAATCATCCATGATTCAAATATTGCAGAGGCCGGCTGTATTTTTTTTCAAACGCACCTATATACGCGTGGTCTGCCAAACAGGGGAACATCAAATTGCTTGTGAAGATAGCCTACAGGTCATATTTTTTTCTCTGTTCTCAGCAAGGGAGCTGAAACGTTTCAGGAATGTGTGGAATCCAGAAAAAAAAAATCTAAGATGTGGCATCTAGTCTTGTGGGTGACCTATTAACAGAGGCATGCCAAACTCTTGGAGACTGTTTGTTTGTGTCTGGCTCAGAAAAATCTCTGGCTTTGATTATTTCACAGGCTCTCCCTGTTTCATGGGCTTAGTCACAGATGACATCAATTAATATTAACACTTGTCCTCACCCTTAACCAATACAGCATACATTTCATTCTCTCTCTTTCTCTCCCTCCATCCTCCCCCCTCTCTCTCACTCTCTCCCCCTCTCTCTTTCCAGGTGAATATGCAGCGCAAGGCTATTGTCCAGCTTTTCCTGGAGAAAAGAGAACTGCTTACAGGACAGCGAATGAGGAGAGATGGTAAGAGTAAACAAATGACATTATGCAAATAAGTGCATGACAGAAAACATAAAGGCTACTACCAGTTTCTATTTAAAACAGTTTACTTGCGACATAACATCAAACCAACATAAAATTGACATAAAACAAATAAGCACTATGACTGCCATTAAAAAAGGTGAAAAAGCCCTTGATTACTGTTTCAGGAAACTGCAAAGAGATCATCCTTAGCCTTCACACATGATATTTTTAGAGCTGAAGGGACTTTGCCAGCTTGGGTAAACCAATGGGCCCATATTTCTAAAAGCTGCAACAGTTGGCAGTTGGTAAAAGGCTGGACTGACAGGACAAATTGCAGGCTTGAGCTGGACGGACAAGCATCCAGTGAAACCAAATGCTCAGGCTTGGTGATTTTACAGATATGCTAAACCAAGTGACCTCTTTGCAGAAGCCTGAAATACTTTTACATTTTGCTTTTTTTGTATAGATATGAATGTTATGCTGCAGTTATGTGGTCATTTATCTGGACTGATTTCCTAACTGCCGAACATGGATAGTATATGGTTACAGTGGTAAACCAGACTTGCTGAATTATTGGTCAAAAGACCGACTGAGTAAACATTAGTTTATAACAGATGGTCTGTGTGAGACCTAATTAACAGAAGAAGAGCTTCAGATGACTCCTGACAGCCATCTTATCTGCAGTCATTCCATGAAACATCCCTTTTCCCCTGCTTGAAAATCAGTCCATGGGGACAGTTTGAGGCTGTGAGTTTAATCAACATGCCAGCAATAACATATAAGTAAACCTCTTCTTGGTGCTTTCTTTGATGTTTATGGTTTGTGGTCCATGTTGTATCAGATCTTTCGGCACACATTTTGACAAAGTTTTGGGAGTCCTGGCAGTTCCCATAAGCCCCAGCACTGAAGAAAAAACCACCTCTGGGGAGGGCCGAGACAAATCTCTCTTTGCTCGTTTTTCAAGGTGGATTGTTTAATTTATTGCAGTTAGTTGAATAGTAGCCACGGCCCTTGCTCTCTCCCATTTCACAGGCAGAATCTTTACAGCTCCTTCAGGGTCACAAAAGAGCCAAAGACCCCCTCTTCTAGCAATTTCTCTCTCCATGTTTTTTTTTTTTTGTCCCTACAGTTTTTTTTTGTTGTTGACTGAAACCATCTGGCAGGGTGAAAATAGAAAATACAGTGCATGGCTGTGTATTTGATGAAAACAATGGCTGAAAGGTACAGGATGGAGGAAAGGAAATATTTGACCATCTGGACAGACAGTCAGGGTCTCAGCTGGTCGAATAATGATTCTTGATTAATCCATGATGCTTACATCTGCACAGCTATTATAGACTATAAGTTGCAGAGGACTTGCAGGAATACCTTCTTATCCGTAGTGGAGCGCATTCCCGAATTATTATTTTTATTCCAAAACATCTCCTTTTTCTTTCCTAGTGCAAGTGGGAGGAGGAAGAGGGAAACCTGGAAATGCAAAGAAAGTGGCCTCTCACTTTGAAAGTAAGTTCAATAAACAGTTTTTTAAACATGCGATTAGCCCATTACTTGTTTGTTCTTTGTGCTGTAGTACTCAAGTCTGGCTCTTGTTTTCCACAGTAACCAAAGATTCCCTCAGAGAAGGTGAGTTATGACAAAAAAGGATCACTTACAGTAGCACTGGGTCAGGTGGACACTTCAGTAATAATGTGTGTGTGGGTGTGTTACAGTGGGGAATGAGGGAATCATTAAGGGCTGGACTGAACAGCACCTGAATATGACCCAAGCCGTACATTATAACTCCGAGACAGGCACATTCAAAGTAATGCGGAGGGGGGTCTACTTCCTTTACTGTCAAGTAAGTGGAGTGAAACTAGATATGTATTACTTTTTGCAGCATGCTGTATGCATAAAAGAACCTACTCAAGCTTTAACTGACTTCAGGTTCTCAGGTTTATATAACTTCTTTTAGGGAGCATCATTGTCTGCTAGGACAGTCTGCTCCCCTGCTATCCCTCATCATCGTTTTTAATTCCATCTCATCACCCACCCCTTTCAGGTGCATTTCAATGAAAACCAGAGTCCGTATGTGAAGCTGGAAGTGTCTGTGCCAAAAGGCCCCTTACTGCAGTGCACCGAGGGCTACGGCACAACTCCAGCAGCCGGCTCACACCAGTTCCACTTCCTGAAGCCCTGCCAGGTCTCTGGCCTGCTGCTGCTAGACAAGGGGGCCGAGCTGAAGGCTGTGACCGGGAAGAACTTCAGTTTGCAGGTCTCGGGCAAACATTACTTTGGTCTCTTTAAGGTAAACTAGACGACCAGATGGCCTGTCAGACTACATAGTTTTTTTTTCTTCTCCTTTTCTTTTTTGAAGGACTACAGCAGTCACATTACTGGCTCCAAGGACCGTTACTGTTTTTTTTCTTGTTGTTGAACCTGCATCTGTAACTTTAAACCTCATGCTTCAGCTATTTTTCCACTCATGAGGGAAGGCCTGGACTGAGAAAAGGATATTTCCAAAAGCACCTGTCAATGGTTTAAAGGAGGACTTTACATACATTGGTAGCCGAAAAAAAGAAAATCGATCAGGATGTTAAAGACTAATAGGCCTGTTAGACTATTGGACCATATACAGTGGATCTTTTTTTTTTTTTTACTTCTTTAGGTTTGGATGCACAAACTTTGGTAAATGCAAAAACACCCACTGTGCTTAAAATAGCATTTAATTGTAACATGAAACAGACAGTGGTCCAAGAACACGGGCGCCTTAAGACAGTGGCCCAGACCGAACAGAAGGATCACAGCATGACCCTAAAAGCTGTTCATGGAAGCTTTCACCACTGAATGCAATGAAACAGTTGCCCTGAAAAAGATGTGTCTGACATTGGATTAGTTCCGCTTGGCCAAAAGAAAGTTTGGATTTCTAATGAGGACTATTCTGATTAACTAAACGTGCATGGAATAATACTTGGCCTGTTATACCAAGTGTTTCAAGGATGATGACCATCTTAAGTCTGGCATTTTACTGCAAGTGTCTGGTGTACTGTCAGTCTTTGACTTCATATGGTGAAAACACAGTACAGGTGGGCTTGAAGTGATGGTGTGCTGATAATATTGCAGTGATGCATTTTTTGCTGGAGAGGAATATTGTAATGATGTCACAAATATGCCTTTGTTTTTTATACAATGCACAATTTCCTAATTGTTTTTAAGGGTAAATTTGCATATTTTTATACTGTTTTTATTGCATTTAATCTCACTAATAAGTGCTGCATGAAACAACTAGTGTTTCATTGTGACCAAAGTATGTCAACATTTCTTGCCCTTTAGGCTTCCATAAATATCACCATTGCTGTTAATTAAATCTGAAATGGAAACCCTGCCATTGTAAATGCACTTTGTTCCAATTGGATTTCCTAATCATGACTCTGCTTCCCTTTTGTATATCCTGCTCCCCCCCCCGGCACCCCTTGTTTCCCCTGTAACCCCTCTCCATTTCCCCACGCCTCCAGCTTTCACTTCCTGTATCATTATCTCCACCAAATAGTTGAAAACCTTTAAGGAAAAACATGTGCTTATTTGTCTCCCTTTCCACTCCTTCCCTCTTTTTCTACTCTCTCATTCTTTCAACGTTTTGCCTTTTTTTTCCCTCTTTACTTTTTTAGGGTTGCTTCTTCCACGTTTGGCTTCGCTGCAGAGGTTTCTGCTTTGTAAAAATGGAGCCAAGATAAACTCGTCAGGGCTGAGGTGAAGTGCGGAATGGCTGTGTGTGTGAGAGCGTAAATGTGCATCTAGGGTGACTGCAAAGGCAGTTTCAGTTTCATGGGTCTTTGGTTTGTCAGTAAAGCAATATATCTAATACTGTGTTTTTTAATTTATATGACCTAATAATGTTTGGTTCACCATTATACTGTAAATGGTCTTAAAAACTGGTTGGTTATTTTGGAATTAGATAAAAATGATATTAAATCACTGGCAGTGATTCTGTAATAACCAAAACTGAAAGTGTGAGAGAGGTTATATACATAACTGCAGCATTTTAAGTAAATAAGTACCCTATTTAGGTTGTGAAGATCAGTTCCAGTTTAAATGTCCCCAAAATAATATTGCTTCTTGATCACCTCTTAAGACGTATTTTGTACTGATGAATATCAGCCATGCCATGTCTGACCTATCCACTGTCATCACTGAGTCATGGATTCAGCCTTCTAGAAGGCTGGGAATAGTGTCATCAAAAGGGGACAGATAGTGAGAACCTCTGGGCTAACTAAAGTGTTACACAGTTTCACATTATGTTTTCATTTGAATCTTTATTACAAACAAAACAAAATGAAAAGAAAGATGGATTATTAACATGTTCCTTTCGTCCACCCGGAGTCAAATCACAACACAGCCACTGATTTGGAACTGGTTTGGAACCACAACTTACACAGTGACACTTAACAATAAATGAAAAAAAAAAACAAATCCGTTAAAAAAAGAAGAAAAAAAACAAACAAAAAAACCCAAAACATAATGGAAAATAGAAATATAGAGTGAATCAAAAGTGCTCAATTCAACACTTTAACTCTCCCAATTACTGTCAAGCACTGAAATGTATCATTGTTCTCAGTCTTCACACGGGAGGTATGCCAGGAAGTGAAGCAAATAAATTAACTTTTCAACTCATTACCTATCTGTTTGAGTTGAGGCCTAGCTAAGGACAGTATAAGAGCAAGCAGGCTCAGAGTTTACGTACTCTGTTTGATTCTTTACAGTTGTTTAACCGTTAATTAAGGCGCTTATGTAATAATACTGTGCATGTCAGGAGCCAAAGGTGTCACCTCTGAAACTTGCCAGAGATAACAGACAAATTTTACTTTCTGATTTTAGATATAATAGATGTATTCTTTATATTGTCAATGCTTTTCAGGGTTACATGACTGATCCACTGTGTATATGTTATTTATTTGCAAGCCCCAAATGTACTGTAGATCGCAAGCTAAAAGGATGTTAACTGTTCCGAAGTTCGTTCGACCTCTTCGTTGGCTACCGTTACAGTATGTCTTATATAGAGAAACATCATAGACCAAACATACAAAGAATTATCTTTTCTTTTCTTTTTTTTTTCCTTATTTTCATTTGGTAGAAGCTTTGCAATCGCAACATCAAGGACAACATCAACAGCAACGTCAACAATAATTATAGTTGCTATAACAAGGATTAAAAACACAGAAAACACAATGAGTTTAAATACACAAACAATTCATAGACTTTGTAAAAAGGAGAAGTAGAAATATGAAAAACGAAAAGGGAAGGAGTGCTGAGTCAGAAGGAAGTGGCTGATGTTTGTCTCAGAGAGAGGAGAGTACAGTGATGGGAGATAAGGGAGGGTAGGGTGCAGAAGGAGGGAGAAAACAGCTGCAAGTAAAGCAATGCTGAGCTTGATATACTAACCATCATGAATCTGACAGAAATCAAAAATAAAGTTCAGATCTTTCACTAAAATGACCTTTCGAGGTTTGAAACATTGTGACCTTTTGTGGGTTGAACCACTGAACCCATAAACTCTGAATGTCACAATGTTATGTGCCAATAATCTAAATAGATAAATCACTGCTTGTTTTCCCAAGATGAAGCTAAATGTTAAGAAACACCTTTCTAGAAAACGAAGAAATCACAATCAATACTTAATTCACTGACCTCGGTTTTAAAATTGCTCCCTTTGCTAATCCTATCAGGCTTCTGAGCAGAAACCACACTATTATATTGGGTATTAACAACAGCTAAAACTGCATTTGATACAGTTCAGTTTTCATTTTATCAAACCACACTCTTCATAAACATAACTGTACTGAACAGTGCGGTTCTCTGGCTGCATCCTCCATTAAGGTTGTTAACAAAGCACGGTCCACAGCTACTAGCACTGCAAACATAAAAGCTGTGCCAGTTTTTTTTGTGTTTTTAAATGCAAAACTGAGGTGCGATGAAAGCCCGGGGAATTCTTTCCCGAACCTGCATTATGGAATGGTAGGCACTGCTTAATGCATGGTGGTTCCCTTCCACTGAAGCGCTGTGTGTTACGAGCATGCTGCTGAAATGGAAGAGGGGTGTGGGCAGGTATGAAGGCTGGCAAACATACACGTGCAGCTGCATCTCTGAATAGGGAGCTGGCCGGGCACTAGTGAGGCTCTGGGGTCGTGCACGTATGTGTGTGTGTGTGTGTGTGTGTGTGTGTGTGTGCGTGCATTAAAGGAGAGGGTATGTTCGGATGTTGGAGGTGGGTATGTGTAGGTGTTCGATGTGAGGTGTGTGTGCGTGCGTGTGTGTGTGTGTGTATGCATGTACACATTACTTAGAGTACTTCAGAGTACTCCAGAGTACTGTTTGGTCTGAGGCAGATTGTGATCTGGACGGACAGTGGGAAAGTGGGTTTACGGCAAGGAGTGTATTGGAGAGTGGTTTTGTGAGCGAGGAAAAAGTGTCTTGTTTTGTTTATTTAAACTATGACACTGGGCTTCATCGAAGATCTGTTGTTATAGTAACCAGTCAGTCAGCCAGTTAAAGTCAGCCTACACGGAGTCATTATATTAAATTATTTGTGTTCAGGAGAAGTTTTTATTCTAGTTTATCATAGTTTTTGACAATCATCTCCCAGTGTTCATCACTGCATATTCCCATTGCTGTAGGTAAACGGTGAAATCTTTGAGAAAGGCTTGGATGTTTGTATATGCATATGTGTGTGTGTGTGTGTGTGTGTGTGTGTGTGTGTGTGTGTGTGCATACATGGCTGGCCTCAGTCATCAATGCAGATCACTTCACCGGTGCGTTGTTCTCTCCTCCCCATCATGAGCTCTGCCTCTCTCTCTTTCTTAACTGACATTGGAGGTCCATTCAGCACTGGAAAACACACACACACACACACACACACACACACACACACACACACACACACACACACACACACACACAGGGATCAGACAGTTTCTACTGTGCTTGTTTACATCCACCCACGCTGGTTCTTCCTAGATCTGAACTCAAGTTAATTCAACTTAATACTTTCTTTTCAGCTGCTTCTTCCTGTCCTTTTTTTCAAGCTTCCATTTTTCTTCACACTTCACTCTTTTTTTCTTGTCGTTTCTTTTCCTTCTCCCATCTTTCTGTCAGCCATCGCTCCTTTATTCTTGTCATTCCTTTTTACCTGCTTATCTCTTTTTCCTTCAACAAACATTTGCTTTCTGTAGATCTCTGACCACATATTCAGTATATCAACTGACTGACTGCTAATTCTTAATGTAATGTACATTTATTACATTAATAACAAAATACAGAACTGCTGATATTTTAATAATGTCTTATACATTCAGAATATCACATATCATCAAAGCAATATAAAAAAAGTAAGTTTTGTATAGGTACTATGGTATCAGTGGATCGCTTATACAGAGTATGTTCACCCATCCCATACACACACACACACACACACACGCACACACACACACACACACACGCACACACACACACGCGCACACACACAAAGTTTCTCAGGATCAACACAAAGCGTGTTTAACATTATTGTGGGACATCATTACAATATCTGAATCCTGTCCTACTGCAGCCTGTCAGCACATGCTCACTGGTGTTACAGTTAAAAGAAAAAAAAACAAGAGAAGCTCATACTTGGACAAGAGCCTACAGTGAATATTAAGTGGGTATGACTGATACTTGTTCATTCTATTCTATTCTATTCTATTCTATTCTATTCTATTCCATTCTATTAACTTTTGCTTAAAAGAGGTTCATATCAAGTAAAGCCTTTGGTTTGTGAGAATGACCCACAAAAGATCCTTTTGTATACAAATTCATCTAAACAGACATGGTCCTGTACTGAATGAACAGGTCCTTGCTTTCGATAATATTGACAAAGCCGAATTTGTTAAAGGCTTTCATGCATATTGAGGTTTTAGCGATTCCAGATAGACGATTGGACTGTGAAAAAAATGACAGTCTTTCACTCTCTTTAATCATGCTGCTGAATGCTGGAGCAAATCAGACACACAGATTTTTGTTTAGACTGTCTACATATGTTTTCATTTACATATAGCTGACAATATTTCAAACCTAAAATATATTTAATGGGTTTTATAGTCTCAACTAACGAGGCAAATGAGGAATTTTTGGGAAGAGACAGTAGTATATCTGGTTAACTCTGATTAACTATTAATAAGAGCCTAGTTTTTACACTGTGTGTTAAAAGACAATACCAAGAGATTTGCATATTGAAAGTCAAACATATTAAATCATCAGAAATGTTCAAAAGGTACTACTGCCTTCATCTCATGTATTAGTATGTTTGAAGTATGTTTGAAATGTTGTGCAAAATTACATCCATAGCTAAGGGATGCAAGGAAGAGAAAGTCTAAACTTCACATCTGATTCAGACTAGTTTTATAAAGATGCAGAATGAAATGCACAAAAATAAACAACGGCATCTTCTCTGATAAGGTGGGAGGCTGGAACAAACCAGGGCAACTGACAGGGAAGACCTGCACTAGTAATCCAGCCTGTGACTTTTTACAACCTTAAAAGTCATGTTGCACCCAAAAGCCAAAGAAAATAGCTCATATCTCACATTCAGATCTGAAGGACAACCCCCCCCCGCCAACTTGGAATCAAATACTGTAATCCTCATTGCACTGGTTTTCTCCTGCATAACCACCTTCCTTCTTTTCGTTCTGTAACTCAGAAAAACATTCAGCTGGCAGACTACCTCCATGACCCTAGCCTGTCTAAACAACCACTTTGCTTACTCAATTAATCACTCACCTAGAGGCAATTAGAACAATCCCACACAACAGGGCAAATGTGGCAAAAACCTAATTTCATAGTGTGCACAAGTGTACTCACAATTGCACCCACACATGCCTACATGCAAATATAAACAGCTAAAAACCTCCATTATGCATACCTCAGACTCTAGGTGTGCAGTATGTACCTAGTAACGCATGCAAACAAGCACACAGTGTGTATGCACATGGGCTTGCATGTGATCAGGCAACACTGTGTGGTTGTGCACATGTGGGAGCACCGGGCGCTCTCCCACAACAATATAATGTTCCTGCAGGGGAGGTTAACTGGCCCTGATTATAAACAGGAATTTAAGTGTGGCCTTTTTTGAACTGATATAGTTTGTCGTAGGGAAACTGACTGCAAACAATGTCACATTATGGGGCACAAAACCAATCTATGGGCATGAAACCAATATCAGGTTTATCAACAGTGGAATCCAGGCAAGCCAGTTGAGCCTGGCACAACCAGGTATACTGTGGAGACAAAGAAGTGATTTATGTTCACATTTTCCCATGTGAGTAATTCTGTGTTAGTTTTGGGTTACTTGTGTCCAGCTGGCAAACCCTCCTTAAATATTTCTCTGACATGATTCTTTTCTGGTTCATCCTATGATCAGTGAGCTCAAATTAGATATTATGCCACATAGCCTTAAATGTTCAGATTGGTTTGCATCTACAAGATGCAGAAGAAAAACTGCCTTTTGTCAGTCTGAAAAACCCATGATACGGAGTGAAAAAGTTTCCCAGAATATCATTGTCCAATTTACAAGCACAAAAAAAAAAAAAAAATCCAAGACTGTCCATCTCAAATTTCAATGTGTGATTCCCAATAGTCTCTGATTGGGATGGGAAATGTTGAGGAAACAAAACAAACTTCAGCAGTCCATCTTTGGAATTCCTTGGTTTTGACACCACGGAGGGCTGTAGTACTCCCTCTGTGTGTGAGCCAGCAAAAGGAGGGCACAGTCCAGTGAGTGAGAGAGGGAGACAGAGAGAGAGATTTCCACAGAAATTAGGGAGTAAAGGTCCTGGGTACTTAGACATGTGCTGCTCTCATTTCTCTTGCCAAGTGAAAGATGCATCCGCTGTGGTTTCTCTCGAAGGGAGAGATGAAAGAAGGGGGGCCTGAAGAAAGAGAGGGATTGGGGTGCTTTTGCAGCCTGTCTCTCTGGCACAGTCGTCCACGCAGCTCTCGCTTTTCACTGGAGCAGTCGGGCGATTTCCTCTTTTGTCACTCTCGTTCGGGTCCTTTTGTTCGCTCACTCATTTCACTCGCTCCATCCGTCTGTCTCGCCACCTTGCTGCCTGTTCATATTACGCCTGATGACTTTATCATCCTCCCACTGGCTGCCAGGGAGGTCTGGTGCACTTTAAGTGGCTCTCAAACTCCCCCCCCCCAATTGCTCTGCTGAGCTGCTTTCTCACAGCCCCTCTTTTGTACCTCTCTCCCTCCAATTCATTCTCCTCCGTTTATCAGTTTTCTAGTCCCACCACGATTTCAGAGCTGACTCTGTGCGCTGGATATTTCTTTCTCTGCCCTCAGTTTTTACTGTCCATTTCCCCCTCTCTTTTTTGTCTTTTTCTACCGCTTCTCCCTCGTTCTCCCAGTCCCTCCCTCTGGTTTTGTCCACAGCTCCCGTCAGTCAGGGTTTTTTGGGCCGTCCGTTACGAGGGAGGTTCTCCACCGTGTTGCTGAGGCGATATTTGACGATGATGCTGTGCACGGTTGATTTTGGCATGCGCAGCTCCTGCCCGATTGACCCTTCTGACTTTCCGTCCTTCCACAGGTCCACCACACGCTGGCGCTGCAGTACGTCGTGCTCCTTGGTCTTCAGGCAGGGCGAGGCTTCTGTGGGGGGCAGAAAGGTGGCAGACTGTAGACACTGGCGGAGCAGCGAGTGGGACAGCAGCAGGCAGCGGCAGCAACACCAGAACCAGTGGAACAGTATCAGTCCTCAAAATATTCACAGACACACCAGCAGACTCAAGGCAAGAGGAGGACTTGAGTCCATTTGAGAAAAAAAACCCCAAAACAAAACAAAAAGTACAAGAGCCATGGAATCTTCTTGTCCACAAAACCTTATTCCCCCATTTTTCATGTCAGTCCAGGAACACAGTATTTCCCGAGCGGATGATGTCCTTAGTTTGAGACAAAGAAAAGTGATGTGAGTGCTTTATTCGGTTTCAAAAAAGAAAACAGGTGTTTTTTAGTATAAGTGTTGACACTTTGAAAAAGAAAGGGTTTTAACTCCAAAGACAAACATGTCTAAAACTGTTTGACTCCTAAAAAAGATCCAACATTTGGTCTCTGTGACTTAGGAAAGACAAAAAACTATTTGTTCTTTTATGTCTTGAACAGCTTTAAGAAGACTTGACTGAGGTGAATGAGGCTCTGATTTTCCACTAACAAAAAGCAGGTTAAGGAGTTCATACATTCTCTTCCCTTCCAATCCACTCCACATCTCTCTCTCTCTCCATCTCTCTTCTCTTATCTTTCTCTTCAACTCTTGCACTCTGCATTTCTCACTGTTTTCACACTCTGTCTCTCTCTTCTTTTTTTTGCCATTTGTTTAGTCTTTCGTGCTGTTTGCAGTCTCTCTCCTTGGCCTTGGCTTGCTCACTGGGGGGGCTTGGACTCG
>JAOXYF010000017.1:5307272-5324831 GCA_028565775.1 Sternarchorhynchus goeldii
CCCCCCCCCCCCCCCCCCCACCACAGTCATCTTGCTTGGTGTGTGTGTGTGTGTGTGGGGGAGGAGTGGCCCGTGGACCTGGTGCATGCTGCATGTTTACCCCAGTCAGGGGTCAGTGCGTGTGGCCTCAGCACCATCTGCCTTTGTGCCCACACAGTTAAGAAATGATTTTCTCCTGCATTTCATTTTCCTTTTTTTCCCCCCCTGCTCTTAAAAATATCTCTGGCCAGAGGAGGAAAAATGCTCCCTGGGCTGAATGATTCCTGGCACAGCCAGGGCAGCAGATCAGCATAATGACATTTTCAGAAAAAGCTCAGTCGCACCAGAAAAACGGGGTTACTACATCTCCCACAGATGCCTTGGCAGAATGATGCATATAGATATGCTCAGTCAACAGGGTGCAGTGGAGTTGAGAGGTATGCATGTAGTGTCTGGAATTTTGATCAAACAAACAAAAATACCAGCACATTTTTTATCATGGGAGCCATGCACCTTTGTGTTGTTATGAAATTAATTTAAAAAAAAAAAAAAATAAGCACAATTTATTGGCAGAGCTGACATCGATTTTTGTACCAAAGGAAAAGTGAGACAAATTATAATTTTTTTTTAAAGTTCCTCAAAGGCCTTTCAAATAACAAATGCAATCGCTTCAGTTAACAGTAACCAGATTTACATTTTGCAGAATAATGCAGTTGGAGTATATGGCTCATGTCATCAGGTTTCATAACGAATGGTCACAGATTGTACTGTTGGTTAGAGGGATCCCACTGTCGCCCATATAAACCCAGTTCAAGGACTTTCCATGGTCTTTCAGGGCTGAAAAGAATCCTAAAACGCATCTATGCAAAATGAGAGGATGTCACGGGCAAAATATGGTCATGAAGAGAGAGTGTGTCATTACATAACTTATGTGTACTATTTTATGGAGCAGATGTTAGAAGTAGCACCTGTGCAAATACACCAATTGCTATATGCACAGATATGGCGAACCCAGATCCTCTGGTCTCACAGATTGTGTGTATAACAACTGGGGGTTCTAATGAAGATTTTAATCCTCAACAGTCTATTTTCCTTACAGCTACTGAAGATCAGCTTTTAAGATTTTGGCTTTAATTTACATTTAGCTGATTTTAAACAGAAAACGTTAATGGTACTATAATGTATATGGAAAACAAAGTTTTCAACAAATACAAGAATATAATTTGAATTTTCAGAATTTGCTTCTAAAGTAACAAATATAAATCAAGAACAAATGCATGGGATATTTTATCATGTTATTCTCATAACTTACTCATGGTGTTTGGCCATAAAAGACAAAGGAAAACATTGTTATTTCTGTATTTCACTAATTGACAATATACTTTGCAATGTTTTCAAATAACTCGCCTTCCAGACAGCTAGAAGTACACAGGCATGTGCATTACACCTTAAAACTTAAACCTATATATATCTGTTTCCATTCTGCAAATGTCAGTTGGACAAAGTGTGTCCTTTTTGGTATCAACATGTGAAAAAAAATGTACAATTAAAAAAGCAAGCATTTCTGACTGTCCATAATCCATGAGAAAATATTCTCCTTTCAACAACTGCACATACTGCAAGAAAGCAAGATAGACTGTGAACCCGTCTGAGACACTGCCATGATATTAGACTGTACCATCTGACTGAGGTTTTTCACAGACATGCATTCCCAGAATGTGAAAACAAATGTAACATTTGGGATGGAAAATACAGACCTGATGGGACATGTGATGAGAAAACCCTGAGTTTATTGAGCACTGCTCAGTGGGGAATAATCATAAAAAACACGTAGTAATCACATTCTTCTGTGTATATAAAGTTAGCACATGTTTTAATAGGACATAAATCGCTTTGGCATCTCTTTAATATGATTAGACTCTTTGGCAGTTTTGAAACAGATATATTTTAAAGTTTAATAGCAGATATGATTACTGTTTAAGCTTGATATTTAAGCTTCTTGCTCTATTCTGACCGCCTTGGGATATTGTCTGTTTTACAGAATTACTAAATACAGCCTTATATCTTTAAAGTGTCTGGAGTGACAAACATCATGCCATTACAGCATATGCATTTAGTTTATTTCTTCCATTAAATGAACCACTGACATAATAATTTCTGCTTTTTATGATGTGAAGCATCCCATGGACCTGACTTGCAACTAACACATTCACTCCCTCACTCATTCACTCCCTCACTCATTCACTACCTCACTCATTCACTCCCTCACTCATTCACTCCCTCACTCATTGCAGACTAACAGGCTGAAGACTGCAGTGTTGTACAGGAGACACGCTTCACATGTATATCACTATAAATCCTTATTACAACAAGCGTCTAGCATTTTAATCAGTTATTAAAGTCTGCAAGCATTACCAAATATACCAGGGAGTAAACAAGATGAATGTTTGTTTGCATTCCAATAGATTTCACTTGTTTCTCTGCATACACGACAAATTTCACCCATGGGAAGCCACAGATTTTTACAACACTACACAGTTCTAAAAGCAAAACAAGAGCAAAACACCACACTAAATTAGATCCCCTCAAATGTGTTAAATCTTCTTTCAGCTTTCCTTGAACCAATCCAGATTCTCTTACTGTAAATCAGTAAAACAACACTTAACAACCTCGTTACTACATTCCAGGAGGAATGTTGAAAGGGAAGGTTTTGATTAGCAGAACCTCACTTCCATGAACCAATTTGCATGTCTTCACACTTCATACATAATCTCTAATATCTAAAAATCTTCAAAATGAAAATAATTAAAATAAAATATAATTCACGACATGCAAAGCTCTTTCCCAAAGCTTTCATGATTAAAGTTTACTAATCAATGGTTTCATCAATTAAGGAGTTTTAGAAACAGGATACCCTTAAAAACAGGACGTACCCTTCCTTTGGTAATGATTTCCTGTAAGTTTATGGAGAACCAGAACTGCAGGTCAGCATTTTGACTGTAAGCCTTCACAGTCGTCACTGAGCTCCAGACCTGGCCGATCAAACTAGGCCTAAAAGTGAAACCATTGGTGCATCTTTCATCATGATTTTCGGAGAAGCCCTTTGTATGAACGTAACAGCAGCACTCACCTGATATGAAAGAGCCTGGAGGCATCTGGCTGTAGTTGGCCCCGGCCAGACCCAAGGCCCCTGGGGGTGCTGGTGTGAACGGGGGCCCGTAGTTCTGTGGAGTGGCGTAAGGACCTGGAGGAATAGGCTGCAGGAAAGGAAGACCATAGCTGAGTAGTATCTGGAGGAATGATGAAGAGACAGCAAAGTAGTGATTCCCATTCTGCCTTGAGGGTACTGTGGGGGTGGGGGGTGGAAGGGGTTGTACTTTTATGTGCGGGGGAGGGGAGGGGTATTTACCGGTGGCGTGTGTGTCTCATTGCCTTTGTTGGCCAGTCTGCTGAGGATGCTCCTCTCTGACATCTGCAGGCGTGCTGCTATGGGCGGGACTCTGGAGAGTGTGGCGGGGAGCCGGGTCACGTCTGCCTTCATGTCACTGAGAAGCTCCTCCAGTTGGTTGAGGACTGCAGTTACATCATGACAAATGTCACAATTCATCCAATCAGGAATGCCATGTGAAATTATGTCAATCTGTGATTCACATGGAATCCTTGAACTTTGTTGGATAGATATTACTAAACCACACAGGTTTATTAAAAAACAGGAATTAACTGTCTACTTTTGATCTTTTATAACACGTATAAAGCAAATATAGTATATAGGAGGAAATACATGCTTATATAACATGGAATTATAAATTGTGTGCGACATTTCTCTTAACTATTGTTAGCCTGTACATTATGGAAAATCACATTTAAGAAAATAATTTTCTATCAAGGAAAGTAACAAGTGGCTGAAGCAGCACATTAATTCAGAGTAAAACCAGAAGACTGAGACTGAACCTTAAATGTTTCATGAATATTTTGTGTTTGTATAAATCATTTGTCTCTTGTGGTGATTTTTGTCTTTCTGCCAATGGATTTTATATCCCCCCCCTCACCCCTCCCACCCCATCCCAAATGTCACTACATTCGTTTTCATGGGAAACGCTCGAAATGTAAACATATTTCAAATATTACTGAGATTAATTTTTATTGCCCAATTAGTCCCCTTCCAATGTGATTGTTAATTAAACTAGCACAGATGAGTTTGCTCCTTCAATTACTGAGATTTCTAGAATGCACAGGTATGTAAATCAACATGAAAGAATGTACAACTAATTGTGTAATGTATTCCCAGTGGATGTATAGGTTTTAACTTTTACATGCTGAAATGATCCAATCAGATAATTATTGCAAAGAATTTAGAAATCAGTTTTTGTTTTCAGCAACAGGCAGAAACAATAAAAGTGATGAGCCAAATAAAATTACCACCAAATGTCTGTTTGTCTTTGTGGATTAACACAGCAAACAGAATCCTGGTTCACAGAGAGAATATTTTTAGCTCAAATTGCCTTTTGTGGTTGTTTCCACATTCCATATCTCAGAGATATTGTGAAATATGAAGGCTTTCCAAAAGCAGCTTTTTTTGTGTAAATACACTCAGCAAAGTGGGTGTTTTACAAGACAGCCTCTTTCATACGCACACACACATACACACACACATTGTAGGTGTAGATTTTGGGCAGATTTCATGCAGACCTATGCAAATTCTCTGGTCTTCAACTCACGAAAAACCTGGACACGTTTAATGGCAACGATGTGCAGAACAAGCGAGGGTGTTCTCCTCACCCTTGTGCAGGACAGCGTTGGCAGGTTTGTTGCCTGCAAGTGACTCTTTGCTGAGGTGCTGGTGAGACTCAGCCAGACATTCCACCTCAGCAAATCGGGCATTCAGGGCCATGGCTGGGTGAGTGGGGTCCTGGGTCATGTTGAGGTACGCTGCCCGACGCAGTTGCTCCTCAATCACCAACGCCTGCTCCAACAGCTGAGGAAATTAAAGAGAGAAAGACAGACAGACAGACAGACAGACAGACAGACAGACAGACAGACAGACAGACAGACAGACAGGAAAGATAAAGAGGCAAAGTCTCAACAGAAAGTCTTGGTTTGAGTAAAAGACAACGACATTCATGCTCTATTCATAAGTTTGGGGATCAGAGAAGGTTGAGAAGAGAGAATAAAAGAAACCAGAAGTAATGGGACTGGGTGCATGAGATGGAAAGAAAGGGGAAAGAAGGTGACAAAGAAAGAGAAATATAATAAGAAATAAAAAATGAGTGAAAAAGCAGAGATTTCCAGAGCAAGTGGGTTTGAAGCCAGAGAATAAATGTGCTCTGTTTGGATGAAACTGACAGAGAAGAAATGAAATGGAACAATATCCCTTCCAGTGTGATATATAAGGAAACCCGATCAGCTAACCAGAAAGACATCCTAATGAAATCACCCAAAGTCCAGCACTGGACAAACCACTGAGTGAGAGAGAGAGAGAGAGAGAGAGAGAGAGAGAGGAGTTTGAGTAGGGAACCAAAAAATGAGGATGTAGAGAACAGGATATGAAACATGTGACAGAGCAAAAGCAAAACAGTGGAAAAAGAAAAAGAGATTGTGTGTTGCACAAGAGCTTGTGTCAGCATGTGTAAGCTTGTCATCATCACACATTAACATAACGAGCTATAAAAGCGTCCTATAAATCACTAATACCCATCTTAAAGCTCTCCCGCTTTAGTGCATGGTGTATACACTGTATGGACAAAAGTACTGGGCCACACCTCTCAACCACTGGTTTCAGTCCCATTGCCCCAGATAAAATCAACCATCTAGCTGTGCGTCCTGACTTTGTACACATTCATGTAAGAATGGGTCGTTTTAAAGCTCACTAGAGCTGAGTGTGGCACTGTAATAGGGTGATACCCCTGCAACAAGTCAGTTCATGAAATTTCTTCCCTTCTAGAAATTCCACAACCAACTACGAGCGGGTATCACTGAAAAGTGGAAGTGCTGAGGAACCACAGAAACTCTGTCACAAAGTGGCAGACCATGTAAAGTTCCAGAGCACGGTTGCCTGGCGCCGAAGTGCATAGTGCGTAACCAACCAAGTCACCAACGCTCTGATGACTCAATCACTGCAGAGTTCCAGGCCTCCTCTAGCATTAACATCAGCACCAAAAACTGCACCAGGAGTTCATGGGATGGGTTTCTCTGGCCGAGCAGCATCACGCAAGCCTTACATCACCAAGCACAGTGCCGGATGTCAGATGGAGTGGTGTGAAGAACACCACCACTGGACTCACTGGAGCAGTGGAAACGTGTTCTGCGGAGTGACGAATCACGCTTCTCTATCTGCCTTTCTGACGGACAAGTCTGGGTTTGGCAAATGCTTGTCTGACTGAATTGTGCCCACTGTAAAGTTTATTAGAGGAGATATAAGGCTGGGCCCCATAGCTCCAGTGAAAGAAAATCTTAATTTTACAACATACCAAGGCATTTCAGACAATGCACAATGCAAGATCCATAAAAGGATGGTTGGAAGAATTTGGTGTGGAAGAACTTGACTGGCCCTCACAGTCCTGAGAGTCCTAGAACCCATCAAACAGCTTTGGGATGAGCTAGAATGGAGATTGTGAGCCAGGTGTGTGTTAGAGGGTTTGTGTGCCAGTAGAGGGCTACTGTGATTCTTATTATAGTCTAAGTAGTAACAACAAGGATGGGTATAATTACCATGTACCTTCGTGCTGCTAATTATCCACAAGAGGTCCTCAGGATTTAACACATTACCAATGGCTTAATATAGGGGAAGTGCCTAGCAAATGAACTAAAAAAAATGTGAAAACAGTTCTTCTAAACATGAACAAGAGCACAAACCTTACCTTAAACCTCCTAGCGAGAAACTTGTTCTTCATCTCCAGAAAGTTACCCTTGTTAGCCTGTGACTTGAATGGCTCATTGACGATGGCGAACTGGGGGTCATTTTGAATATCCTGCCACCGAGCGTAGCCATGACTGTGAGAGGTCAGAGGTTAAGGTTCAAACTGGATAACCAATGATCATTTCGCCAACTACATGGTATGAAATTGATTGTTTCCCACATACATGACCATAGACCTGGTATGACCATCAGTCACTTGAATGCTTCAGACATAATGCCCACAAATACCATGAACATGTCAGTGTATAGTCAGATAGAGCAATGTGCAAATATATAGAGTCAGAATCACATACATGTGTGCACATACACATACACACACTTATGCATTCACAGATACACGCTGCTTCCATGGTGACAGCCACCTGTCTCCAAGGATACACCACGATGCCTGCCAGGAGCCAGAAATCGTGCCGCCGGTGCCATATCTCGTTCATCTTGCCAGAGGAGATGGCAGCTCGCTCCTCATTCTGCCACAGAGTGTGCAGCTCTGCGGAGAGGGAAACGCGCACACAGTGCTGGACTATCAACCCGAGGAGATGGAAAGAAGCCGCTACATGAGGAATTGTGGCTAAAGTGCCGCGTGCACTTTGGAAACCAAATGCTGACATTCAGCCCTGTAAAGCTGTAAACTGTGGCTCTGTGCTAAGTCAACATTGCAGCAGGATTTGGGTGAAGCACTTGGCCAGTGCTCCAGAACTGTGGACAAAGTGACCTCATACTGGCCACAGGTTGCCAAAGCATCCCATTAATGTTAATATCAATCAGAGGATTCTCTTACATGCTGTTTGCTTGGAGGGTTCAAGTGAAACCAAAACTGCACGTCGTCAAAATTGTTTAAAGAATGCGGAATTTCTGTTATCTGCACAAGGGCTACAAATACACATAACAGCATGGCCATCCAACACAACTCTGCATTAATTAATTCTGTAACTTAAGGGAAAGGGACCATTTTAGGAGACGTGTTAAGAGATAAATATAAATATAATCCAGTGAGATGTTCATGAACCAAAAGCAGACTCATGTCATCACTTCCCAGATGAATCCTTACCTGTGAATCCTCCATCTGCAATGTTGAACATGAACCGTGGCCGTTCAGCTGGTTTGCCGTTGCCCTTGACTGTCTCCTCCTTCTGCCCTTTGACCTCTTTCCCAGCATCCTTTTCTCCCTTGACCTCCTCTGTGGCCAGGAAAGCAATAAGAACATGTTCTTAATAAGAGGATTATAATGGGGATGGTAAAGATGGTACGAAGTACAGCACTAACCGTTCCTGACATCCAAAGGTTGGCCTTCAGTCTTCTCCTTCTTCTCTGCTGTTTCCGTAGGAACAGGTGTGTCCTCGCTCTTCTCTGTCTCCTCCCTGACTTTTTCGAGTGCTCCTCCTTTCTCACTCATTTTGCCTTTCTCAGCCCCTGCAACAGCAGACCAATCCAATATAACAGTGATTTACTTTCCTTTTTCACAGCAGGTTTCACAGCAGGTTAGACCATTTTTCACAGCCGGTTAGATCTGTGAGGTACAGAGATAAAAAAAAAAAAAGTCTACCTTGATTCTCTTCTTTGAGTGCAGAGAGGTCTGGCACAGATTCTTCCTTCGTTTTTTCAGTCATGGTCTCTTTCTTGGAGATCTCCTCCTCTCCACCCTTCTCTTTCTCGCTCTTTTCCTTTGGTAAAGGTGGACTGGGCTCAGGACTGCCTTTTGATTTGGAATCTCCCGTAGCTGCTACTGGGGGCCCTTCAGCTGATTCAGGTTTGTCACTGCATGCAGGGTCTTTTTCACTGTCCTTTAGAGGTGCAGCAGGCTACAGAATGGAATAAGTCAATGTCATTGTGTGTCTTACTGCCAAACATCCACGCACACCTCCTGCCCTGCCTGACCACTGCCTGGCTTACTCACTGTCCCACTCACCCCTACACACACAGACATCCACACATCTAACAGCCCATCCACCTCCCATGTTTACTTTTTTATTTATTAATTTTCTTTTTTACATTCACAGCATTTGACAGATGCTCCAGAGCAACATGCATATTTATCAGTATGACAGTGCATGTCATAGGGACTCAAACCCATGACCTTGGTGTTATTAAGCACCATACTCTCTACCTATTCTACCAGCTGTGTGTGAGCACAAGCACACACACATACACACACACACACACACACACACACATACACACACCACACACACACACACACACTCACTTACCTCTCTAGATTCTGGACTTTCTGTACTCTCTCCTTCCTTTCCCTCTCTTTCCTCTACTTCCGCCTGGGTCTCCGCCTCTTCCTTCTCTCCATCCTTCCCACTCTTCTCTGGCTTGTCAGGTGGAGAGGGTGTGGCTACAAAGTGACAGCCCAGATCTGGTCATGTGTATGTATGTACACGTTTGTTTTCCACTGTGACCATATATTTGGCCCCTGTTTTGCATGTGTGTGTGTGCGGTTTAGATGCGTGTCATTTAAAACCCGCTCAATTGTCAGAGAGTTCCTGAGCACAGAAATTGTATCCAAAAATGTAACCATTCATTATCAGCGAGAACATTCTGGACCTGCTGTAGCCTCTGTGTCTTAAATGTGTGGCAGAAGGCAAACTCATAAATGAGCAGTGTGTGGTTTGAGCTTGACCTGCTCAAACAAGGCGCCCTCTAGTGGACAAACCACATCTGCTGTCTGTAATTCCACAATTACTTGTGTATGACTACGAGCAGCTGTGAGTATGTATATGTGGGCAACAGTCAAGTGGCGTGATTGTTGTGTATTTGTGTGTGTGTGTGTTTATATGTATGTGCAGTGTGGTGATGAGTAGTCAAGTGTGTGGTGTGATTGAATACTGTGTACTTGTGTATGTTTCCGTGTGTTTGTGTGTGGGCAAGCACCTGGTTTAGAGGTGCAGGGTGTGTTGGTGCAGCTTTGCTCGGGTGTGGGAGTAGCTGTTTTGATGGCAGGAGAGGAAGCTCTTGAAGATTTCTTGGAGTCCACAGTGACCTCTGGCTTCAGTTCTGGTATACTCCACCTCCCGTTAATGTGCTCAAACTCCTGCACCTGCATGCACCAGCACAGAAAACACTGTTACACACTAACCCCTCAGTTAATCAGTGCTTTAATTAAATTTCCTTTTTTGGCTTGTTGTCTTAACTGTTCCACTTTTCTCTGCTGACAAAAAATACTCTCTCATAAATTGTTTTCACAGATCATTTGGTGGTTTTCCTTAACGTATTGTTCCAAAAAAATCATTTAATCAGCCCATTTCCATTTTGAATGTGTTCTATTCCTGCCTTTGTGCAGAAACTACAGCAGTGCAAAGCAGCATCTTTTATATAGATCATACATACACAACACAGTAGCTCAAATTTCGTGTGCGGATACAAATTGCTATAGCAAACGTGGACATGCATGTTCAGCTGGTTTTATCATTATTCCTGCTTGAAACACTAGATGTGTGACTTAAACAGTCAGAGGTCACCAGTGTTTCTAGCACTGGGGGGGGCAGCTTGAACAGATCACTCAATTGTAAAAAAATTTATTCCATTATTAACCATACTAATAACGTCTATTTTTTATATTTCAATTTTAAACAGGATTTAAAGTTAGGTGCAAATATTTCCAACGGATCTCGACAGACCACCATCGTAGAATAAATTTCCAGAAGCAGAAGCAGAATGGAGGACCTTTTTCTTCACCAGGCTCATGACTCCGATGCGGGTCAGTACGGGCTGCCGGCAGAGCCCCTCCCTCGGCACGCCGTCGGCGAAAGTCTCCGAGCCGTCAGCTACAGGCTCGCACAAGTGCCTCATGAAGAGAGACACATAAGCCCTGCCCCGAGGGATGAGGGGGAAGGGCAGGAATCGCGGAAGGAAAAAATAGCAGAGAGAGAGAGAGAGAGAGAGAGAGAGAGAGAGAGAGAGAGAGGGAGGACAGAAAAGATGACAGATTAAACTTTTAGAGTAAACACTGCAGCCATGAAAAGGGATGATAATTCTTCTTCTTCTTCTTCTCTCAGCCATTTTGTTGCTACTTTGTTTTTACTCTTTGTTGTGTTGCTCTTTTATTTATGCTTTTCTTGGACGTATTTCTTACTTGAACTCTTTTTCGCTTTTGCCCCGCAGGTCTCGTACCAGCCACTGGCAGGAGAAGGCATCCTGGGAAGGCATACCCCACCGCATCACCGCGTTCAGGAAGGCCTTTCTCTGACGAGTGTTAAAGCCCAACACCTGCAGAGGACACAAACACGTGCAAACAAGGGACACACAGAGTGCACGTCTGAAGGGATACAGAGCGCGCTTCTGAAGGTGGAGGAAATCGGAGTTTCAGGAACGATCAGAATCAAGGATTTAAAGGCCAAGAATCACAGCCATTTCAACTATTTGCTTGTGGCAGCAGGGTGCCTCAGAGCCAACATGCATGAACAATGACAAGATTTCCACTCACTCAGACATTCATTCATGATTCTGAGAAATGAGGAATTACAGACCAAACTGCTTCCACCAGTGCAAACACGGAAACACAGCCTACGCAAAACTGTGAAAACTTGGGACTGAAAGCACACAAATTTATAATAAAAAGTGACCTGTGGTTCCAGTTAAGCACATGAACCAAAAAGAGGTGAGAATTTACTGACGTGGTTCTCTGCAGTCCAAACAAAAACATGAGAAAGAACAGGCCAGTGAAGGGCATGCTGTGGATCTGTCAGCTGGTTGTGTTTTGAGGAGTGTGAAGCCAGAGCTATTGTGTACACTGGCTTCTCCAACACAGCAAGTGATTAAACGCTTTATAAGAGCCAATAAATCATTATAATCATTCAGCAAAAGGCCGAGGTTGATTGTAACATGCATACAATCAAAAGCTCTTAAGAAACAACTCAGAGACCTCTAGCCAAGTTAAGAAATATAAGCAATGTGTGTGAAAGACCTTTTACCTCAAGGTTACCCCCCACTCTAGCCAACAGGGGGGGCAGAGGTTTATCTTTCTCGTTTCTAATCTGCCTCCGGGACTGCCTCCGACCTGCGCACAGGACAAAAACACCGTGAAGATATGACTGAAACAACACTGCAATATATGTGACTACAGACTGTACACTATCCATAGCCACTTTACCGGCTTGGCCTTGTGTGTGTGTGTGTGTGTGTGTGTGTGTGTGTGTGTGTGTGTGGACGCTTTTATCACCCTCAGGCCTCTCGTCGAAGTCCTCATCTTCCTCCTCTGAGCCCACTGAGTATTCAGACTGGTTGTCAGAAATATCGGCATGCCACTCTGAAACAGTGAACAGCTGGGTCAGGCTGGCAGAGGGCCCTAACCCAGCTGTGTGTGAGCACAGATCACACACTCACACACGTCCCACAGTGGGTCTGCTTTGAGTCGTGTTTAAGGGAGCAAATCGAAATCCAACATTCATGTCCAAGCTTTGCTGTGTCTTTCCAACAAGTATTTAAAGGAAAAACAAAAACTGAATATCTGCAGTATATCTGGAACACACAACCCCTTTGTCTAATTCATTGGCAGTGTTACTATCTGCTTAGGTGATAGAGGCCTGCAGTGAAAGATACACAGCTCCTAACCTCCTCTGTAAATATCTTTAACGCGTCATTAAAAAGAGTGAAATAGGCTGCAGGACTGATAAAAATGGAACAAAACGCCACATGCCTTTCAGAATATCTGGAAACTGTACAAAATCTGTGTGTGTGGTGTGTGTTACCTTGGTCCTCCTGGGCCGTGTCGTTGTAGTTGACTTGCTTGCGGACCCTCTTGCCTTTGCCCAGGTTGCGTGCCAGGTCCTCCTGCTGCTGCTCGTAATGGTGCCTGAGCAGCTTCTCCCAGTAGTCTGGGTCCACGTTCTCCTCCTGCTTGATGATCTCCCTCTCGATCTCCTCAATCTGCAGAGCCACAGCCACACACACGACAGAAGAGACGGACAGATGAGAGGGAAATTGGTGCCGGGGCAAGAACGGGACAAGAACGGGCCAATTTTCATTCTCATTTCTTACTTCACTCCTTTTCCTCCTCTCTCTCTCTCTCCCTCCTCTCTCTCTCTCTCTCCCTCCTCTCTCTCTCTCTCTCTCCCTCCCCCTCTTCTCTTCTCTCTCTCACCTTGTCATCCTCGCGGACTGTGTACTGGGCTACTTTAAAGGAGCTCAGGTACTCGTTCATGTTCTGCATGTCCGTATCGTCCGTGGCGTCTTGGCTGCGGTCCAACAGGCGCTCAATGGCGGCGGTGTCATAGTGGATCACACTGCTGTCCTCATCCTTGTTGTCCCCCGCTGGACAACCCCCACCCCATACACACACATGCGCGCACACACACACACACACACACACACACAGTCAGTCAAGACACTAATAACACACATAATAACACATGAAACAGCATTATTTACAGTGCATCAGACAACTTCGATCATCACAAGGCTAGACCCATATTAAGAGACTGTCATGTCATATTAAAAGAGTAAGTAAATAAAACAGACTTTTATTTAGAATTTAACATGGCACACAAGCTGAAGATGTCAATATGTGCATGTCAAGATTCAAAGTGCTGTTGTTTTTTTTTAAGGAATTTTATCTTCACCATCTCCCTATTACAGGAGTGCTCCTCCTGCTTGGTGCTAGACCGCTCCACTGCACAGGGCAGTGTGTCTCCAACTATAATGCAGGTGAATACAATCAGTTGTGTAAGAGCAGTGAAAACAACAAAACACTAGG
This sequence comes from Sternarchorhynchus goeldii, assembly GCA_028565775.1. Taxonomy (NCBI): domain Eukaryota; kingdom Metazoa; phylum Chordata; class Actinopteri; order Gymnotiformes; family Apteronotidae; genus Sternarchorhynchus; species Sternarchorhynchus goeldii. The sequence continues at coordinate 5,320,865 of JAOXYF010000017.1, forward strand.
CATCCATCCGCTGTCCTCTCTCACCCTCAATCTCGTCCTTGAACAGCTCCTCGGTGCCGAACTTGAGGATGTCATCCAGCTCCTGCTTGGACATGGATCCAGCTTTGGAGCCCAGGCCTGGGCGAACCACCAGGTGGGTCAACATCATCTTGCGTTTGGCCACCTGGGTAATTCGCTCCTCTACAGAGGCACGGGTCACAAAGCGATAGATCATCACCTTATTGGCCTGACCAATCCTGTGGGCTCGACTGAAGGCCTGAGAGAGAGAGAGAGAGAGAGAGAGAGAGAGAGAGAGAGAGAGAGAGAGAGAGAGAGAGAGAAAAAAAGTGAGAGAAGAGAGAGAAAAAGAGTGAGTGAGAGAGTGAAGAGAGTGTAAAAGAGAGCGAGAATGAAAATGGAGAAGAGAGTGTGAGAGAAAGTTAAAGAAAGGCAGCGTGAGTGTGAGAGAGAGAGGAGAGAGAGAGAAAGAAAGAAATGCACAATCAAACTATGGCAACAGATTAACAACTAGGACAAACAAACATCTTCAGACATGTTCAGACATGTTTCTGATCCCAAATTAATTTAGGTAGAAACTGTAATATCTTCAAAGTGACATTTCAGTGAAAAACTGTCAAACTCTTAAATCAAAGCATCAAAACTGACAGGCTAATCCACTTAGGGATAGCCTGCCTCTGCATGTCTGGGTGTACTTGCACTCTATACCTGAATATCATTGTGAGGGTTCCAGTCAGAGTCAAAGATAATGACAGTGTCTGCAGTTGCCAGATTGATGCCCAATCCCCCCGCCCTTGTAGAGAGAAGAAAGCAGAACTGAACTGCTCCTGGAGCTGAAAAAGTGTGAAAGATAGATGAGAGAGTTAGAGCAAATGCACAGACATTTATGCTACTGGACTTAATCCATTGATTATTAGAGCACAGTTTAAGCTCTAATCTATGACCATTCTAGGAACGGTAAAACCCATCTCTGTATCTCTGTATGAATACACCGGTGCTGAATCATTCTCACCATTAAATCTGTCAATGGCTTCCTGTCTCAGTGCTCCAGTGATGCCCCCATCGATGCGCTCATACTTATAACCCTCGTAGTCCAGGAAGTCCTCCAGCAAATCCAGCATTTTAGTCATCTGTTGTAAACATGGAGTGAATACGAGCTCATCTTAATCTGTAGTGTGGAAGAAGTAGAATGCGTGAAAGAGAAAGCGCACCTGAGAAGACGTGCGTGTGTGTGTGTGTGTGTGTGTGTGTGTGTACCTGAGAGAACACCAACACTCGGTGGCCCTGCTCTTTCAGCTTCCTCAGCATCTTCTGCAGCAGCATCAGTTTCCCAGAAGCCTTTGTGAGGCTGACCCCCTCGTACGCGCCATTTGGTGTCTTAGGGGCCTCCTTCAAGAGACAAAACATAACAGTTACGTAGCAAACACACCTGACACCTCTAAAAATAAATGATCAAATACAAAACCATAACATTCAGACATAAATCTTCACTTGCTTATTCCAGGGGTATGCTGCCTAGACCTTGGTTCCCCTGTTCAGCACACTTAATCAAACTCATAAAGAGCATAATAAGATCAGGTATGTTAGATATATAATGCATATGTAATGCACAGTGGAGCCCCATGAGTGGAGATTAAAAAAACTCTACATTCTACGTTCTACTCTACATTCTCTTTACTGTGTCATATAAACCAACCATTAGTGTAGTGTCTTTTTCAGACACAAGGTGGCAGAATTTTACATTTGCAACAATCAGTTCTCTAAAAAAAATAAAGAATCTAAACAAAAGAAAACACAAACTGCTATGTAGTGGTTACGGCAACATTGACAGATAGGGATGAGTTTATGGATGTATCCAAAATTATATACAATTATATAGACTGTAATAAATTTTATATTTTAAATGCAATTAGAAACTTACAAACTTCACTCTACTTCTTCTTACGTGTCCTACAATCTCCACGTTGATTAACCTGAGTTTTGTGAGTAGATGAAGCTTACTTAGTTTTTGATGATGATGATGTGTGTGTGTGTGTGTGTGTGTGTGTGTCTTACCACAGAGGCAACGGGAAAGAGGTAGGGATGATTGCAGCACTTCTTCAGATCCATCATGATGTTGAGCAGAGAAACCTGGTTCCCTCCTCCCTTAGAGTTCAGCGCCTCAAAATTCCGTGTTAGAATGAACTTGTAGTATTTCCTTTTTAAAACACACACACACACACACACATACAAGGGTTAAACCAAACCAGCCTCCACCTTTCACCTTCAGGTTGCCAAATCCCGTATAATTTTAATCCCCGTCATCGCGTTTGTTGTCACTTCACTGTTCTTCCCCATCCATCTCTCCTACTCTCTTACATAGTTCATCTCCACCATCAGACCGTGCCTCCCCAAAATCCTTGGAGAATACTTCACTGGGGACTTCACACATGACTATATGACCACCTCCCCTGGGGCAGAAGAATGCAAGCTGGCATCCCCTGTGTGTTTGGCAGCAAGCTCTCACTTCTGCATGGGACTGAGCTCCACACGCACGATCAGCTCAGTTTTGGCAGGCATGTTCTTGAACACATCTGCCTTGAGTCGCCTAAGCATGTGTGGGCCCAGCAGATCATGCAGCTTCTTGATCTGGTCCTCTTTGGAGATGTCTGCAAACTCCTCCAGAAAACCATCCAGATTACTGCAGGGGGGTGGGGTGGGGGGAGGGTGAGTGAGAGAGAAAGAGAGGGAGGCAGAGAGGGAGTGTGAGAGAGAGAGAGAGAGAGAGAGAGAGAGGGAGAGTGTGAGAGAAAGAGATAAACAGAGAGAGTGAGTGAGAGATTCAATGTTTGTATGTGTGTGTGTGTGTGTGTCTGCTTGATTATGTATTACAACAGATTCCCCAGCAAAATGGTTCTGACGTGGCATATGTATCATGTTTTATAAAGTGCAAAAAAAATATTCATTTTGGTTACTGAAATTAAGTTCAAATTTGAGTTTAGGGTTAGGCTTAGAATTTTCTTATTACATAAATATAGTTATATAAAATACATTTGGGTTACCATAATGAATGAGATACATAGTAGACAACGGAGGAGTGTTTGAAGTGTATTAGGAGCATATTCTTATACTCACTTGAAGCGGTTGGGGGTGAGGAAGTTAAGCAGGTGGAAGAGCTCCTCTAGGTTATTCTGAAGAGGTGTGCCTGTTAGCAGCAGCTTATGGTCAATCTTATAGTCATTCAGGCGCCTGAAAAACTGACCACACAGACACACACACACACATTCACTTCAGCTTTTACAGTAGGGCCTTTTAAACAGCTGCTTACTTTCACTGAACTTTTAGTGTGACTTACGTTAGCTAAGCTAAATTTGAATAAAAAATAGTAGCTAACCACGTAAGCTGCGAACACGTACAGACACGTAGTGAGAATACACACACAATTGTATATACCTTGGACTGGTTATTTTTGAGGCGGTGAGCTTCATCCACCACTAGACAAGCCCATTCTATGGACTTCAGGGCTGTCTGGTCAATGGTCACCAGCTCATATGATGTCAGCAACACATGGAATTTAATAGGAGCTTCTTTCTGAGAGACACAGAGACGGGGAAAAAAAATCCTAGAGAAACTAAAGTTCCCAAGCACTCTTAATCTTAACAGTCTTTCTGTTCTCCTCTCGCCTCGTTCATCTCGTCACTTTTCCTCTTTCTCTACTTCTGTTCATCTCCACACTCGTTTTCTCATCTATCCACCCACTCTCTTCATGCTGCTTCATTCTAGAGGAGCTGCATGGAAACAGCTAAACACTAGTGAGGGCCGTGTGAACATCATGGTGAAGATCACTGCTCACTGGGTCTAGGTACATACAAACACACGTAAGCTTCCCCTCCTCTCCTCCCTGCCCTTCCCCTCCTCTCCTCCCTGCCCCTCCCCTCCTCCCTGCCCCTCCCCTACTCCCCTCCATGTCCCTCCCCTCCTCACTGCCCCT
>JAOXYF010000017.1:5324871-5356274 GCA_028565775.1 Sternarchorhynchus goeldii
CCCTCCCCATGCCCCTCCCCTCCGCTCCTCACCCGCCGTTTGAAGGCCTTCTTCCCTCCTTTCATGGCCGCGTCATCAAAGGAGAACTCATTCTCGCGGATGATGGCTCGACTGTCTTTGTCTCCTGTGTAGGTGACCACGTAAAAGTCTGGAGCCCACATCTCAAATTCCCTCTCCCAATTGATGATGGTGGAGAGTGGGGCGCTCACCAGGAACGGCCCCTTAGTGTGACCCTGGGGCGTGGAGGGAGAAAGGAGGCACACGTACCAAGAGACTGAGAACAACTGAAGAATGAAGTAACAATCCTAGACTATCAGACAGAAGAAAAAATCCTTCTCAACACTTAAAAAATTAAATGACCATTATCTGGGCCAAACGTGCCCAAAGATCACGCACACCTCTTTGAACAGTGAGTAGAGGAAGACGATGGTCTGGATGGTCTTGCCTAGGCCCATTTCATCAGCCAGGATGGTGTCAGTGCCCTGAGCCCAGGAGAAGCGTAGCCAGTTGAGGCCCTCCAGCTGGTAGAGGTGCAGCGTGCCCCCCGTCACTGTCACAAAGTCGGGCTGCTCCTCATACTTTATCGTGGGCTGGGGGTGGGGCAGAGTGCAAATTCTTAAGAAATAATTCGGAATGCAGTTTACCCTGATACCTCTCTCCCAGAGTAAGAGACGGGGAGAGGGATAACATGGATGCTGCAGTGGGCTTCACACTCACGTCATTGACAGGAGTGCCAGGAGCTTCATCGTTCTCCTCTCTCCTCCTCATGCTCCTCGGCTTGTCTGGGTCCTCTTTCATCACCTCCTCCCTTCAAGACAGAAAAGATTTGATGTCCAATTTTCAGGGTTTAAGTGGTTTATACAACAAACAGATGAACAGAAACATCCATGAGAAATTCAATTGTACCGCGGTTACCTTGAATTTAAATATGAGATCGCATAAATGTATAGATCAATGCTTAGAATGGCTCAGTGGCTCAAAGAGAACGCATCATTCAGCAATACCTGTGCCTCCAGTAAGCTGCCTTGTGGATGCCAAACTCTGGGATATCCAAGTCATCCCTCTCCCATGTACACTGATCATATGTTAAATCTCTCCACTTCACCAGGTAGTGGTAGTTCCCCTTCTTATCCATACTGCGTTCACACACACATACATACACACACACGCAGCTCAACGTTTCCAGAAGACATGACTGATTATTGCCAAAAAAAAAACCCTTGCATGCATGTCAGCTTGCCCTACATACACCCACACTCACCTGTGGTTAATTATCCTGTGTACCATCATCCATTCAGGCTTAATGCCATACCGGTAATACTTCTCTTCTAAGATGGCATACTGAGGGTCTTTGGCTCGTCGTTTTTCACTCTTCCCAGAATCCTCTTCTCCTCCTGAGCCATAGTCCAGACTAGGTGGCTCATCCATATCAGTCTTCCGCTGGTAGTTACGGAACATCACCGAATGGAAAATCTCCAGCTGATGATGGAGGGATGAGAGAAAGAGAAGGATGTTCATACTGTTTCAGTCCCACTGCCCCATTCTTAACATTCCCTTCTGTATTTTCTTCCCTCGTTTTAGTTCTCAGGTTCTTTAACAGTATGTTACCGGCCTGTGCAATTCTGTAATAAAAATGGAATGTGTTTTTCCCCTGTCCCTCTCTTTTACTACTCTTTAAACACACACACACACACCTGAAGCTCAGTGATCCATGTACAGTGCCAGTAGGACTGTCCTGCCAGCTTCACAAAGAACTCTCTCTCAGCACGGCCCTTCATGGGGGGTGGGGGTGGAGCATCAGGGGGAGCATCTGGGGGCGGAGGAACAGGCACTGGGGGCGGGGGCTCTCCCCATCGCCAGTGTAGTATCTTCTGCACCCGCCCTTTGATGGGAGGACACTGAGACACAGACAGCAAAGTTCACAAATGGATGCACCTGTTCATTTCCAAAATATCATAATGCATTTTTTCTTTATCAATTTCAGTCACATCACTGATTCAATTCAGTTCAAGTCAGCTCATCCTGATATGGTCCAATTTGTCTGTATCACATCACCTCATTTCAGTTCAGGTTAGTGGAATCTGCCCTGTACTCACTGTGCATCTGGGACAGAGCCACTCTCCGTTGGGGATTTCAGGCAGAGGGGGGTTGAGGCAGTGGATGTGATAAGAAGAAGGGCAGGAGTCACAGCATAGCAGCTCTCCCCCATCTTTACACACACGGCAGAACTCCATGTGGTCGTCTTCCTCTTCTTCTCCTCCCCCTGGTCCTGTGTCCGCCACCACTCCATCGTCACACTCCTCCTCGAACTCCTCAAAGTCCTCCTCCTTAGCCTCCCACTGGATCCCTTCCTTCTCCTGACAGAGTCCACAATCCAGGTGTGACTTTCTACTTCAAGACTAAGACACAACTATGGGCAAAGAACTGGGGAGAATGTTCATAAACTGACATTTGTAAAATGCTCCATAAGTGAGCTGTAACCTTAAGAAACTTTATGTCTCTCACTTTGCCATTCATCTTTGGCAACTTTCATGAATTGTCACAACATTTAAACAAGTAATTTGCCCTATTAATCTGACCACTGCAGGAAAATTTTATTTTCAAAGCTCATAAAAAATCTATACACACTACCATCGCATACCAGACAGAGAAAGGCAGTCCTGGATCACCTTTGAGCTTTCCTTAAACATAATGCAATGTAACTTACGCAGTGAGGGCAGCTCCACTTGCCCTCAGGAGCCCTCTCCAGCTCAGGCTCCAGGCACACTAGGTGGTACGCTCTGGGACATGTGTCACACAGGATGATCTCGCCACCCTGCTGACACACCTCACAGTAGTCCTGATGATCTGTCTCGTAGCCGTCCCCATCCTCCTCTCCCAGCACTGAAAGAGAGTCGGGGGGGGGGGGGTCAGAAACAAAAAAAAAACATTAACATGCCAAGTTGCTAACGTATGTTTGAAATTTTCCCACTGGACTCAGGTCCTCCAAGCACACAAAAGAGAAACTGAGCAATTTTGGAAAAGAAAAAAAAATTATGAAAAAAAGAGAAAATGTCACTTACTTTTCTTCTTCTTCTTGGCTGGACGACCTCTTTTGTTCTTCTTGAGTCGGCCGGAGCTATCCGAGCGCACCGAGGAACTGTGCACACTCGAGTTCTCCTGCTCGGAATCATCATCGTCCACTTCTTCACTCTGCGTCAAGCAAGCGTGATTCACGCACAAACACAAAATAACACTTAAATGAACAGCAAACATCAATGCAGTTTTCAGAGCCATAATTGTGGGCTTTTTTGTTTTGTTGCAACTCAAAAAAAAAAACCCCAAAAAACCTCCACATACAACCAAAAAAAGTCTTCCACATCAGAGACTTCCACATCAGAGATCCCCCACCTCCAGGCCTGATGGGCTGGACTCCAGCACTGAGCTGCTGGGCCCTGGCCATCCAGGACCAGAGCTCAGTGCTCTGGCTGTGTATCCTTACTCTTTGATGAACTAGCATACACAGCTAAATTCATAAAAGTGTTCACAAAATCACACACACAGGAGCTTGAAGAGATGCACGCTCATAAGCTCCAGCCTGCAGTACTCATCCATCACACACACGCAGCCTCACTCCTCACCGAGCTGCTCTTCTTACGCTTGCCCCCGAGGGCCCCCAGTTTGATTCGGAGGGGAGCCATCTTCTTAGGCTTGGGCTTCTTCTTATCAGAGACACGAGGACTCTTACTGCGTTTCTTATAGCCCGGGCCTGTCAGACACAGAGAAGAGCTCACATGGGCAAGGCTTGCCTATAAAATAACCATTATACAACCTTTAATGTCTTACAGGCTCACTCAAAACTAAAAACTTATTGGAGCCTTACTGGTCACAAAAGCATCACCATAAATTACAACATTCACATGCATTATGAAGTTACTATGGAAAGAAAAGAGAAAAAAAAGCAAATAAAATACAATGACTGGCACAGTTCACTATGATTTAAACACTATTATTAAAAAGAGATGTGGACAGCACCATGTTCCTCCCTGCTCACCTTTCCCTTCTTTGGTTTTGGCCTTGCGAAGAGGGGGTGGCTGAGGGGGCGGTTCAGGGGAGGCAGTTGCCGCAGAGACCTGCTCGGCAACGGCTGCCGCGGCGGCAGCGGCGGCGGCAGCAACAGCAGCAGCTGAACCTTTGAAAGGGTTGTTGGAGCTAAACTCTCTCCATTTCGCACCAAGGATGGTCATCATCTTAGACATGGGGATCTTGGGATTTTTCTTAGCTATCATAGGTCTGTGAAGCACACCAAATCAGAAGGTAGGCAATCACCCAATACCCAAGTCTTTACAATTAAGATCTTAATGCATTCAAATACTAAATCAGACACACAGCTCCTGCTTCTGTTACTAGCTTTGGTTTAGTACCTCATAAACTGGCTGAAGGCCTTGTAGTTGGTCAGCGTGCGATAGTCCTCCTCGGTGAAGGTGTGATCCACATCCTCCAGTCCCCAGTCTTTTGCCAGCTGAGCAGATGTCTTCTGTTCTACAGGCTAAGGGGGAGAGATACCCAAACAATAGTTTTGTTCAGTGTTGTTCTGCGTGTACCTCATTGAAATAATAAGCTTTATTAATATGGCGCCTGTCATCACGCAGTAAAAGCACAGGTGTCTCTGTCAGAACCTCTGCTCAGGTCAATGAATCATACTTCAGCTGCTGACGGTTTGTATATAAAAAATGAAACACAGTTATTTTAATCTTTCCCAATTTGAGTTACATGGTTGAAGAGGAAACAAGTGACTAACTTTTTTTTGAGAGCATCCATTTGAAAACATCCATTTGAAAACATCCATTTTATCCACAAAATGATTACAGCTATCTACAGAACCAAACAGATGTCTTACTTTGGTGGTCTCCTCGTGCATGCTGTCTTCGTCGTCTTTCTTCTTTTTCTTGGTTTTCTTTTCTTTCTTGTCTTTATGTTTCTTTTTCTTCTTTTTCTCCCCTCCATAATCGCTGGCCGCACTGTCTGAATTGACTCCATAGTCCTGCTCTGAGTCCCTCTCTATATCGCTGTCCTGAGAGACAGAGACCAGATCAGACTTGACAAATCACACGTGTAATTACACCATATTGAAATGAACGCAGAAAGGGCAGAAAATGGAGAGGGTCTGCCAGGTGAAACAACATACCATCTTTTTGCGCTTGCGTGGTTTAACGGTCTTGCCATCTTTGTCTTTCTTCTTTGTCTCCCTTTTTTTCTTGGGACCTCGCTTCTTCTTCGCCAGGCAGTCCCGATCTGAGTTCTCCCCCCCGTCCTCACCGTCATCTACAAGAAGCCATTGTAGGACAGGGGGGGGGGGACATGTAAGGAGAATGGCTGATAACAACCCCCTTACAAAAGCTACAAATTATCCCTTCAATAGCTTTCCGATGCAATTATATCCAACAATAGTTTGACACTTGGGAGCATCGCAGGGGGTTGCTGGCACATCCCCGGTCGCTGAGAAACTGTCTTGTTCAACTTCTGACCTGCACTGATCTGCAGGGTTTAGCGTGTGATGTTCAAAAGCGCCACAATACATCAAGTCTAATTACGATGAAAAAAAAAGAGTTCTGGGTGCATGAAAGATATCCACACGTGCATCAACAAACCAAATCATACATATTTTAAGATGAACGTGCATTTATCCAAAGACACCTAGAGCTATGTAAGTGATGTAAGTAGATCGTAAACTAACATTTTCTCTGTGTAATTATTAACCATGTTTTACCCTGTACATATCTGACTGACTCAATGAAAAATATATTTTTACAAGATGTTTCACAGAATCCGACACAGCTGCATTGTATTATTTCTGCGCGAATATTCTATTAATGATAGATACAGGACACTCGAAAGTAATAAGTTAATCATACAATGTTCATGATTAGATGTAAAGACGCGCACGCTGTCTGGTTAGTGTATCGTTCATATATAGAGAGAGAAAATAAGCCCCATACTATCGCATGCGGTCGCCATTGTACTTAATAAATTAGTTCGATTTTCTTGTCTGCCTTTGTTGGTAAGACGCAGCGCTCGCCCGCGCAAGGCTCTCTGCGTTTTTTCCCGCTCAGCTAGCTTCATGCAGCCAGAGGCGGCAGCAACAAGCACTCGGGGCTCGGTGATTGTGAGGCCGCAAGCCATGCGACGCAAAGCGATGAACTGCGACGACTCCCCCCCACTGCGAGGTCCCACACCTGGGACCAAACCACAAGTCAGACCGATGCTGGAGGTCGCTAGGGGTTACAAGGGCAGGAGGGGACGCATATTAATTGATTTGCGCACTTGTTCAGTTTGCGAGAGAAACACTTTTTGAACAATGAAAAGGGCCTCTCTTTAATATATCCAAACGCTTTGTTTGGCACTTTTAGTGTTTTTGAAATTGTTTAGAAGCAATATGCACGTAGGGCAACTTAATACTGAATATATCAACTGTTAAATTGTTTATTCAAATATTTTTTGGCTCTTGGCGTAACTAAGTAACTCCACAACATTTCTTGCGATCATCGCAGTGTTATTGTTAAGCACGCAGAATTTACATATACCTATTTCTAGTTTTGTAACAACAACAGAAGAAGACTGCGTAAGGTATCAATTATTGCGGTGTTCTAGAAACAACTAGATATGGTCTGTCCTGCCTTGAACCATCGCTGCCGGAGTGACAGTGGGTCGGGTCAAGTTTATTTACATTCTGTCACAACACTGCTCTCTCAATCAACCGGTAGTCCTGGTCTCTCGCCTCTGAAGGATTCAGACTTCTTCAATTCCTTGAAAGCAATCGAGATTCGTGTTTTGGGAGCCTTCTTATCTGATTATGTAGATAGCCTACGGTAGCTTGTAACCTTCACAGCAACCAACATTACGTGGTGACATCCATAAAGTAATTAGTCATTAGGAAGATGAATACGACGTAGAAGAATAAAACCGATTAACTGAAAGGAACAAGAAAGAGAAAGGGGACTCGTAAACTTTGGTTAAACTCTAAACTCCATGCAAAAAGCGCATGGTTATCTTATGGATATGGGCTACAGAAAATAATGCCATCGGCGAGTACTACAGAAAGCAAGCTACTTAGAAGTGCATGTTGCACTATGTTACCGAACAGTTTAAGAAGTATGTTTTATACGTTAGTGTATTCCTTTGCTACGCGCGCTCCCGAGTTCGCCAGTGTCTGTACAGTACCTGGCGCGGCTAGTGTTGCAGTTTCTCTAGGCGCCGCCGGCGAGTTTATGTCGCTTGCGTTCTCGTCTAGATCCCCGTCGTCTTCTTCTTCTTCATCAAAATCTCCTCCCTCGGAATTAACCACCATGCCCTCATCTTCCTCACAAGAACGGAGAGGAGAGGACATTATATTCCTGTCACCGACCCCGTCCTCGAGATCAAAAAGTGTATTCCTTCCGAATTATGATATTTATTTAATATTCAAATCGTCACACAAAAAAGTGGGGGGCGTTTTGGAATATTTTACACTACAAGGCAGAGAAACAAAGATGGCCGCCCTTATATTTATTTTTTAACAACCCCCCCAATAAGAAAAATCCCCTTACATAAAAAATGGCTGACTATATTATTTCAGAACGCCCCCCCCCTCCTCCTCCTTTCTCTCTCTCTTTCTCGCACTCTCCCGTCTCCCCTCCCTCCTCAAAAACATTCACATTGTTCCAGCAAAAGGGGGAGTATAGCTGATTCTAAGTTGTATTTTAACTCGTTCACTCTTTTCTCTCATTCGATTCGTCACACAGTCAGACTTGCCTGGTAACTGTCTCGATTTTCTGAGAGTGCACGGAGGCTAGTTACTCGCGCGCTTTCTGCACTGCAGAGAGCCACACAAATCTAACAAATATGGCTACCTTAATATTCTTAAAGGCCCCCACCGATGTATAAAACTATTTTGGAGCGAAGGGGTTGTGCTATAGGATTGTCGGTAGACTGAGAAGGGGGTTGGGGAGCTATGCCGCAGCCATGCCCAGATTTACATCAGATTGTATTGCTTAAAAATTAACCATTTGATGTATGAATGGAACAATCCAGTTGCTTATTCGTCTTTAAAAAGTGCGTTTAAAAAGACACTGGAAACCCGTAAAAGCACATATCTTTTCAGATGATGAATTTTACATGAGTAAAAATAGTAGTAAAGAACGTGTAGAAGAATAAATTTCACCTAGTGCCAGTGTCCAAAAAGGAACTTGCATGCAGTTAGTTTTAATGACTGCACTAAGCAAATTGTGACCAAACAATAGCACATGTCTTCTGACAATATTGTCTACACTGTTTTCTTTTTTTTTTTCTAAAAATGTTGTGGTGTATGAAATGTTATTTGTGTGTTTCAGTCAGTATTTCCGTGAATGACACACCTTGAACACCTTAAGCTACAGCACCTCCTATTAATGAGCAATTCCCACTGTCAATATGTAATTACTCTTTTATAGAAGCTGCTACCCTTGGCTATTTGGAAACAAAGTGATATGAATGAATCAACTTTGAATTATCTTCCGTTACATCCTGGTGTCATTTTGTGTCTAGCATTATTTCAGTCACATTTGGGGTCAGAAGTACTGAATTTTCCATGGACATTTAACATGGCAGCTTTGAAATATCATGGTGAGAGGATATGTTCTGCATAACCATGATATGCATGTTTTTAATGCATACCCACATCAGATATAATTCTGGATGCCCCTATTACAATGTACAGATTTTAAACTTGCAACAAGAATTACAATTTAAAATATGGATACTGTAATGTCAGCATTTCAACTTCAATATCAGCTCTTACATTGTATATAATATTAACATTCTTAATCTTAGGTCAAACGTCTGTGAGATCATCATTAAAGTACAGACATATGGATGGAGAGAACAGGTCTCGATCCATGCGAACATGGTAGAATTCTTCGTCTTCATCAGGAATGCCGTTTTCACTCAGGGTCTTACTCATGTCCAGGCACACACTGTTGTGCTTCCAGGTATAGCTCCTTGCATGGGAGTTGTAGTGTAGGTAACGCTGTAAAATCTCTTCCAGAGTTTCTTCAGAACATACCTGGTGAGAGAACAAAGGCAAAACCTTTAGGCTATTTATGATGTTATAGAGATATAATGTAACAATTTTTTAAAAATCAAGTTCAAATGCATTTGCCTAAATTCCTCCACTGGGGCTTATATGAACTATATAAGCAGATTCTCCTGGATCTACCAAAAGAGAAAAGGAATTTGTGTCAGTTTGATCCAATGGTGGTGCATTGCCAAGAAGCACTAGAGAGGGAGGGGGAAAAGGGGAAAGGACAGAATGAGGGTGGTGGGGGGGGCATTCGACAGCATAAGAGAAAGGAACACACAATAGGAACACTCCTCTAAGCCTTTGGACGTTGCAGATCAGCCCAGTGCCAGATGGGGCATTTGGCAGAAATGTGGATGCCCACCCCATAGTGAGGCTGGTGGCTACTGATGTGCAGAACTAAAACACCAGCCCAGTCTTGGACTGCTGCTATGGTCAGAGGCGAAACATCAGTAAAATTTCCCTTTGTCAAAGAGGAGGCGAATCAGATGCAGAGAGTGAAGGGAGGGTGAAATGAGCAAGGTAGGGGAAGGGGGTGGAGACGTAGTCCAACCCTGCCCTCTTCAGCAAACAAAAGCGCAGTGCAGCTAACCTACTTGACAAAAGCAAAATAACAGATGCATGCAGAATTCATTCATATTTGCACATACTTGCACACACACATCATTCACTGATATTCCTACACAAAAGGCCTTTAAAAAAAAAAATCGGTAATGTACTCTAGGCTTCACTTTCTTTTTTTACTAGAAAAGTGCAAAAACTTTCCAGCACCAAACATTTGCATGAAAGACCCCATTACACTTTGCCAAGTTGTTTGGCTTACTTCCAGCCTTTGCTCCTGGGAGGTGAGGGTGTTGATAATGCGGATCCGGCGGGTTTTGGCAGAGACCAGCCCGACCTCGTAACGGTTATCCCTCCACCACGGCCGGCCGAAATCATTAGACCAGTCGGTGCGAGGGCAGGGAGGGGGCACGTGGACAAAGCGCCCCCTAGGGGTGTAGTACTTTAGGCAGCCAGATAATGGGTCGATATGAGTAAGAATCTAAGAAAAAAGAGGATACGATAATGCTTATTAAGGATAATGCTTATTACTTCCCTATGCTGCATAACGGCCAACTGCTATTAAAATAATTCATTGCTTACATCTTTTGTTTTGGGGTCAAACCAATGACTGATATCCTTCCCAGCACATTCAATAATTGGTTTCAAAAGTACATCGCCTAAAAACCAAACATAAAGCAAAATAGGCCCAACGTTAGGTGTGGCTAAACTTTGCAGCCCATACCGAGGACTAGAGAAACATTTGCAGCATATACCGAGGTCTAGGCTGTTACAGTCATACCTTGCAGATGCTTTGAATTAAGCAAAAATGAATCTGTTTAGTACTGCAGTTCTCCCACCAAGAACTACTAAGATACCTACCTTTGTATTCTTCAACCAAAGGTGTCAAGTTATAAACTTTACCCAGATAGGACACCCACAAGTCTCCTAATGTGTTGTGCAGAGACACTTCATACGGCGTAAAATATTTTGGTCGCCTCATTTGAATGAACTTGGCAAAGCAATACACACAAAGTTAAATTAGGACTAGCTAAACAGTTCAAACAACGTGAATTCGCTAGCTAGCGTTAGTTAACTAATTAACAAGTAAACTACCATCAGCTCGATTATTTTATCGCAGCCGAGTTGTATACAGTACGGTTACTGTAGCAACCGCAATATGCGACGTTACGTCCAGGGTAAAGTATAGTATAAGAAGCGCTTTATTTTCTAATCGAGGTTTAAATTCTAGTGACTTTTTGTGAACTCCCCATCCGTCGTTCATTTTTCTTTATTATACTCTTCGGAGTGGAGTTTTCGAACCGGGGTCTACATTTTGTGGCATGTATTTCAGGATTACTTTTTACTTCTACAAAATTTGCGCGTAGTTCGTTGTTTAAGTCCCAAAATATCAGCTATGTATAATGAAAGCTGTACTTCCCATATCTTCCAGCATACAGGTTGACTGAACGGTAACGGAGTCTAAAAGCTGAACCAGCAGATCAGCATTACACGGTAGGAGACAAACTTCTCAATATGGTATACACTAAAAAGCGCCAGGAAAGGGGCTCGACTAGTAACATTAAGCAAATGTCATCTGTGTCAGTCTCTGACTCTGTTGGGGTGAAGTAGAGAAGGGAAAAAAGACTTAAAACGGTATTTATTCTGAACATTCCGTCTTATTTTAAATAATTATCCTGAAATGCAGAATTGAATAAGTTCATCCTAAAAAGGCATAAAAACAAACAGTCAGAAACAGTTGAAAATCAAGTTCCTTAACCACTCAGTTCAAAGGAAATTCTACATTAGCACATTAACACAAGCTTTGAAAGGCCAATCATTTACCGGCTTTTAATCACAGCATCTTCATATGACATAAAAACATGATAAAATTTTCACCCACTCTCTGCAAGATACCGATCAAAGTGCCTGGTATATTCTGGAGTCTTAAAAAAAAACAACAACAAAAAAACCAAACAAACAAAACAGGTAGACTATTCAAGTACAAGTACAAATGTGGGTACAAATTAGGTGGTGCAGAGTGGAACAAATGAAGTTTTTTTTTATATATAGCAAGAATATGATTAAGATCTTCATAACCTGTTCGAAAAGTTGGCGTGTTGATAGAACAGTAAAACTCTCATCAACTCTCAAACTGCAGAAAGCACACCCGTGTGAGCTCTGCTGCTTCAGTAACACTAGCAATCAGTTCTATTGTGTTCACCAAATAGATCAGTTTACTAATCAGTCAGCATAAGCAAGGACACCTTGTGCCAGTGATGCAAAGTACCACTGTTATACCCCTATTTGGATGTTAATGGCGCCCTCTTGTGGAAAATCTTCGGCCTGCTAAACAGTGAGTGAGTGAGATACAGACCAGGCCCACAAAGTCCTTTGCATCTAAACAAGCAGTCACAGGGACATTCTCTCTAGACTGATAAACTATTCCAATCAGCTGAATGCACCAGTTTGCAATACTGATCTAACCTGGAGTGTTAGGACTAAACCATAAATATTACCCTTAAACCAAAATATGCTGAAAACAGCACCTGTTATGGTTTTACAACTCAATTAGCGAAAACCTAGACATGTGAAAGGATGAAACAGGTATGGCACAAAAATGCAAAAAGCAAGAAGAAAATACCACAGCAAGATCAGACAGTGGCTGATAAAGCTGAAAAGATTCATCCAATACTCCACACTAAATAAGACTTCATTCATTCATAGCCATTGACCACTTGGGATCTAGCCAACACCCCCCCCCCCCATCACGTGGCTTAAGAAGTCCAGAACAGCCTGCTTACTCAAGTGTGAAATGCCCCCCTACCAACCATTTAATAAGAGCCAGCTGTAACTGGGTTGAAGAAAAAATATGTTCTCTTCACGGTCTTCCATTGTGGGCTTTTTTTTTTTTTTTTTTTTTTTTAAAGTCCATTCCCCATTGTCTTCACGTCCACCGTATGCAGCGGCACAGCCGTATTAGTTGAAGTTGAACTTGAAGTGGAAGCTGCTGCCTGACTCAAAGGGGTTGAAGCCAAAGGGCCAATTTCCACCCCCTCCTCCTCCTCCTCCTTGCTGGTTCTCGGGGTCCAACGGATCTTCACCAGAGTCAAACTTCTGCCGCATCTCTGCAAGTCACAGGACGCATATAAAGCAGATTTCACTTTTGCTTTCCACACATTTTTGTTGATTTTTGAAGCTGTTGCAGAATTTCATTTATCATCATCAAGTGATTATGGACCTCTAAAAGAATAGCGCTTTCATTAGCTGACCAGTTTATTCAGGCCTAAAAACAGAAATTGTTCCTCTACCTGGATCTGTAAGCACTTCCTTAGCTGAGGCAATGTCAATAAATTTCTTCTCAGCCTCTTTCTTTTCTGCTTCCGACTGGAAGTTGTCTGGGTGCCATTGTTGTGCCAGTTTCCTGTACGCTTTAATGATTTCCTGTTTATTAGCAGTCCTAAATACAAATACTAGTTACATCATGAAGACTGCAACACAGTATACTGTACAGATATTGTGAATAGTAAAACATGAAGTCACTGAAAAACCTCACTACAACCAAAACCACTTGTGCTAGAACACGGGGCAGCACTGTGCATATCTGCGAGCCCTTCTGTATTGCTATCACCATACCGACTGACGCCCAGGATTTTGTAGTAATCTCTCTTGCGCGAGATCTTCAGAAGCTTCTGTGCTCGTTCTAAACCCTCACGAATCTCCTGGTTGTCCTGGTTGAACTCCCTTGCTTCCTGATAATCCTCCACAGCTGAGAAGAGAAGGAGAGAGAATGAAAGAAAAAGATGAAAAGGGAAAGAATGAAACAAGACAATGTGCAATGTCCTCCATATACAGAAAGCAGGTCTGACATGCCCTCTTTCAAATAAACACAAGCAGAAAAGCCTACCTTTCTCATAATCCTGTAGCAGGATGTAGGCCTCAGCTCTGTCCCGGAGGATATAGATATTCTGGGGGTCTCTCTGGTGGGCTTCTGAACACATGTCCAACGCCTCCTCTGCCTGTTTAATCTACAGGAGCAGACAGATTAGACACTGGACATGTGTTTGGAAGCCCATTGAAAAGATAGAGGATGTATTTAATCTGGAAAATCCATTCAAATTAAGATATTCAGGAAGAAAAAGCATCCGATGTTTTCAAAACAAATACTTTTCCTGAATAAGAAGTAGGAAGTAGGAATTTTCTGTCTAAGCATTATAGCATCCCAAAATAAATTTGAGGCATTTTTGATACACAGCCAAGGAAAGATGAAATATATGGGTTCCAGGATTTTTCCAAATCTTACTTTACCATTGCACTTTCAGAAGATCTGGAAGTGTTTCTTTACTTTTCGGTTTAATTCCTATGCAAAATTCCTATGTCATACATTGTAGGATGCTTTCTGTGCCAGAGAACACACTGCCACAACACAGACCTTCACCAGACAGAAGCAGATCCTCTCCTTGGCTTTGGTGGTGTAGAATGAAATATTTGGCTCTGTCACCATAACTGAATTATACTTTTCTATTGCTTCTTGATATCTGTCAAATACAAGAATATTGACAATTAAAATAAATTCACCATTTCCAAAATTTATGAGAGACTTGAAGGCTTAGTTTAGTCAAAAATACTGACATAACAGTGTGTTAACAGATAAAGACCTTTTCCTCTAATGGGGCATTGGTTCTGTGCTAATAAATAGGAAAAACAGATAAAGAAAGTCAGTCCTTCGCTTTCCCTACTCTGAAAGGAACAAGTCAAAGGACAGAAGAAGAGGCGCTTGCCATGCTTACCGCTGTTCTGAGATCAGCTCTTCAGCAGAGTCCAGCTGCTTGCTCAGTTTCTTCACCTGCTTGTAGTGGGCAAAACATTCCTTATCATCCTGGTCCAGCTTCAGACACTCTCGGATCTCACTATAGAGACCAGACAAGTAGAATGGAGAGAAGGGAAAGATTTAACATGCAAATTAGGCTTGGAACAGTAATCTAAAAATAAATAAATAAATAAATAAATAAATAAAATCCTAATATTTTACCAGAAATTAACATTTTGCATATTCAGGGTTGACCCATATAAAATGATCATTTTAATGTGTGTGCATAAACACTGCAGCTTTTGAACTCCTTTAGAATCCTTTAGACCAGATGTGGATCTGGTGTGTATGCATGTCTGGTGTGTGCGAGCTGTGCATGCATGTGCGTCTGAGGACATGCACCTGAGGGAGTCCTGGTGCTTTCCCAGGTCATAGAGCAGGCGGCTGAGCTTTAGGAAGGCTGCGCGGTTGTCGGTTCGGAGGCGAGCTGCAGGCGTCAGATCTAATATGGCCTTCCTAGGCTCCCCGAGGCGAATATAGCATTCTGCTCTCAACTCCCGAGACTCTGGATCCCAAGGGGAAATCTAAAGGGATGGACAGTGCACCGAAATCTGTGCTATCATGTTCTGCATTAGGTATTAGTAGCCATTATATCCCTGCTCCTTTTCACTCTATTGTCTATTGGAGGTGGAGTTAGTGATGCCTTGGCAGGCATTTGGAAAAAGCTGTATCTGATACTTGTTTAAAGAGAAGACATCAAAAGTACTTCCTCATACTTGGCAGATTCCCTTGACCTGACACAGACAATGGAATTCCTATCTTTTTAATTTCTTTGCATTTTCTTCGGTTTATTTCTTCACAATAGTGCAGTAAATTTACTTCCAAATTTGTTCCAAACACACTGAAAGTAATACTAGCTTTACCGTGTTTCTGGGGCAGCCTTGGTTTCCCCCTCTACACTCACCTCAATAGCACGGTCCAGCACCTGGATGGCTGCAGCATAGTCTCCGCAGTGACTGGCCTGGTGAGCTTCCTCCTGAAGCTCCTCTAGCTCTTCAGTTATTTGGAGCTGATTATGCACTTCCTCCATATCTGGGGAGCGTTGAAGCTATTCAGAAAAAGAAAGAAACATTCATTATGGACAGGAAGTAACTTGAATTTTATTGTAATGGATATCAGAATAGAATAGCATCAAAGTAATGCTCTATGAATCAGACTGATGTGACATGGATGTACTGATCCGAATAAAGCTACTCTTGCTCACTACTTCTTGGAAGTCCTCTCTGGCCTCCTTGGTGTTCCCTTGCTTCAGGAGGATATTTCCCCTCTGTATCCGAGCCTGAAACAAACAAACAAACAAACACACACACACACACACACACACACACACACACACACACACACACACACACACACACACACACAAAAAACTGAGTAAGTTTCAATAACTCCCAATTGTCCAAAATATACAATATGGTTTTTATGTTTAATGATGTTATGTACATCATTCTTTAATAAAACTATGCCGCCTAGCAAACTTACAGCCAAGAAGTCTGGTTTGAGGTGGATGGCTCGGGTCAGATCTGGTAGGGCTGATTTAGACTTCCCCATAGCCAGAAACACAGCGGCACGCTTGTAGTAAGTCAAGTAGTTCTTCGAGTCACCCTCTGTTTTGGGTTGTTATGGTGGGAAAATATGAAAAGAGAAATACCTATAGATAATGAGTGCTTTTAGCTACAAAAAAGCATGTTTACTATCATTTGCATTTCCAGAATAGTGCTGTAGCCCATTAGGATAACTTTCCAATCAAGCCATTGACTAAAAAAAATTAATTTTAACTAACAGTTGTTAATTAGTGATTTTAATTTGAGCTAATTAGGGCTTTTCAAACTGCAAGCATTTTACCATGTAGCTGTGAGAAATGAAAGTTAAAGAACAACTGATTCATCTCCATAACCTTAACAAGATAAATTGCACTAGCTCAGTACGGCGACGTGTACGATCCAACAATCATGCAACTTTTTAAAGTTCTTTTTAAAAATTCTTACAAGCCTCAAAATCCCTTTAACTTTCTTTTCACTGCATGTATGTGTCTGTCTTTAGGCATATGCGTATGTGCAAACATTTCTCACCAACAGCTGAGTGGTAGTGGGACAGGGCCTCAGCCAGCTGTCCTGCTGCCAGCAGCTTGCGACCCATTTCCAGGTGTTGCTCAATCTCCACATGGGTGGCACCCAATGTACCTGAAACAACACTGATATTCACTAGTACCCGGTATTTTATTAACCAAGAAACAAAATAAAAACTCAGTGTTGCCTTCTATCCTCATTTACACTCCATACTGAAAACATCTAGAACATTCTTCTGTGCATGGAAGTATATATACTATTTGACATAAGGAAAAGGCCCTAACTTTGCGGTGTAATGTATATAGACGCAATCACAGTGACTGGAGAAAATTACAAGTAGCTGAGTAAAAATCGCCTGAACATTGCACTTTTAGGAATAAGACTGAATCAGTAACTCTCGTTACTACAAATAACATATATGGTTTACACACTGTTATAATATCAAATACCAATAAATATAAAGCCTACAAAATCATGTCTGAATTATAAAAATCGCGTCGTGAAAGCTAAAGTAAGTCCTTTAACATAACCTGAGTATTCAGCATGAGTAGACGGATCTGGCTACGTTTATTTGTAGATGTACAATTATGATTACTATAAATCATCATAATCACTGGCTTATTACTATTATTATTATTATTATTATTATTACTTCGTTCATTAACAGTGTAGCTAAGACAATATAGTTGGTCAGATCTAGTCGTTCTTCCTAAGACACAACACTACAGACAAGTAGCTAGCTAACGCTTATCTAGAACGTAAGCTAACACACAACAGTAAAGATCCTACCGTCAAACTGCAGGTCCAAAACGACACAGAGCAGGGACATGGAGGACAAGAGGCTACTCAAGCCCCTCCGTCGTCCCGACTCCATAATTCTAAATGTCAGATCTCCGTATTGTATTTGTATGCTCTTCTGTGCACGCGCCTAACAATTTGTTACACCAATTAATGCTACATTTAACTAAAAAATCATTACAGTTTAACATCAAGTTGCTGATATTTCAAGTGTCCGCCTAGGAAATATATCCGACTGCCTTATCAGAACCCAAAACTTAAGTTCCGATAAGCCTTTGCATGTCAATTCCGATGGTCAACTTTAGGAGTAGGACTTTATCATATTTTATTTAACTTAGGTAACTGAATATTATAGTGATCGTCACCGACAGCTGTCAACCTTTCTCCGGAAACTACTTTTGATCGCTTGAGGAAGAATTCAAATTCTTCTACATATCTACATTATGAGTGGTTGGATAGAGCGAGCCACATCCGTGTTCGCAATGGTGTTTTGCCTTGTACGTGGTCTCATCTCATTGGCTAAATTATTTTAGCACATTTAAGACACTCCTATGCACATTTAAGGGTGGGCACGCTATCAACTGCATCGTTCCCGGCTACGCGTTTATTCCAGGCACAGCCTCCTTGCCAAATCTATTAATGGTGTTATTTCTGTCAACTAAATGTCGAGTGACAGGCTTCCTCCTCTGTAATTCCTCCACACTGGAGTATATGAAAACATCAGTGCAAGTTCTCACTTCATTGTAAGACACTGTTTTTCATTTATTTGACACTTGCTTTATAAAATATACTTAATCTAAACTATAACCACAGGCAAAATAAAAATTTGACCTTAATTCATGTCCATATATTAGGGAATTCTAATTAATCACAATTATTCCTGAATAATGTGACAGTTATTAAAATAATCTTCATAAAAGCATTTAAATTCCACATTGTGTATATATAGTGAAAATTAGTACAAAATCTGTATAAAAAATTTAAAAGCATTTTCTGTACAACAGATTCAAGTTCTTGTATGAAAATAATGCAGACATTCTTTAACTTGAACAGCTTTTCTTTTGACCAGTATTTTGACCAGTATTTGGTACAGCTTTACTATTTGATTTCAACTAAATAGCATTACCTCCAAATCTTGAAAAAAGTCTAAATATTTACAAATTTGCACTAATAACTAATGTAGAAATATGAATATCAACACGTGTTATATTTGTATGCAATAAATTGACCCACACTGGTCTGGTTGGTCCTTTGGTGTCCTTCAGACATATGCGTTCTTGTCATATGTACTGAGAACATCTCTTCTTGATGTTGCTGCTGAATATACAGTTCCTCTAGATGGTTGGTATGGGTAAGCACTGTAAAGAAGAAATTTAAGGGATAAGACTCCATACAAATAATTGTGCACATGGAAATATGTACATGTGAGTGAAAGAAAGGCTCACGGTTTCTCGTCCGTGTCAGATTTGCAAGCAAACACTAGACACACTCCACCACAGATAGCAAGAGTCCCAGAGCACCAACCAATGTACAGTCCCTCTCCTATCTCATACCTGTAACACAATCACACTTATACAGCATCAACACAACATAGTCACAAGAAACATTAATACGTTTCCTTTTCTTCTGTCTGTAGAGGGCAGCATTTCTCTAAAGAAACAGATAGAATAGGCAGAAACAACTCACTTTGTTCCAGGGAAGAGTGGATTAAAGAACTCCTGGGTGATGTTGAATGCATACCATGACACAGATATCATTGTGCACAAGCCTTTGATGGAGGGGGAAATGGTGACATAGTAACTTGTAATATCTACCAGTTTGCAATGTGTTGTTTGTTTATACCAAAAAAAAAATTTTACCTTGTAGAATAAAAAAGACGCCACCAATTCCAGCAATCCTGCCTTTGAGAACATAGTTATCTCCTCCTGCTTTGGAACACTGCATTCCAATTAACGTTGCTACCAGTCCAAACGTACCCAGCACTACAGATGAGATCATAAGAGCCCTCGACGCCTGAATGTATCCTGACAAGAGAGTTAGAAGAGTGTTTCGTTATTATTTCTGTATTTGTAGTCATTTTTTTAAATGTGCCTTTACTTTGCTATACAACCACGCAGCTTCCTTTAAAACAGATAAGTAAATTGCATACAGGTTTAGGCTGTATAGAGGACTGTTATGTATGCTACAGAGAACTATAATAAACACATTTTCAGGGCTATTGTAACTGGAAAATATAAATGAAGCACCATCTTTTTATTGCTTTTTAAATTTTATAAAGGATAAAATCTAAGTTAAAGCATAAAATCTAAGATAATGTTTGTAGTGTATAATTTAATAACAATGGCAAGAGTCATGCTAGGCCTACCATTCAGCGCAAGTAGTGAGGGAAATTCCCGACAGTTGTGCACTCCTGTCGAATCAGTCGCGCAGGACATCCATAAATTCTCATAAATTGTTGAAGTAGTGATGACATTCCCATCCACGGTGGAAGTCTTCCAGTACCGGTTTGGTATTGCAACTCCAACCATGACCCAACCCAAAAAACCAAGCAACAACGCTACTACTTCAATAATTGGATCCATTATTGCGTTTTGACTGCTCAAATCAATATACTTAGAATTTTATATTCGTCAGTTCTCTTCTCTTTTACCTTTTAGGGTTTCAATACAGACATATCAGTATTTCATGCGGTCTTACTTGTCACCATATGCGTCTATTGAGAGAAAGTGCGCTACTGTGAGAAACGATCACTACGGTCATGAGTTTAAAGCAGTTAGATCAATGATTTATGATCTCCGTTTCTCCTCCCCTCTAGTGTACCACTCTTATGATTTATTCCCCCTGAAACTAAACAGGTGGTTATCGGGCTTCACGAAAGTCCAACGTTCGCTCGTGACCTTGAGAGTACAACGATTCCACTGTGATTGTCTTAGAAACCCAAATGTTCATTTTGTTTGTTTGTTTGTTTTCTTAATGGAAACTCTAACTTCAACTTCGGAAAACCAAAAAAGGTTTCTAACTATCAGACTCGTGCTTATTTCCACTTTTCTTCAATATGCTAAAGTTACCATTATAGCAATAAAAATGTAATAGTCTGAATATATTTACATAAACATAATTTCAGACATACTTTTCCTAAAACTTTTTAGAAGACATAGGTCTATTCATATCAATATTCCATCCAACGTCTTATGAGTGCATCCGCACGTTTTTGATGTTTTCTGAAATTGCGCTTATGATGACTAATCATTTTTGATCCTATGTTGGGGTTAAGATTATTAATCACATTACTGTTACAGACTGTATTTATTTTTTTAAAGATAGCTTGAGAGATTTTAAAATCGATAGCCTAATATATAACGAACATACTTGGCACACTGCTTGGGCCTTTGGCTACCAAGCTATCGAACATGTATTTTCGTGCTTGGCTTTGCAAAGTATAACCGACAAACAATAAGTACTGCTAAAAGAATTTGCTTGAATAAAAACCTAATATAAGTAACGAATTTTTGTTGTTTTCATGCTTAGTCATTATTGTTATCATTTGATATTTGTAGACCAATGAAATGCCTAGAAATAACAAATCGATTATTCTCAAAGTTGATATTTAATCAATATGACACCTCCAGGTTAACTACACAATCAGTTCTGAATTTCCAAGCAAGCTTCGAGCACTGTGCTCTGAGACTTTTCACCTGATTTTCCTTTCATAAGTAACACATTTTTATTTCGTGTTGTTCATCTGAGGCATCATCAGCCGCAGTTAGCGAACTGCTGCACAATGCGAGAAATATGATTTTAAACTGTTTGGTGTTTTAAAACCTTATCTAATTATTCATATTAATTAGTACTAAGTACTAAGTGATTTGTTAAAAAAAAAAAAACCTTGTGTAACAAATCACGGGCTGCAGACGTTAGATCTACTTCAAATTATGGCTAAACATACACTTAAATATACAGGAGGAAACCATAACTATTTTCACTGACCTAGGAGCAGAGTTTAGGCAACTCTTTTTAATCTTTTGCACACAACATTCAAAACAGCCTGACCAAAGAACCGCACTTGTACTACCTTGGCCAGTGCTGATATGTTATGAATTATGTTGAGTTGTAAAGGTCAACTTTAAGGTAAGTTTATGAGGGCTTTGTTTTATGGCTCTTTGTGGTTTTCACATTATGGACATTCTATAAACCTGAATATATTGGCATTTACATGAATTAGAGGAAATTTCCCTTGGTCACTGTTCAACCAAACAAAACCCTTTGTTGTGCAATTTAGTATCATATAAGACAAAAGTATTGTTTCATGTACTGACAGTCTCAGAGGTTAGTGTACATGCTGCAATTTATGTAGGTGTCAAAGAAAGCTTTTGTTTTCCTCCAACATATGATTTCTTACTCTAAAGGCAAATGTAACTTCAGCACAGAGTATGACAGGTCTTGGAAGAAGCTAGCTTCATCATTTAATTTTATCGTGGTTAAATAGTAACAACAATCTGCAGCAATAAAAGGGCATTAATAATTACAAACATAAGCTCTCCTGTTGTAAATATGAATAACATACCAATATCTACTTGGATTTGTGTGATGAAAAGGCAGAGTGATTAGGAACGTATGAAAACAGGTTGACAATTCACAGACGTCACCTGTTAGCTGGAATGCTGACCATGGTTTGAGGCTGTTTTTATACATTAAAAAGTCATTTATTTCTTTCAAGGCCTGCTACTGTTTTAATTCAGGGAGACTGAAACTCTCAGAACACAGCATTTCAGGATAGGTTTTACACACACACACACACACACACACACACAAACAAATAAAGCTGGAGGCAGATTCTCATGTAATTTTAGAGTTTAAGTACTGACCTTGTATCAGTTCTGCTTGTTAGAGATCCTGGTCATAGTATTTGCACAAACTACCTCAGCTCAGGTGCTTAAAATGGCACATTAACAGAGGCCAAGGGCAGCTTTTAGTTTCTACACGAATGAGTACTATTCCTCAGGTCTGAGACTGTTTAACTGAATCTGATAACAGGACCTCAGCCTGTGTAAGAATAGCAGTTATCAATTATGGAACTCACTCTTTGCAGTATGAAAACCACATTAAACTGATTCCATTGCTACTTGCTACTAGAATACATAGGCTAACATTACATTACTCAAACACAGAGGTCACAAACACAAACATGGTAGCACTGGAATCACAGAATCACATGGAAACATGGATCACAACAGCAATCATACAATACAATTACAAGAGCTCTATTTTAAACCCAAGTAAACACACAATATTTTTATTATACTTTATGTGATTTAGGAAAAACGCAATCACAGCTTCAAAGAAATAAGATTTCAAGTCTCTGTAGTAAGGCATTAATATTCTTGACAATCTGCTAATGAATTACTTTATTTTAGCAAAAGTGTGGAAAATGAAATCATGCATACACATTTCCTAAAGCAAACTAGCTGGTGAAAAGGCTTGACTTATTAAATAAAATATGGGGAAATTGCAAAATTAAGATCAATATTTGTGGTCACAAGCAGGAACAAAAATGTATGACTGTGTGTCTACATGTCCTGTGTCTTGTGATGGAATAAGAGCCCGCCACATTTTTGATGAAGAAAGAAGGAAGTAGTTGGCAAATCAATAAATAACCCTGCTTCCTTATCAAGATTTGGCTGATTTAGTCGATTTGGCCACAGCCATTCCAATAAGTCCTGCTAATCCAGCCACTCCCAAACCAATACCTCCGACGATTGCCATACCGACCAAGCCATCTGAAAAGAAAAAAAACAATAGTGTTTTGTGATTATGTCTTCATTGGTAGGTGATGAACACACCTATCAACACACCTCGACTGCTTGTCACAACTACTGAGATGTGAATTACTATTTGTTTTGATGCCCATCAAACTGACAAGAAGACAAAGAAAGCAAGTTGTGAAACACTGACTCAAGCATTGGCACTTCATCATACAAGTGTTCTGCCTCATAACCAGCTGCCAAAACCCTCATCTTGCTTTCCTTCTGGGATAATGACATGCTATTGATTTTCATTTAGATACTTGTGTCCCAGGTGCCATTTTTAGTTGTGAAGCAGGTGGTGAAAGTGGCCAGATCCACTAACATGCTTCAATCATAGGACATAGTGCACATGAGCAGACATGTGAGGACCTGCCTTCACCACAAACACTGTACATCCTGGATATGGACTGTCAATATAAAGTGCACACAGAGTGAAGTTCCATTAACAAACTGACCTTTGTTTGACCTTAACCTCCACTTGCTTTAATTCTAAGTGGCACACTTTGCAGAACAACATTCACATCTTTTGGGTCATCACACTCCATATTTATCTGATATTTACTGTGTGATGTTGTATTGACGTATACAGCATTACATGATACTGTCGCTACACACTGAATGCTTGACACGCGCACAAACAGCACCTTTCTTTAGGGCCTCGTTGATGAGCTTTTCCAGCTCGATGGCCTGCTTATTTCCGGGTTCATTTCTCAGCAGTATGCGAATGTACTTAAGAGCTCTCTCATACTCCTGAAAAACAGAGAAAGATAAGAAAGTCAAAAAGCCATTCATATTACTCATGCTTACTCACCAACGTTTTCAACACCCAGTCTTTTTAACTGTGAAAACTGTCTGGGTTGGGCTGTAATAAAAATGAAAAAAAAAGACACATTTGACCATAAAAAAAGAATCATGAAGAAACAAGACACAGCTGTTAAAACAAACCAATTAATAATACGACATAATAAGAAATAGTTCAACAAATCAAACCAATTAATAATACGACACAATAAAGAATAGCTGAAGAAAAAAGTAATTCTCCTTCCTCACCTTGAGTCTGTAGTTTGCAACAGCCAAGTAGAACAGAAAGTCTCTCTGGTCATCTTTTGGGCTTTTCTGCACCAGCTCTATAATAATGACATTTGTATGCTTTGTAACATGGTTATCTGGCATGTGGCACGTGAGTAAAATCTACACAACTTCTTCCAAATCTTTAGGCTTGTAACTCGATGAATGAAACTACAACGCTTGGGTTCTGCTAACTATAAACATATCCATTATAACTGAACCACTGATATTTAAAGTATCCTCTCACCCTCCAACAGCTCAATGCCTTTGATAATGTCACTGGTGTATTTACTTCTGATTAAACACCATGCATATTCAAATTTGGTTTCCTTGGATACAGGTCCTTTTGTCAGTTCTGAGTTGTATTTTTTCTCAAATCTCTGTCAAAAAGGAAATCGACACAAGAGAAATTATGACAGTCATCGTTAAGACCATACCCTGTCACATTCATACTCATACTTATGAGTCAGTAATCTGACTTTTAACGGGACAGGTAAATCATATCTTTCATTCAGCGAGGTCTCTCACTCGTTATTCACGACCACACTTTATAGGACGACAAAATAGCTGGGTTAGCTAGCTAGCTAAACAAATAATGACGTAATCTATTTAGATAGTTGCGTAGCTAAGATCATCTGACAAAATAATAGATGAATTTTCTGTTTGCTGTCGATCAAATGCACTTGTGTATTCAAGAACTCAGAGCTTGCAGTCTGAATTATAATGATTTATAAAACGGATATTAAAAACATTTACCTTTAAATCTTCAGGAGCTACGACATCTGTCACAACTTCTTCCATGTTGCCGGAAGCCATGCTAAATGTCCAAAATAAAAGTCAAGGAAACTCAGACACTACCAGTAATTTTCTATTGCCATATAGATAAAAGGTCATTCATTATACCTCATGTATAAACATTTAAACGTAACATATAACGTTATTTTCCACCAGAGGTTCTGTTGTCGCCCGTAATAAGGCTTTCCATAAGATCAATTTATGCTTCTTAAATATTACCGACCTGTACAAACTTAAAAATATATTTTTTATTAACCTACTGTAAATCCTATTCTGTGGCAATACAATTTTGTTCGTTATTTGGTGTTTGGGAAACGATAAAACATACGTTATCAATGACGCAAGCAGGAAGTAGCTGTCAAAACAAAAACCTATACTCTTCAGCTTCAGATTTAAGAGTTAGCTAGCTAGTTATACAAAATTTATTTTGCTTGTGGAATATATTTATTGACCTTTTTTGTAATGGCTAGAAAAGCTAAGAAAGAGGAATACTATCGCTTCTTCACCGTTACAGATCCACGCACACACGAGAAAGGATATACGGAATATAAAGTAACTGCAAGGGTTAGTAGCTATAACATGTTTTTATTGAAAAAGTTTAGATAAAACTACATTAGCTACATAGCACACTAGTTATTTAACGTTAGCGGTCTATAGTCTTACAAAAGCGCAGTGTAATTTCTAATGTGATAACTGATTTATTTCGGATTGCTCGACTAGGTGGCATCATTGTAGCCTTTTGGTTCATCTGACCGACTTAATTTATATCATCATTTTATAACTTCCTGTACTTGCATTACCGATGGTTCTGATACACTAACACTCTATAGCTAATGAAATGCAACATCGTTAGTGTGTCATCGGCACGGTCGTGGAGTTTAGTAACGATAATGATCCATTATTCGCTGGTTGGCTCAGCAAATCTCGTGACTGCCTCTGGCTTTGTGCTCATTGGGTTGGGTTTACTGCACACGTCCTGCCACAATACTAAAATAAATTTAGATTAGATAAGATTAGATTGAGATCTTGAATGTACTTTGTTCTCAGTTCTCTTATGTACCAATTGCACAAGATACATAATAAATATTTTCCATCTGTGTACAATTGTATACTGAAATTGTATACTGAAATATCACATACATCACAATAATAATTACCCCTTTCCAATTCTATTTTTAATAATAATATTTGTTCTTCTCCCACTCCTTTCTCCCTCCTTCTCTCCCCACAGTTTGTGTCAAAGAAGCAACCGGAAGATGCGAAAGAGGTGGGTAATGATTCTGTCCAGTTATCTCAAAGCTGAACCTTAGTCAGTAACAGTGTTTGCTCTTATTTGTGGTGTTTTTTTTAGTTGTGCCCATAATGAGAAAATAACAAACTTGCTGTGAAAAAAGTAAAACGGTAATTGAGTAGTTTCGAGACTTGACATATATTTGGTTATATTATGTAAATACGTCATGATGTGATGACAGGGCATTTCTAGAAGCAATTTTACAAAATAGTATTTTTTTTTAGAGTTTAAGCATTACTAAAACACAAAAGAAAGCTGAGACACTGAGATGTCTGAAACCATAATGTCTCTCTAAGCCATGTTACCTAAAGCGACTTAATGCTGATACCTTCGACACAGGTCAGAGATCCCCAGACTGAGTGTGGTGTGGTTTGCATTGACAGGTAGTGGTATGGAGAAGGTATTCAGAGTTGAAGAAGCTGCATGGAGAGCTGGCTTATACTCACAGGAACCTATTCAGAAGACAAGAAGAATTTCCTTCTTTTCCCCGGGCACAAATGTTTGGTAAAAACAAAATACACTGTCCTCTAGCGGAGACATAGCTATATGTGATGTGCTGAAGTCCACACTGCAATCTCCTCAGATATCTCCAATCTCTCTTCCTTTATTTTTTATTTAATAATTTTATTAATTCAACCTGTGTTTCTGTTTGTGTTGTGGTAAGGTCGGTTTGATGAGGTAGTGATTGAAGAGAGGAGGAAGGCAGCAGAAGTCATGCTTCTCTTTACTATTAACATCCCAGCACTGTACAACAGCCCTCAACTCAAAGACTTCTTCAGGGTCAGATGCTCATGTACACACATGTACATGCATGCACACATCCAGACACATACATTTCTCTTTGCTATTATACTCCTTTTCTGTTTTTGCTTTTTTTTCAGGGAGGGGAGGTGAGAAGGCCATTAGATCTATCTTCTGTCTCCTCTTCCACTTCTCTACCTCCTCCGCTCATTCCTTTACCCACGGGGACCAATGGATTAGGAGCTGAGGAGGAGGCAGGGAGGGAGGACCCCATCCAGGCCCAGGAACTGGAGTCACCTCTGCGAGAGCAAGGGCTCGGTGAGCCTGAAGTGGCAGTTGAGGCTCTCAGTGACATGGAGGGCAGCCCGGTTCAAGAGACGGAGAAAGAAAAAGAGGAACTCGACATAGACCAACCCATCACAGGTGCCATTCATTTTCTAGTTTATTTAATCCGCTTCAAGGGTTAAAATCTAGCAAACACGCTGAGTTGCATTATGTCTTCTAAGTTTTGTGCTGGAATGTAACAGACCCACCAGATGAAGCAGGCAATTTCACAGGAAGACTTTTTTCAAAATATTTTAATATGTTTTAGCATATGTTAATGTTAGTAATTCCTGCATTTTTGGATTTAAGCAATTCATCCATTAGGAAGAAAAACGAATTGTTAAATGTTTGAAAAATCTAATGACGGGTTAGTACCCTTTTTCACACTCTAGTTAAAAACTTGTAGATTGGATAGTTCAAGATAGTCGGTTAATAAAACTTGCAATAATTGTGCATTAATTACTGCTATAATACACTACTCTGTAATTTGTGTTTCATCTGTACTACAGTTGCTTGCTCTGAGCCTCCTGATTCTCCAACAAACCAATCAGAGGAGTTTGATTCGCTCTTTGACTGCATACTGGAGGAGCATTTGGAAGCAGTCCCGCCCCCTCTGTCAGACCAAGATCTAGCAATGTTCGACCCATGTGTCAAAGAAGGTCTTGAACCCCCCATCCCACCTCCCCCTCACACACATTCCAGCTGCTGTATTACTGCCATTCTGTAATTTTTGGCAGCTTATTCCTTTTATTTTGTCTTTTAGATCAACCCTGCAGATCTCCCGACCAATCAGAGCTCCTGTCCCTCGAAATGACCAATCCAGATCACACTGAGTGTGAAGGGGAGTCAGGCTATGTGGCCCAGGCAACCAGTGAGCTCCATGTAGCCCTGGAAAGAGAGAAAGAAGGAGAATACAGCGCAGCAGTATCAAGATACAGATCAGCAGTGGACATCCTCATGAAAGGAGTGAAGGGTGAGGATGAGCCACAGGCAAAACGTTATTGCTATCATTCACAGGGCAGGAGTACAAATGGTAAATGTTGAGTAAAAAATGTCCTGCTCAGTATATAGTCTGTTTGGGAGGGATAAGAGGGACAGTGTGTTCCAGGAAATACTCAGCAAGGGGCCTCCTGAGCTCCTGAGTGTTCTAAACATGAA
Organism: Sternarchorhynchus goeldii; assembly: GCA_028565775.1. Lineage (NCBI taxonomy): Eukaryota > Metazoa > Chordata > Actinopteri > Gymnotiformes > Apteronotidae > Sternarchorhynchus > Sternarchorhynchus goeldii. Next base: position 5,353,403 of record JAOXYF010000017.1, read on the forward strand.
CAGCCAAGTGATGAATATGTAAAATGACAAAACAGCCCATTTAAATAAAATAATAACATTAATGATTGATAATAACTATGCTATTGGGGAACTGTGCCTTGATATCCACTCAGCATCATCCTGGATGCATCTCCTTAAATTATAGTACAAGTAGTTAACATATATTAAAAACCAAACAAAATAATGCAAGGCAAACTGATATTTCACTAATAATTGGCCTGCTGACATCAATAAGCTCAATTAAGCTCATCACCTCACACATTCAGAAGAAAGTAGGACGGTAGGCTGCTTCTGTAAATCCAGAATGATTTTTTTTTATGTCTCAGCAAATTCCCACGTGTTTACGCATTACAGAGTCCTTAATCTACAACCAGATTTTTTTGCACGATTTTTCATGATAGTTATTTTTGTTTCACAAAACTGTCTGGAAATGGGTTTTGTTAAAGACCGGAATGAGCTGCTGCTGATGCACCTACATGTATCCATCCTATCTAGTGTCAAATTCCCATTGTCACATTAATTCATGTTCTCATATTTAGAGTTTTCTTTTAGGTACACCAAAGATATGTGTGGTTCAGATCTGTCATATAACTGTTGCGTATTTAGTTAAATTTCCAGACATTTTGGGTTTGAATGTATAAACGTAATGTTTCATAAAGTTAAATGTGCCCTGTTTGACAGATAAACCCGTTCTACAGATGATCCTATTTCACTGTAGACTCACAACTTAGCTACAGATTTCCAGTTCAGCAGCATAGCAGTCTAATCTGCAACGAGGGCTGTTGATCTGTCTCTGTTATCTTCCAAAGGCCTGCCGTGCTGCACTTCCCACTGAGCCTTCTGCGCTCTGACAGAGCGAGTTCACCTTCATAGACTGTGCTGTTTAAGTCATTTAGCTGTTGCTCAAGTTGATATTGATAATCACAGTTCAGGGGAGCATCATATTAAGCAATATTGTTTGAATGGAGTCAATGCTCATCTTGCATGAACACTATTTTGTATGAATATGTAGGTCATTTTACTGAATGTTTATAAAGATACAAGCATCTGATGAATCTGAAACAGTTATGTAAACTGATTATATAAAAAGTATTTTAAAAAAAACACAAGTCCTACTGTACAGGAATTTGCTCAGAAGAATGCAAACAGACATACAACTCTAAAGTACCTCTGCCCCTTGTGATGAACCCTCCCTCCTGCCCTCTGTCCTTTACCGTGTATTTGTTATTTGAGTGTTTGTTGTCCACTCTTTGGGCTTTTAAGAAGAGGTACTAAAAGGCAGAACACCTTGCTAGAGAAGCTGTGGAAATGCAGCAGTACAAATTTCATCTTTAGAAATGATCCAAAATTTTTGGCTTTGTTGTAAGGACATGTCTGTAAGGACATGAATGCTGAAATGATGACCCCTTCTGGCTGTCTGTAGGAGAGCAAGATCCTCAGCAGAGAGAAGCAGTGAAGAGGAGGATAGCTGAGTGCCTCGAACATGCAGAGCGACTGCTGTCTGTACAGATTCCCACTCACAAGCACAACACGTAGAGCGCAAAATACACTCCTATATATTACTGATAGTGCCACTCCCACAGTCACAGCCAAACACACATACACACACAGTCACATACCTCATACCTCTGCACACTCTTGGAGTAGTGTATCTCTTCAATAGCCCCCATAACACACACGCGCACACACACACACACACACACACACACGCACACACTATCTTTACTCACACAATTCCCTACCACCATACTGGTTATACAAATAGATCCATGCAGACAATATGGGCCCCAGTATTTTAACACTGTATTTGTGGCTGTAGCAATGGAAACATCTACCTTTGATAAAAGCTTTTAAAAGTGACATTAGAATCTTTCCAGCTTTATAAAGGTATGTTCCCATTTTCCCAATCAATTAATATTAAAAATAATAAATGTTAATGGTAGTACATTGTTTTTGTGTTTCATCTACATTGTTAATAAATAAGACACAAAATGCTATGAGCTACTTCAGGTGTAATTGCTTTAACTTGCCACCAGGTGGTCTGATGTCTAATTTAAGCTATTTCAGCTTGAGGTTTGATAAGTATAAAACTGTGTTACATACTGTGTTGCAAACTGTGATACATTTGTAAAAGAGGAACAATGAAGTATGTATACAGTAAAATATATAATTGAACTAAAAACTGATGCATGATTAGAGGATGAGTGGCATCGTCTCATTATTTTCAGTGAATGGAAAATCCCTCTCCTTTATGTTTTTTCACCCTTTTTATTCTAATAGTCTCTCAATGTCTCTCTTTCTCTGTCCTCCTGTCTGTTTATATATGTATGTGTATGTATATATGTATATATGAATGTATGCATGTATGTATGTATCTATCTATGTCTATTTCTTTCTCTGTGATGTTTTCTGGTTTTGTGAGAGTGGTGAGATGTGGAATGGAATGGAAAGAGGTTATTGCACCTGTGTGTGTGTGTGTGTGTGTGTGTGTGTTTAGAGAGATGGATGAAGAGACAAAGAGGGAAAATGGGGAGGTGGAGTGTGTTTTGGCATTAGCATGCTGAGAGTGTCAGCACTCGATGTGCCTCTCTCCCCCTCTCCATCCTGCTCTCATCCCTCGTTCTCTCTCTCTCCCTCTCTCTCTCCCTCCCATCTCTCTCTCCTCAGTGTCCATGGCAATTATGCCATCAAAACACTCCAGCCAAAGAGGATAATTGCATCCTGAGTGCTGGGGGAGAGTGAGCAGGAGAGTGAGTGAGTGTGTGAGTGTGTGTGTGTGTGTGTGTGTATGTGTTTGTGTGTTTGTATAAAAGAGAGTGATTCAATAAGTTAGCATATGTGTGTGTAAGAGACAGAGCAAGAGAGTGAAAGC
>JAOXYF010000017.1:5356374-5413069 GCA_028565775.1 Sternarchorhynchus goeldii
GATAATTGCATCCTGAGTGCTGGGGGAGAGTGAGCAGGAGAGTGAGTGAGTGTGTGAGTGTGTGTGTGTGTGTGTGTTTGTATAAAAGAGAGTGATTCAATAAGTTAGCATATGTGTGTGTAAGAGACAGAGCAAGAGAGTGAAAGCTAGAGTGTACCACAGTACTTCACAATAAGTAAAGGTTCTGGACAACATTGTAGAAGTCATTTTGGTCAAAGATCAAAGAATCAGTTTGCTCTACTAAGTGGACTAAAACTCCATTAAACTCCCTCCCAATTCTCTCTCTTTCTCACTCTCTCTGTCTCTCTCTCTCTCTCTCTCTCTCTCTTTGTTATGCACTCTCTCTCTCACATGCACACACACAAATATACACTTTTGTTTAGGCTTCCCTAAGGGATGCTTCTCTCTACTCCTGATCTAGTTCCTATAGACAGATGATGGATCTATTCACATGTATACATCCTCTTTTACTGTCCTCTTCCTCTACAGTCCAAATCCTCTTTTTCTGTCCTTATTACCTCTCACTCACTCCCCCTCCCTCTGTCACCTTGCCCAAGGCTTTGTGGGTGAGTGCACACATACACATACGCACACATAAATTTTCCCTCAAAGGGAATCAATAGGCAAACACTTTGTCTGTCCATCGACTCTCTCTCTGTGCTTGCCTGCCTGACTATCATTCTCTCTCTCTCTCTCTCTCTCTCTCTCTCTCTCTCTCTCTCTCTCTCTCTCTCTGCTTGTATGCCCCTGTTTTTTTTTTTATTCCAAGCACGTTTGAAGTCATATTGCAATATGTTTGATCATGACTCTTTTAAATTAAGCATTTTGATTATGTCTCCTACTGTTTGAAAGGACTGAGAGTTAGGTGGCATTTTTAAAATGCTGAGCACAAATAGCCATAATCCAGCTGTATGTATTTCACTGCTCTTTGTTCAAATGACTCATAAATTTTAACAGGGAAGCTGTCAGTCATTTGGCTCCAGTTCAAAGGATTCTGTTTCCTGTGTGCAGTTGTCACAATTCAGTGGCATAGCCAGTGTTCAGCCAAACTCACGAGGGCTTACACAGGGCTTGCAGTGCAATTCGATCCTTTTGTAAGAGAAGGAATCTAAACTACCGTTAGATTTGAGTCCTTCGCTTACTGAATATTCATAGGCCACCATACACAGACAAATTAGCTTATTTTATTTAGTGTTACCTTTTGTTTCATATTGCCTACATGAGTGTACTGTGCTGTGTCATTTTCTATTTCTGTCTAACCTTTGGTCCAGTATTTTTTTTATACCTATTCAAATGTTTTTGTTTACTCAGATCTCTAGCTGCCAGCTCTCTTTATTAAAAAGGCTTTGTGTCACATTTCTTGTTTCCATAACAACAGTGGCCACTGATTATTGTGGGCTGGTTGGTTGGTGGAGAACTGCTCTGAAGTGGGAAAGGGAGTGATCTGACAATGAAAACGAGTAAAGGGGCAACAGAAAGGTGCAGAGTACTTTTACATTGTAAGATGAAGAGGTTTTGCCCGACAGGCACAAAACTGCCCCAATAAGGCGAGCCCCTCTCTGCGTGTCTGTAGAGGCACATGTCAGTTTCATGACATTTTGAGACTTGAAAACTATGGCGTCAGACATTTTCGATGTATTGGATATTAAAAAAGTTAACTAAGGAAGCATTCAAACTACACCAGTCTGCTCATAACTGCGTTCAAAAGAGTGGGCTTTGGTAATGATATAGCATTTTGGTGGCCAGTGAAATACTCTGGATAACTGGATTAACCGTCGGATCAAACGGTTTTTGATTGGTGGAGGTCCTTTGCCGGAAAGCTACCCCACGTGGAGAGATAGAGACACTGTGTGTGTGTGTGTGTGTGTGTGTGTGTGTGTGTGTGTGTGTGTGTAGAGGAGGACTGAAGGGAGCAGCACAAATTGACGGACATCCCTCCCTCGCACCTCAACACCTACTGGACAATTACAACGCGATAGTGCGCGACGCTGGGAGATAGCGCTAGACAGGAGGAATCGCAATAACAGGAAACTCAGTAGCATTTCGCGTGTTGCTGCTTTCGATGACCACTGGGCAGTAGTCGACTATACGCTTCTTTAGGAATTGAAAATCATCAGGAAATCACATTTCAAAGTGACCGTTCGGACACGTTTTCAGCTAGACTGTAGTGTAAGTTATTTTTATATATTTTTTAAAAGCCTTACTGCTATTTAATTACTACATACCAAACGATTTGCTTGTCCTTCAAAATAGCTTCGTTCGTTTATCTGTTTATCTGCGACATAGGCAGAGCGATGACACTTTACAAATGCCAGTACGTCAGTCAGAGGCACCGGAATTTGGAGTAGCGCTATACCTTCCTCTGGTTAAATCTCAGACTCGACAAGGAAACTTAAATGCAAGACGCAGAGATATACTTCTCCATTCTATAACGAATGAAAACCCTTAAAATTTACACGCAGAATGCTCTAGTTAAAGAGCTTTGCATTTAACTAATAATCGTATGAATATGCAAAAAAATAAAAAAATAAAACAATGTTTCAACGTACTAATTACCTAGTAATTTTATTTCAAATTATGGAGGTTATTTTGAAAGATACTTTTAATGTTAGATCTCTTTCCAGCCTGCATGCATCCATCTATCCACGTAAAGGTAAACCAGTGATCGAAGTTACAAGGCACCTTTCCTGCTGAGCTTCGGAAAGGCATTGAGCGACGCTTTTAGTTTGTGAACTACAGTAATCTCTTTAAAAATATTTACTCTTTCTCACTTTCTCTGTGATGGTGTAGTGTTTTGTCTGTGTAGTAGAGAGAGAAAGCACGAGAGAAGGATGAGAGAAAGAGAGTCAACAGTCTGAATAAACAGTGGATACAGCTGTTCATGAGCTGATAACGCAGGAAAGAGAGAGGTGATGCTGACAAAGATAACAATGAGAGGACCATGCCAGTTTTAAACACTGACACGATTACAGATGAAATTTAAGTTGTTTTCCCTCAATGCAGAATCGCATGCTGAAAAGAAGAGGGGTAATGGATTCCTCTCCAGAATCTTTCCAGCATCAGCCATCGCAGGTTTACCCCTTTGACCTGTACCGCAGCCCACAAGAGTCCACCTCCACTGGCCCCCACCAACCAGGAGGCAGCCCAGCACCTTACTCTATCCTTTCTCCTCTTCTGCACCCCAACAGCACCTCCCAGAGGTGGAGTGGATATAGGCAGCGGCAGTGCTTGTTCTCCGAGCTGGCAGCTCACGCAGAGGTTGGTGGGGAGGATGGAGGGGTGTCGGAGAGGAGGGGGGCGGCAGGAGGAGCCAGAGTCCCGCACTACCGACTTGGAGAGAGAGGAAGGGGCGTGGCCTCTGAGCCTGGTGACTGGAGCCAGGACCTCACGAGGGTGAAGAGGCTTAGAGTAGACAGCATGGTGAGGAGGGAGGGAGAGATGGGCAGAGAGGGGCACAGAGGAAAGGGGAACATAGTTCCAATGGCCAGGGAAGACAGGAGTGGAGATGAAGGAAGGAGGAGGAAGGAGAGCAGAGAGGGGAGGCAGCAGCAACGGCGTGAGCTGAAACTTCAGTTTGAGGAAACTAGAGGGCGGCTGCTGGAACTTCAGCGCAAGGTATGGAGAGTATATGGAGAGCAACAGACAGAGGAGGAGAAAAGAGATGGGGAAGGAGGAGAAGATGGAGTAATAGACGAGATGGAGATGTTCTCTGAAGGAGAAGGCGATGATCATCTCATTGGGGAGCTTTCTCCTCCCCTGTGCTCCTCTGCAAAAAACCACGAATGTACCCTGAATGGGAGTTCCGAAGTGTTTTCTGAAGCCCCAGTGGACCTGGACGTAGAGCTGAATGAAGGAGGTGTGTGGCTGGGCTGCAGCCTGGTGCAGGGAGAGTGGGAGAGCGCAGGAGGCAGCGAGAAGTTTGCTCAGGCCCTCAAGAAAGAGCTGGCCAGCGTTGTGGCTCGGGTCATCGACAGGGTGGTCCGCCTGTACTCTGCTGATTCTGTACCAGTTCCTGCTGCAGCTCTGGCCCAGGAGCCTCCCACCAGCAAGTCACTGGGTCCAAACTCAGCCAAGAAGCCAAGGCCCAGCACAGCAGCGAATGTGCTAGAACAAGCTGAGGCATTGCCGTTGGTCATAAAGAGACCTCAGGACAAGAGGAACCTCCTACCCGAAGGCAGAGCCAAGAACACCTTGATCCCTCAGTCCAACCCCAGCTTACCACTCTTACCGCTCTTACCCCAGCCTCCACTCCCCACACTTATGCCCCCAAGGAACAAGGACCCCTTCCTGCCCTCCTGTGCTCCAAACCCTCCTGCCCTCCCCCTGCCACTTCTGCACTACACCATGCAGCAACTCTTCGCTCGATCTCTCTCCACTATGCCACTCCATAAAGATGGTCTCTCCAATGAACCCTTCATGGAATTTCGCTCTCACAATCTGTCTTTCCCCCCCTTGCCTCTACTGGGCCAGTTAAATCCCCCTCTGGCTGACAGAGGTAGGGATGAAGGGATGAGAGCAGGAGGAGTTGGAGGGCTAGATGGAGGAGAGGCAGCTCTCTTTCTTGGCTCTGGGGCAATATCCTTTAAAAAAATTGTAAAGAGAGAAAGGCAAATACTGATAACCTCTTATGCATTAAATATTAAAATGTTCACATTCTAAATGTAAATCCCAATGTTCTGTGCAGACATTAGTCAATAACTGTTAATTGAAAATATTAACTGATAGCATCAGTACTGTTGCTAGTACAGTTGTTGATATGCTGATAACTGCATTTAGCAGCATCTAAAATATTTCAGGAGAACATATTATTAACACAACAATGGTCTGAAGTTTTTCCATTTTCTAATTTAGTGTGGAAAAAAACCTTTTTATGGCTGTCTAAGCTTGGATCATACAGAAAAAAGTGATCTCAAAACATAATAATATGTCACAATTAAATAAAAAAATATTTTGGCTCAGAAGAACAGCATTGGAATTTTAAGAATCTAAATATTCAGTATTGCAGTTTGTGGTATTTTTACTATAGTGTTCAAGATATGTTCTATCTTATGTATCCCATTGTGTGATTTCTCTCCTGTGTATATTATTCTGTGTCCTTAACTGTCTGAACTCTCAGGAGGGTCTCTCCCCATGTCATTTAAAGAAAGCCAAACTAATGTTTTTCTACACGCGCTACCCTAGCTCCAACACATTAAAGACTTACTTCCCAGATGTCAAGGTGCTCTTTCATCACCATGGGAACATGTATTTACAACACAATAACACAATTAGATGCAGTTAGATACAGTAATTACTGCTGGGCATTTGGCATTTAAAATTTTTTTGTCCCATTTTTTGCATAAAATTAAACATAAAATTATCAAATAAAACACTCATTTCGTAAAAGGACAAAGGATATCAAATAATTATTGTTAATTGTATACGCCACTAAATTTCACAGAAAGCTATTAGTCAGCTTTTACAGTTCATGTTGAACTATTCCAGTTAACAACCATGTACAGCATAGTAGCACTTTTTTAGTGCATGGTAATTATGTTGTTAGTGTATATACAATTAATCCCATTTATGTCAGGCTTAGTTCCTTTTGTATAACCTCTGATCTAACTCTTCATCTGCTCTTCCCAACCCGCAGTTTAACCGCTGCGTCACGTCTCAGCTCATAAAGTGGTTTAGCAACTTTCGAGAGTTTTTCTACATTCAGATGGAGCGCTTTGCGCGGCAGGCGGCTCGCGAGGGCCTGGCCACCGCGCGGGAGAGGGCTCTGCACCTGAGCCGCAATTCCGAGCTCTTCCGCATTCTCAACATGCATTACAACAAGAGCAATGACTACCAGGTGGGCGAGCGCTTGTGTACGACGACGCTCTTCTGCAGTCTATGCGTGTGTATTAGTTTCTTGATTATTATTATTTTTTGCCCAGGTGCCGGACAGGTTTGTAGAGGTGTCCGAGTTGGCGCTAAGGGAGTTTTTTGCTGCCATTCAAAGCGGACGAGACGCAGACCCCTGCTGGAAGAAGTCCATCTATAAGATCATCTGCAAACTTGACAGCCCTGTTCCTGACAGCTTCCGCCTTCCAGGCTGTCCCATGGACCCGCACCGCATGGTGTGAGTGCCAGCAGGGGCAGCCACATGCACACACAACGCATAGCCTAAGGCTTAACACACACACACACACACACACACACACACACACACAACAAGAAGGTTAGTATTGGAATGCACACCCACACACATTGCCTGCAGCTCAGCAGAGACCCACACAAACTGACAAATGCCAACACACACACACGCACACATTTGCTAAAATATTTTATATTCGACGACTGGAAGCACATAAAATGTTAACAATTTGGAGTTAGAACAGTATCTAAATGTACATAAAAGTGAGGCATTTGTCTGTTGCCTTTCACATCCAAGAAAAATGAAGCAGTGAATGGCCTTGAATGTACAAATTCTAAGTAAGTCACTGAATAGATGTTAGAATTTCGGCGGTTCTGTTTAAGAAAAATAAAAAATATTTGGAGATATTTAAAAAGGTTTTCTATTTACTCGCTAAAAACCTTATTTACGTGTATTTATCAAAAAAATAGACGGATAAAAATTTGGGGCCTAAATGTGGTCTTTTCATTGTAATTTTATATTAAGCTTGTTATTTGTCATGCTATTTGAATATGTGTTGATTTCATGAGGCATCAAGTCGATAATGTGAATTTTGATGTGATCGTACTACCCATAATTAAATGAATGTTCAAGCACTTACAGTAGCGGCATTTTATTACAGATACGTGCTTACTGCCAAGTAAACAGTCTCCATCGAAGAGAACAACAAAGCGGAAGGTGAACTCACCGGTGCAAAACATGATATGGTAATTTTTCCCTGAGACTAAGTCTAAACGCCTGACAGGCAGCACGAGTTATGGCGCACTGAAAGGATAACTCCATTCTGGCATTCTGCCCAGTCTTTCTGAAACCAGTTCGTGCATGTTACTATGTATTAGATGTCGTAGCTTGTAGCTTTCGTAGACTATTTGATTACACTATATCGAATAAACTAAATGAAAACGGGCTGTTTTATCAGTTTTATCATTAACTTGTAATTTAAACAATCTGTACCCATATTCATAAAGGTGAGGGACAAGCTGACAGTAAATCAATCAAATAAAAAAAATATTTTAAATTAAATATTAAAACGCTTTAATATTTGAGAATTTGTAATACTAATCGATTAGCACTTTTAAAAACAACGTTAGCAACGTTATCATTGCGCACATCCTTTCCGTAGCGAGTTGCCCATTGACGCGGATGCAGTAAACTAGTATTTGTGCGTGCTTACATGTGACCTAGTGTCCCACGATGGCGCTGAAGTGGTTACTGCTGTTGGAGCTCGCGTTGTACGGTAGTTGTTTTGTTTGTGGAATTATCACTGCTGCTTCAGTTACAATCTCCCAGGTAATCGTAAAAAACATTGCAAACTCATATTTTTGGGTATTTTGGGTACACGCTCTGTAGCTGTATTACTTTGTTTCACGCGACACTACCGTTAAAGCGTATCCAAGTCAAAGTGAGCCTACTAAACTATCCAAACTGTATAACTGATAACATAGATTTCGACCATACTAAAATAGTTCTAAAATAAATTAATATAGGTCACGTAGGTACGTTTAAAGAGTCATCAACTTACTGCCATTTTTCATTATTACTTTTTTATGAAATGTATTCTTGCAGCCGCTTGTGTTTAAAAATGAATGTATCGCATGCCGATTTTAGTGCGTATAGTATAGAGAGTTTTATACTTTAGTAACATTTTACTATACCAAGAAATTCAAGCATGTGACGTTATGATCCCTAAAATTTCGTGTGTCATATGACTAGTGGAAACGTTAGCACCATGTTGCGTATTAGTACTAAAACTATGTAATACAAATGGCATGGTCGATGTTAATCGGAAGTGAATAAATAGAAAATATACAATTACAAATAATCTTTGTAATTGAAAGCGTAAAGAAAGTTTTGAGCAATTTGAGGAAGCAAGACTGAACTAAATCAAAGTGTAATGCCATCTCTTCCGTATTTTCACTACTCTCCTCTTTCAGTTTTGTCATGTGACCAACTGTCTCTTAGTTTAGTAATTGGCTAGATGGAAAAATAGAAGACTAAGAGTGAGAGAGAACTGGAGCGTGTAGGTTTAAGGTTTCACCGCACCAATAATGTGAAAACCACCTCTGGGACACGTCTGTGTAACGTTACATGTATTTACTTTTACATGTATGGCATGTATCTGACCCGTTTATCCAAAACGATTTACAGTTATGACTCATTACATTTTGTGCGATTGAGAGTTGAGGACTTTGCTCAGTGTTATGCCAGTTTTATAGATTCCTAAGCAACATGAAATGCAGAAATGCAGATGAAGATGAAATGCAGCACTGAACAATACTTCCAAGTCATGAAGTAGTAATAAACCACCTGTGGGCCTACTTGACTCTCTCTCTCTCTCTCTCTCTCTCTCTCTCTCTCTCATGCATATACATGCATGCAGGGTAACTTTGAAGGGAAGTGTATGCTGTATGGCTCGGTGACCTTGAACAGTTCAGTCATCAGTGTAAGCTGGTCGAGCTCTCCTTCTCTGTGTTACTTTGTATCAGCCATCTCTGTGTGTGTGGCTGTCTTCTGCTTCTCCACCACTCTCTACTGGGTGTACACATACTGCATCGATGGAGAGTTCAAAAGGTCAGAGGCCATAGGTTAATTTATTTTGCAGCTGAAGATAGTTTTGAAGTGCTAAAACATTCACATTAGCCGAGCCTCATTTCAAGAGAATTTCTGCTAATCAACTTCTTGTGAACATTTTCCACAGTATTCAGTTTGAGTGTGTGGATGTTTTAAATACTTATGGTATAAAGTAAAGATTTGTTTGTGAGTCATTATGTGATCATCTCTTTCACTTTAAGAGAGCGAATATGGATGAGCATATCTTTGGCTGTGTGCACAGTCTTCCTCTTTTTCCTCATGATAACGGGTTGTATCTTGAAAATGGGCCGTGACAGACTGTGTGACTCATTGCTCCACAATGTGCAGAACATAACCAGGTGAGGACAGAACTCCACCTGAATTGTTCATGGCTCTAGTAAGCAGACTCAATCTGGCTCAGATCGTTGGTACTTTAAGTGACATAAAGCCAAAATCTAATCAGTAATGAGTGCATTCCATTAAGTAATGCATGCCTGATGTACCAAATGGGCATGAATGGAACCAACTGCTTGGTGAGTGGAACAGCTGTATTCATTATTGTTTGTGTGTTTGCAGATGTGATGAAGCACAGAGCAAATCATGGAAAAGTCCACTGATTGGAAGCAGTTTCTTCTCCAGACTGCACAGTGCTGAAGTATATAGTCTCACCTCTCATTCTGTGACTGTCTGAGCCTGTTCTCTGCTCCTGTTTTTGTGATTACTACCCTTCTTTTCTCTGTAATCTCCGTTTTTTAAATTGCATGGTAAGAACCTGAACACGGCACACTGAAATTCGACTTGAGTGAAACCAATCCATGCATTTAGATTTTTGCATAATCTGTTGGGATATTGTGAAGTGCCCTACAACATTTGAAGGTTTTAAGTGCAAGGTTTTAGATGAACTGTTTAGTAATTTGATTAACCACCATTTTAGTCTATGAAAAAGAAGCCCAGAATGGTTCACTGTGAGTAAGGTTGCTCTGGGTGTGAGGTTGATGGGTGTGAGGTGTGTGTAACGGTGGTTCTATGATGCTTCTGCTGAAATGTGTGTGTGTGTGTGTGTGTGTGTGTATAAGCATAATGTCTCTAGCAGAAAAAAGCTCTGAGTCAGTAATGCCTCGTGAAGAGTTAGCTTTTTACTATCTCAGTGAAAGGTTGTAGCATCCAGTAAAGAGACCTTAGCTTCTGCCTAGAGCAGCTGGGGGAAAAATACATCACGTTCCTCACATGAGCAAAGCATGCTACAGGTTACCAGATCAATTTAAGACCATGGTATGAAAAAATAAGTTTATTTTAATTTGATTTATTAAATCCTTTAAGATTCCATGATGGGCATAAAGGCCTATGTTGTGATGGCCTTCATCATCAGTTTAAAGAATACATCAAGCTATTATGTATCCTTGAGTACTGCACAGTTTAGTGTTTTCCCTTTTCCCCGTGTTCAGTGTCATACTCTCTCTACCATGTAATAACAATCTTTATGTTGCTGGAAACCCAGCTCTAATACGCAGTGTTGTACTACAGGGAAATTACTGAGAAACACTGATGTGTGTATTCAAGTATTGTATTTATATCCTGAGTCTTTTATTGCATTACCGTAAATATTTTCTTCTTTTGCTCAATGGCGTAAAGAAAAGGTTGAATAATAATGTATATCTTTGCTCCTAGCTTTCACTTAAAAAAATACACTTGAACTAAGCATTTTCACAATTCATACAGTTACAGAGCCACTGGCCTCAGCAGTAGTCAGAACGTTAATTTCACACTGGTCTGAGAAAAGCTTTAGTGTTCATTTTACTTCCGTTTCTGTACAGTGTGTTTTCCTTCTTTGAGTATCTGCACATGAACAGACTCTTCTTTTATCCAACTACTTGGATCGTTTTGCTAACTTTATTTTTTTATGTAAAGTAACCTCCTTCTTTTGTTCTCTTGTAAAGATTGCAGTTTGGGTGAATTTCTTTGGCTGGATGATCATAGGTGTTCTGGTGGTGGTCCAGCGTAGGTGGGACAACAGATCAAGGCAGGAAGACCCGGGAGCCAGTCCTTCTGAAACCGAACCCTTCCTCAAACACCCAGAATGGCCTCGCTGAATCTCCTCAGGCACGCGTGCATGCATGAACACACACACACACACACACACACACATGCACACACAATTGTGTACCAGATACACACACAGTCACTCACAGAAACTGACAAACACAGACACACACAGATGCTAACTGAGGATATGGAGTTTTGCATGCACTGGTCAGTGGTTTTGGTTATGCTCACTAGCAGTATTAAGGCTTTGTTGTCATGGCTACTGATCTGCCATTGGCAACCATAGCCTGGCAGTTAAGAGTATGTTGACCAGACTGGTCTTTCTGACCTATTACTGATTTTATATACTGCTTCTAAGTATCTAAGTACCTTCAATTTTGACTTGTCTATTGACTAGATTATCCATTATGTAAGCCTAAGAATCTGTGAGACATGCAGTCATGAGACCTGTGTTGCGTCTCTGACAGATGTGTTAGTTAATACTTAAGAGGTGTTAATCTTTAGTCATATTACTAAATAAAACCATTAACTACACAGAAAAAAATTGACTTAAGATTTAGCTCATGTTTTGTTAAGTTTGCTTTTCTGGACCGTTACTTTTAAGAACGTCCACTGTCGCTTTGTGTGTTTGCACGTTAGCGCCTCCTGCTGTTTGTTTTCATCCCTTGCTACATTGAAATATCAGATGTATACACTAGACCGTCCATCTTTGTTATGTCACTGTTGTCACTGATTTACTCTCAAGTGCTGTTTTCAGTTGTGTGTTCTTTCCACAAAACATGTAAACTTGGTTGTTAATGTCTTTAGCTCTGCCAAAACATTTTGGGGGCACGTGCAGACGTGCATGTGCACGAACTGGAGCACCCAGTTGGGAGTGTTATTTTGAATAGGATTTTCTAGCACATAAAAGCATCCTAGAAATGTGTGTGTGTGTGTGTGTGTGTGTGTCAGCACAGCTTGGGTTGACAGGGACATAAATCTATCTATCCATAGGGTCATGATAAGACCTGTTTGGTGTAGGCTGTGTGCCAAAATCATGCTGCTGTCACAACCCTAAAGTACTCAAAGGCACACTGCCCTTCCTAGTGTCCCCTACACAAAGATGAGCAGTGGTTTATCTGTTCAGAACCTGACAAACAGTACTATTCTAACTTGATATTTATGGTAGGTTTGGTCCAGCTGTTTTCACTGTTGTGGTCTGGCTTCACATTTTGGATTTAAAACAATTACTACAATGCATTTTGTGGAGGAAAAAAATGCATTAGATATCCTTAAAATACTTTCTGCACAAAAATTTTAATAAATGGAACAAAACTTTAGCCAGTATATTTGGCTTTGCGTATTTGTCTGTGAGTCAGAGCAGTTCTTTTGATTTGTCTACAATTTGTACTGGGAATTGGGTTATAGCACATTTTTGAATACATAATGTATGATGCATATCTTAAGAATTTTCTAAATGCATTATTAACTTTGGAGGGAGGCATCAAATGAGCATTTTACTGTTTGCAGCAAGCTAAATTATGGTTAATACAGATGTCAAATACAATCGGTGAGCCAAACAGAATTCATATATTTCATTAGCTTTAACATATCTGATGCACATAATTTATAGAGACAGCATGTCTAACTAGGCACAAGATGATGGCAATGTGTTTGGGTCTTAATTAAATCTTTAATCACCCAGCAGGAGTTGTGGCATAATATGGTACAAAAGCAAATGCTATTCCATTGGAACGATAACATGTGGTTGTCAGATACAGTTGTGCTGCAGTAAAGGGGAAAATGGAACTCTTAATGAAAATTCCTGGGTAATTAGCTGATCCCAGAACTGCACTCTTCTGGATGGAGATCTCAGCTGAAGCCACTCTTCCAGTTTTGGGGTCACAGCTAGTACACTAATTACAATATATTACCAGTGTAGATCTGAAAACAGATCTGATTACACATGTATTTGTCAGAATTCCTGGTACTCTAGATCTTTTTCGTTTCATTTGTTTCATTATTTGAGGTTCACATCTTATTGCCAGGGTAGGGTTCAGTGTAGACCGTTCCCACGTTTACTTCTGTGCCACCTCACGTCTCTGTGTCTTCTTCCTTTCCACCGTGTTCCTCTAACTCACAATTGTTTCCCGAGTTTGCGGGCCGGGTTGGAATACTAGGCGTTCATCGGTTGCACCAGCCGCCTGCGCAGACGGTTCATGTCCAGCCGCGTGACTTGGCAGCGCTCTCTCAGGCACCGCATCTCCTCGTGCTTCGGCCAGCTCGCCGTGGCGCTTCCGACACTGCGCCTTGCACGCGTGCTGCTTCTATCAGCAGCAACTCCACGCGGGATGCCACCAAGTTGGCCTCAGCTTGCTGCGTCTGCATCTCACCGGTCATCGACTATGAGTGAGAGACAGGGGCGGAGGTGATGGGGGTGAGGGATAAAAGATTAGAGAGGAAAGGAGATTGGAATCGTAATGCGGGAATTAAAAATGGTATATTTAAAAGCGACGGAGAAAGGTAGATAGATACGAGTAACAATTGCCCAAGAATTATTACTGTTAAAATACTTTATTGATGCCGGGACGAGAAAGTGTCTAGTTTGTTCATTGTATTTATGTTTGGCATTGCTTAATCCCCTGCAAATCTTATCTAGTCTTATTGAAATGAACTGAAACTGAAGTGAGACAAAGACTTGAGGACAGTAGAAAGGAGTGAACACATCAGGTTTGTTTGGTCTAGTTTCCAACCGTTCTTCAGTCTTTTGACAAGAACACTTGAGCCAGTCCTTCAGTACTTCAGCCAGACAGCTTTCAAGTGACAGTCACCGCCCCAACTGGCAGTAGCACTGCTGACAGGCACAACTTCCGGACCCGGGTTGAAAACTCTGCCATGACACGTTTTTATTAGATTGCCATGGTGAGTCACGAGAGGCACGTACGATTTATTACCAAATAAACCTCGAAATTAAACACGATTAACCGACAACAGCGTTTACGTGACGTCTCGTGAAACCGTTATCTGTCTGGTCGTCAAAATATAAAGCAGCAGTAGGCAGTTGGAACCGAGGGAAGGAATTAGATTATTAATGTTTAGCGTAAAATTATCGCCTGTGCTCGCAGTTTATGGGACTGAATTCTCTTTCACAACTTTCTGCTCAATCTTGGTTATGTGTACCTCAGTTTAATTTTTTCTTCCGTGACTCACCTCTGCTTGCGGGATGGGCGTAATATCCTTAAAAAAAGGTCCAGCACACGAAGAGAAAGGGACAGGGAAATACGCCAACCCAGGAGTGAATGTAGGTAAAAAGAACCATAAATCAGGTATTCTTACGTACCTGAAATAACCACAGGGTGGCTCCCTCATGACCCTGGCACTGAATGTGCTGCACGCGCGTGCACAGGCATGCTGTCTCTCACAAACACAGCAGGTACAGATGGTAGCGATCTGGGGTCTGCAGTCACCGTGACTCATGCCAATGCCTACATATATCCATTTACTGTAAGTCACCTTAATGTTACTTCATACTGTATTTACCTTTCAGTATGGTATCACCGTTAAGCTTCATGACATGCCAATGCACCACATAATTGTTGGATTTATGCTCCTTGGGGCTCAAGTTACCATCACACAACACGCATTTAAAATCAAGCATCTTGATTTATTATGTATAATTAGTACTGTCATTGTGATCATCACAATCCCCCTAACAGGTCCATATCAAATCAATGAATCATTGCTACCATAGAACAGTTTGCATCATCTGATGCTTGAGGCATTAAAGCAGTTGTTTGCTTGCTGATTGAGATTAGCTACTTTAAAGGGACATACTGCACATCAGCCACTCAATCAAGATGAAACATACTGCATAATCACTAAGTATGAATTCAAAATAAGACACTATTCTTTGCTAGTCTTTGCTTTCCATCAAATAATGACATTCATACCATTGTCCCAGAACAGAAATGTGTTTCCCCTGGGATGCATACTGCTGTATAAGCAAATGGAGCTTTCACGATTTAAGCTTTAAGATCAATGGTTTACCTCTAAGATCTGAAAACACAAATAAAACAGCTTCACAAATTTCTCCTTTAAACACCATTATACATAATTTCACCTGTCAGTCCCTTTGTGTAGACTCCCAAGCAACATTTACAAACCTATTCTCTACAGAATTGACTGTTCTCATGTAGGCTCAGAGACCTGATCTAGGATCAGCTATGGTTCGCACTTATTTCAAAGTTTGAACTTGTGGATCTCTTAGCTGGAATGTAGATTAGTCAGTTACCTTTAGTTTGTTTCTGAACTTGTAAAGTCTTGCTGTAGAATAGATTATATCTAGAGCCCAATTGCACAGCTAAATATCTTGGGTGTACTATACATCCTCATTGTAAATGATGCAATCTCTCACCAGTGTTAGTCAACATTTTCGTTGCAACACAACAGTCTAACGTTGTTTATTTCAATTGTTGTTGTTGTTTTTTAACCATTTTGACAGGTTTGTTTTCTGTATGGCAGCCTTGGCACAAGAAAATCTTCCCGACCCGCATGATATATTGAGAGAGCATGTGCTGTACCCTATGGCTTTAGGTCACCAGCTGGTTGCTCTTCAGACTTGGCATGTTCCAGGCCATACTGAATGAGAGAGGAGTGTTGGATAAGGACGTATCACTCTGGTTCTGTGGAGCTCAGGCAATAAACCACTGCACAGTGAATCATATCTGGATCAAACACGTTTGAAATGTTCAACACTCATGTTAAATATATTGAGAACACTATTTAAATGCTCCTGGTGTAACAAATTGCTGAAATTCACATTCAATATTGACAGATAATATTTAAAAATGTTGATAACATAGTGGCTAACCCACAGAACACTCAAAAGTCATGAAGGCATCAGAAGTACAACATAAGAAACCTCAAAATGGATAGTTTGAGTTAAATATATTTGCACTGATATAAGATTGACAGACTTAAAATATGGCTTATGAGCATCTGTGAAAAAATAAAATTATTTGGTAAACCTGTGTTGGATATAAAATATTTCTAGACTGAGCCCAACAGTAATGAAGCGTTCTCAGTAATTGCAGTGCTTGCTGGCACACTAACTAATCTCATCAGTGATTAGCTAGTTTATGCTCATTTAACACAATTAAGCTTAACGGAGAAAAATGCAGATGCTATGATGTAAAGCAACATGCTGTATGCTTGTATCATATATTCCCATTATACAAGGTATCAGTGTGAGGCATTATAGCAGACCAAAGCCCTTCATGAGCCAAAACTGGTGATACATTAGAGCAACAAAACTGTTATATATAATAATGTTATATAATAATACAGAATATATACCCATAACTCAAAATAAGTAAAGTGATTGACTTTAAGCAAGAGGTGAAGCCATGGAGAACACTCTCCAACTTTTTCTGCTCATCAGATCAATTAACTAGATCCATTATTTAAAAGTACTGTGTCGCTTAATGTAACGAATAAGTCCTTCTTAGTTATAACGAGAAATTTTGGTCCAAGCTATCTAAGAGGTAAAACATTCCTTCTGAAATGAACCAAAAATGGGCAAATATCCCAAACGTTTCATGACCAGTATATCCCAGCAATCTCAACACAAGCACAATTTGCTTTGACGAAAACTCAGCAAACATGCAAATGAGATTCGGGAGGAGATTAGAGTGGCTGTTGATGTTAGCCTAGCCTCTGAGCTCTCAGTCAGAATAGTTCAGAAACAGGTTCATGGTGCTTCTATACAGTTATGTTGTAGTAGTTGTGAAACGGGGCACACTGTATTTGTAGTTGTGTGGTTAGCACTTGGGCTTATGCAATGTAAAGTTACATGCATTTGAAATGTCTCACAGGAGACTGTGATCCGATAGACGGCCAAGGCTGCAGCCATGGTGATTTTGTTGTACCTGAAGATTATATTTTGTAACTAATTTCAGTTTTCCTAATACTTGATACTGTAAAACCAGAAATAGAAATGTTTGTCCTTAGCTATCTGCGATGCTTTCTTGTCATTATCTTTGGAAGACGTGCAGAGAGATTTAATGCTGCCCTCTCTCATTACAGCATTTCCTTCTTCACCTGATTTCTTACTAGAGTATCTACTTCCTTTTAATATCAACAACAGACAAAAACACTTGAGAATGTTGTGCCTTATTCTTGAGTATCTGTTGCTTTTGATATCTGCTTTGTCTCAGTCTTACACGGGTGTCTGTAGTCATGTTTTCCACCCTGCTTTAAATGTAATTTTCTATTAATTTTAAATTTTCTTCCATCTGTTTTGTCTGGTCATACACCCGTATTCCATCCTTCTAGCTCTGAAACGGTTCCATTTTAGCAAAGGCATCGTAGCACAAAGATCAGCCTAGCATGGTAGATGGAGCATTATTCTTTCTTTCTTTCTTACTCTTTTCAACAGTTAACACGATGTTAGCACTACAAAGGGGAACTCCACCCCTTCCCATCAGTTTCCTCCAGAGTTGTCTATCTGGTCATACCAGTTTAGTCTCCACGCTATTCCCCCTCTCTTTCACTAGGGAAGACAGTGCAACCTATATATTTATTTAGTTCTCCCCCCAAATCCCCACTTTTTTGGGTCAGTCTCTCTTGTTTTAAGAGATGTCCTCTCCTGAATGACAACTCTCCTCCCCGTGCACTATTAACAAAGGGAAGAAAAAAGCGTCCTGATATGCAGGTGGTCGGTCTCGCTCTCCCTCTCTTCCCTCCTCTCCTTCTCCTTCCTCAGGCTGTTCTGCTTGCTCCTCTTCCTGCTCTCCCTCCCCCTCTTCCACTGCATCTTCGTTCCCCTCCTCCTCTTCCCCCTCCCCTTCCAGGACTCCTCTGCTCTCCTCATCCTGTCTTGACCCCAAACTGAGAAACCCACCTCCAGTGTTCCCCTCCTCCCCTCCTCCCCTTCCTCCTAGTCCTCCACCCACACTACGCGAATGGAACAAGGACGTGGGCCGCGGGGCTTGGAGACGTCCCAGGGAGAAGCCACTCCTGCTCAGCACCAACCTCCCTGGACCTCCAGGAGCACCAGCCACCCCGTTGGCCCTCATGCCAGCCATAGTGCCACTCAGCAGGGTGGCTGTCGGGCCTCTCAGCCTGGAGGGAAGCGAGGAACTGCTGGTGGAGCGGCGGCAGCGCGGGCAGCTCTGGAGCAGGTAGGCTGAGGTAAAGGCCACAGGCAGCGTGGGACCCGTCCCGGTGGAGTTCGACCCGGCTGGAGGAAGGTTTCCACCCTGGTTGCCATCCGAACCCGGATCCATCAGCAGCGCCTCAGAGTAGCTGGGAACCATTTGCTGGTTGCATCGAATGTGCCACTCCAGCTCAGTCATGTCGACTGTATTGACACGCGAGATGGCACGATAGTTTGACCCCCCACTGCCTCCACCTCCACCTCCTGCTCCACCGAGACCACTGCCATTCTCACCGATCCCACAGGTCTCACTCCCATCAGCCCGGCTGCTGTCTTCTCCGTCGCCGAACAGTTTCTCCACGTGGTAGTGCACGTAGGCTGTGCGGTACTCTGCCACGATGCGAAGCGGCCAGGACAGCAACAGGGCCGAGGCGAGCCAGAACACCCGCCGGCGAGCGTACCAGGGCTGGCGAGCCGGGTCAGGGAAGGCCAGCATGTGCTCACGGAAATCCACATTCTTCAGGTGCATGCCCTCCCGCGCCTCCATGTAATCGTCCAGCCCTTCGTTTTCACCGAAGAAGCGTGCCCGCTGTGTGAGGTAGGCGGCCTCAGCCCGGGCGCTCGAGAAGCTGAAACACTTGGTGAAGCGCAGGCGCACGGCCGGGTGCTCCCGCATGCCTCTCAGGTCCTTGGAGACGTCCTTGACACCCAACCTGCCGTAGTCAAACTCCGAGCTGGCCGCGTGCGTGTTGACGCGCTCGTGGTACACCTGCGTGGTGGTGTAGGCGTCACCGTTGCGGTAACGCGTCACCTGCCTGGTCCGCCGCACGTAGTGGTAGCTGATGGCCTTCCACCAGATGCAGGGCGTGGCCTGCTGAAGGCGCTGCACGCGCTCGTAAACCTCCGCCACCTCCACCTGTGCCAGCATAGCCGTCTTTGAGTAGCAGTGCCAGCACTCCACCAGGTACACCACATACAGCATAGCCAGGAAGGCCAGAGGGATGTAGACATAGCCACTGGAGCACGGGCTGTCCGGGACCGGCTCGTCCTGGGTGAAGGAGCCGGCGGTCGTGGACGGCTCTCCAGCTTCCAGCACCGTGGCGGCAGGGTCTGTAGGGGTCAGGACGGGAACCTTGCATAAGCCGCACCAGGCTAGTGTGCCGAAACAGCCGTACATGAGCAGTGTCAGGAGAAGGCACTTCCAGTGAGACTCACGACACAGAGAGCTAGCCAGAGACTGCTTCACAGGACGCTGCTGCACAGCACACACACACACACACACACACACACACACACACACACACACACACACAAAGAGAGAATGAAAAGACAGGAAAGAATTTGACAACTCGTTAATAATGGGAGTGCCAAACATCATAATAACAGTCCATTACGTTTTAACAGGTAGTGGAACAAATGCAAACCCACAACTGCTATGAGTAACACTTCAATTAAAAACATTTTTTTGTTTTTGGTTAGGAATGTTTCTCTAATCCACACCCATACATGTGATTACTGTCATTCAGGGAGGGCCAACATGAAGAATCTAAAACATCTCAGTAATTAAATGCAGTACCATTCTTAAGCTTTTGTTACCAGTTTACTTAGTGGAATTATTTTGTGTCATTTCCGAACATATCACTGGACATAAGACTAGAAATCTAAATATTTAACCAGTACCAATGGAGTTCCAACCTTTAGAATACTTATAGAACCAGTTAAAATATATAATAAAGCCAGTTTTAATTACTTTTGCATCTCCTTTGAATAAGTGACCAGACAGCAGGCTAGATTCATTTCTAGGAGTCTAAGGTGTTAAAGAAAGAGAACGATAACTTGTTAAAATCCAACACTATATGAAGTACATGAAAGGTCAGACTAACTTCATTTTAGTTCTGTTTCAAACAAGGGATATTCTCCATTATTTCAGATTGAAAATTACTTTCCACAATAAAGCACTGGATTTTTTTTAAAAGCATCAGACATTGCTACCAGATCCAGAAACTAATCATAAGTAAATGTAACATGCTGTCAGCTAACAAATGTGCAGAATCATGAAAACACCGTCTTCTCTGTCAGTGAATGTCACCAACAACAGAAAAAGTACTGACTCAATGGGGAAATGAAGGAGAGTTAATTAAGAAGTAGATACATCACAAAGATGGTAAAACACATTCCTAATCGCTACTTAGATTGAAAAGAAAATCACATGACAAAACACACCACATTACACAATTTAAGTAATTAAACAAATTTAACATTAATTATAAACTGAACAAAAGCTGACATAGAGGTAAATAGCATTCTGGGAGTTCCTTGCTGTGCTCCTTCTGATTTTCCACTCCCTACAGTTCAATGGTGGACATCACACAACATCTCATCACAAAGGTCAAGCATATCAGACAAAATCTCCCTCCGCAGAGGGAGACCCTCTCTGCCTGCTGCCCCAGCCAGAACAGGGGCTGCTGGGTGCCCACTCATTGGCAGCGGCCACCCGAACAGTCTGTTCAGCCTCCTGGCCGGCCACAGTCTCTCCTTCTTGGGGCCAGTATAGGGCAAGTCAGTCCCGATAGATGCCCAGTCTGGACCTGATACAGCACCTCAGCTGGGTGGGGGTAGGGGCCTTCCCATCCATTCATCCTCCCATCGCAGCTGGTGCTTGGGGCAGCATGACAGCGTGTGGCATGTGTTGTACACTCACCCTAGCAAGGCTAATTTTTAGTGAGCACTGGCATCTCTCTGGAGGCTTCCGGACAGCTGGCGCACAGTGTGAGGCTGGAGTAGGAGCTCCTCAGCGTACCCCGCACCATGAGTTCCATGAGCTCATGGCCAAACATTAGAAAGGCTGGAATGAACCTGGTAGACTCCTGGGCAGTGGAGGGGCTCACTAGCAGCATCGGGCCATGTGACAGTGCCAGTTATGCTGGTGAGCTGAGGTGTGTGCATCTGCCTGAAACACTCCACAAGGCCTTTGCTCTGAGGATGGAGGGACATAACATTCTAGGAGCCAGGCTAGTTACCAAAGATGTTGAGTCACACTTATGATGTATTTTGAAAGGCTAGCGACTTGACTTGGACTGCTACTTAACTGATTTGCAACTTGAATCATGACTCTGAAATTTAAGTGTAATGCGTGATCCAACCATTTATTCCTTTTTTTATCCAGTATTTTTTATCCAGTGTTTATTTATTCGTAACTTGCAAATCTCACACTGATGCCAATTTCAGCATGGGCACACAACGAAGCTTTAATCATCATGTTTGGTACAAAACGTTTTGAGTCTGATGGACACAGTCAATGTGTTACAAGAGCTACATGGAGCATCAAAATAAAGCTGACTGGTTAAACTCTCTATAGTCCAGTGGTGGACATCACATTTGATTTCAGGCAATGTTCCATGTCTTTGCAACTGAGAATGCACATTAGTTCATGTAACTAGCAGCTAGTGTTCACGTGACTTGAAGCTCGACTCTGACTCTCATCCTAACACTTGACTCTTGATTTTACACTTGAGACTTGACCCAGAATCTGAACATCTCTGGCAGTTGCAGACCTCAACCATGAGTGCCAACTGGTCCCTGGCACCCCAAACCACCAGAAGAACGCCTCCGCTAGCTGCTCCGCCATCATGACTGCACTCTGGTCCAAGGTTACTTAGTGAAGAAATGTATGGCCACAAGGACACAGTGGTTCCCAGTGTCTGTGGTGGAAAAGAGGCTTAGGATATCCAAGGAGACACTCCATGTAAGTGCTACATCTGTGCATGAGCCCAGCCAGTAGAACCCAGCTGGCATTTTTGACCAAAGCCAAAATGATCCATGCTAACCACACCATGCACCGCACCCAGCACAAACCACCAGCTGCCTTCCTCAAGCCAGCAGCTGCCCTACTTCAGGATACTTCAGATCCAGGCACTGGCTTCTCCCATGCATGGTACAGCAGGTCATCAAGCATCCAGAGGCTGACTCTTTAACAGTGGGCCCATGCGGCATCAAGTCTGCCTATCCCTGCCTTTGTCCCATTTGGAGTGAATTCATCCCATTTTGGACTGAATTCATCACAGCATGAATTCAGACTGATGGTGATGGCAAGAGCAGCGGCAGCACCTTCTCTCTGTGGCCTCTTTCTCTCCTAAAGGGGTGTACAGGACGATCATGCTTCAGTGGCGCACGGGTAGTGAGACATTACCGCGTAGACATCCAGCAGGGTGTCAGAGAGTGAAGTGGAACCTGCAGCACTGATCCACCTCGTGATCTGACCCTTGCTCCCTCTGAGCTCGCATAGCCAACAGGGAGAGGAGCACACCCACACTCAGCCTCCTTGATCCCACTGGAGTGTAGCCCACTTCACTGTGAGGTGAAGCAGCAGAGTGCCATGTATGACGCAGTGGTAGTGCGAAGTCAAACGCAGGAAGTTCTGCAGCTCGCTGACATTCCATGGCATATTAATCGCCGCACCGCACCCACCATCACCGGATCCGTTTCCATTACAGCTCTGTTGAGGCTCATCACAGTGAATTGCTACATCACCATGAATTGC
This sequence comes from Sternarchorhynchus goeldii, assembly GCA_028565775.1. Lineage (NCBI taxonomy): Eukaryota > Metazoa > Chordata > Actinopteri > Gymnotiformes > Apteronotidae > Sternarchorhynchus > Sternarchorhynchus goeldii. The sequence goes on from JAOXYF010000017.1 coordinate 5,378,821, forward strand.
ATAGCATGATCGGTCTGGAGCAAGTGACACTTGCCAATATTCGCTCTGCAGATCAGGTGATTTGATACAAGGCGTCATCAGTGTGTGGGGGCAGATACAAGTCACGCTTTATAATTGCACTGAGACAGTACAATAGTCCACACAGGAGTGCCAACTGTTTCTTCGTCCGGACCACTAGTGCTGCCCTGGGGTTTATTCACTGGCTTTAGGACTCCCACCACTGACATCTCCAGTGCTGATTCTGTACTGCACAGAAGTCAGTCCATGCACAGTCTCTGTGGCTATGAAGATGTTACTATGATGGCAAACAAACTCCACAGTTACCATTTCTGCTTGTTCAGCTCCTCCAACACTGGTTACTTCACCCTCTGACCCAACACCATACCCCACCCCACAGAGATCCACCAACCAGCACTGGTGCTGGATATTCAAGTCCTCCAACACTGACAGCTTCATCCCCTCGTGTACTTGGCTCAGACACCTCTACACAACCCCCCCACCCCCTTCACGACCAAGAGCCATTTCCCCCTCTCATGACAACTCAGCCACCGGTAATGTACTTGAATTGGACACTTGTCACCTCACGGTTGTGAGGAGTGCTGTTCTCCATGTGAGAGACCATGCCTGGTAGTTGCACTGACACCGATGAATGGCAATGACCATCAGGGCTGTGAGCTGTTTACTGTCTATGGAGCCAAAGTTGATCTTCCTGGCTGTGGTGTCAATGATGAAACTTGTTCTTTCCGGAGGCTGCCTGTTTCCCGCTGGCTCAGGTTCGTGCCATTGACTAATGTGGTGTGTCCTCTTCTTGCACCATCTGCACACCAGTCACTAGGGGCTGCTTGGGATGTCGACCTACACCACGTAGCATTTTGTTGCTTGCCACAGTGTCTTTCCACTAGGAAGGAGTTCTGCCATCTCTGCTTTGGTGGTGGCTACTTGGAGGCTATACAACGAAATACATGTATATGCCAATAATCCATAATATTAAAACCACCTGCCTAATTCTCTTGTAGGGCCTGTCACATGACCTGTAAGTTGTGATGTCGGGCTTCCAAGAATCATACTTTCCAGTACATCCCACAAATGCTCAATCAGACTGAAATCTGGGGTGATCTGGGTATTCATGTAGACAATTTGAATTATTTGTCATGTTCCTCAAACCATTTGTGAACAATATTTATCCTGCTAAAAGATATCCTGCTCTTTTCATTAGGGAATACTGTTCCCATAAAAGGGCATACCAAAGTTTCACATCTGAATCACAGTGCTTGTAATCTGCAGAAGAAACCTGAATTTGAGTGAGCTTCTACATTTAACCACTGAAAAAAATGGCTCAGTTCTCAGAATCCATAAACATACATTATGATAGTAGATAATATGCAGAAAACAGTAGTGCTAATAGATGTTGCTGTACCAAATGATGGTACCAAAAGATCCAAAGAAAGTAAAATGAGAGGTTGGTAAAATACCAGCACTGAAAGATGTAACAGAGCGAATGTGGACGGTGAACACCAAGGTTGTTCCAATGGGTTTTAGGGGCACTTTGCGATGTGACTCCTAAACCGGAGGAGTGGTACCAACAGATCACAGGAAGGATGAGATCAATCTCAATCCAGAAGAGTGCAATTCTTTGAATAGCAAAAAAACTGGCAGGCCTCTGGTGGAAGGCCTGATTGTGAGGACCAGCTACTGTGTGCCAGAAATTATTATAAACACCCACAAAGAAAAAGTACACAAGGTTTCCAGAAAAAAACTGAATGTTCTGGGGAGAGTTCCTTCATCGGCTGGGTAAGAAAATTGATTCTGAAGTTCTATGAGGTGAAATCAATTTTTGTTAGAAAAACAGAAGTTTCAATCATAACATTCATTCAGGGCTGTAACATTTAGCAAGGTAAACAAATACATTATTAACGCAATGTTTATTAGCATTCACATGCCTTGTCACTGCAAAGTGCAATGGAAGGTTCAAAGGTGTAAATATATATAAATATTTATATTGTAGTGTTATTTATTATTCTTATTGTTTTTATCTTTTTATCTTATAGCTAATAAAGTTCTTTTGGATTGAGGCCATAATCCAAAGTGCTTAACAAAGAAATGATTAAACAAAATTCACATTATAAAGGACATGGGAATTACCCAATAAAGTGGTAGGTGCAACAGGGAAGTAGCTACTAAATATTTGGCAGTAGCTACTAAAGTTTGTGGTGAGATTGTTAAAGTACCTGTTTTTATAAATGGTAGTAGTAGGTGTAATAATAATAATCAATCATCATCATCATCATCTTATATATAACACTTAAATATATCACTTTCATTAATTTCCAAAACCTTACAAGTGCTTTACACATAAAAGATGAAGCAGTTAATATGACAAAGTAAATTAATTGAATAACATCGCAATACTGCTAAAAACCAAATACCAAACAAAAGATAAAAGAACCAATAAAGTGAAGATCATGATGAGGTTTCACTGCTAATGACTGCTGCCTGTTTTCAGTATCAAAGAGAGGACTTCACTGGCCCTTATATGATTTCTTCTTTTCTGAACTATCCGCTATGAGACAGTATGTCTTTAGTGCCTATGTGATGTCTGTTATTGCATCCATGTTCTTGAAATATGATCAGCCAATGAAGAAGCCATTACTCATTTCTGGATTTACCGTACAGGCTACGTGGGCTACAGCAGTGTAGGTGTCCCATTTCATTTCTTCATAATGGCTTATTCATTATGATGTCATTTTTTATATTGCACATGTAAATGTTTTTAATTTAAAGGGGGGGGGTGTATATTTTAGGAAACTGACATGAGATCCAGTATTTATTGTGAATACACGATCCAATCCTGTAAAAATGTGAAGCTTTAAAAAACAGTTTACGGTTGAGGTATTATCTGATTTAAATTACTTTTCTATTTTTTAAATGTCCATGTTTATTCTTTCTATACATGTATCTCGTTGTTTTTAGATTGATTATATTGCAAACTTTTTACTCCTTCAGTTTTCATGAATAATCAATGATGTGGTAAGAGGTGAGTTAAAAATTAAACATAAGGAATCAATTATCTCCCTTAAGTGTTCAAACAAACTGTTTAAATGATATATACTTAGATATAGCTATGTATCACACAATGAAACATCTTGGTTAAGTCATGACTGAAAAGAATAATGTATAATATAGTCTTTTTGATGTCTACTGACACAAAAGCTTGGTTATCAACTGTATTTGTATCCACAATGTAACCAGAACAATTTGCTTTGAGTAATCTGAGCCTCTGAATCCTGGACATCTTGCTGCTAATCTGATGTGAAACCAGTCTTTTTGTATTTCTAATAAAAGCTATGATAAAGACTGAGGAAATTCACCTCCATCCCAAATCAGCATAAAAATGTCCTTTCTAAATGTAATCAGAGGTTGTCTCTTGTGTCTTCAATAAAACAGCCCAATGATGACAGCAGTCTCACATTCCTGTGCACACAGTGAACGAACGCTTTCTACTGCCATCCAGTGTAATGGTCAGCAAAAGCACTGCCCTCCTCCCAGATGGGAGGGAGTGCACTTGTCCTACCTTTCCCTCCCACATTTCCCAAGCGTATGGTAGTACAGGCAGGGGACACACACACACACACACACACACACACACACAGAATTGTATACATAGCAATTCATTACTCATAGAAATCACATTGTAAATTTCAGGACTAAGTTTACACTCAATTTAAAGCATAGAATAGTCAGGATACACATAGACCCACACACAAGACTGGAATTCACACAATAATTAATTTAATGCTATAAATCAACAAAACAAAATTATTAACCATGATCTAGGCTTGTCAACAACCAAACACATAATCTATACAAGACACTGAAAGTTTACCATCCTTTATTTCTCTCTCTCTTTCCTAGGTTATAAGGTGAATGAGGTGTTTGAGCTGATCTTAATAATAAAACTGAAACAAGAAATAAGAAAAAATGAAACAAGTCCTTTCATAGTGACTATGCACAATATCCACATTACATATTTTACACATTACAATATTCACATTAAATATTTTACATATCCCAAACCATGTGGGCCATGTACAATCATTATAAAACAGAGCTATTTCATTATCTTTCTTCAGTCCTTTGAAAACCATGCATTTCACCCTAGTGGATCTGCATGTGCGTTCTAAACAGTGTAATATATTATACAATAATTACATGTTTACTTTGCTTCATAACTTTAGATACACTTAGTTTGTTACATTAGTTCCCTTTCTGCACAAGCCAAACATGAAGCAGTGTATAAGCTATTGAAGGCAACAAAAATGTAAAAAAAACCTGAGATGTACGGTGACATGGTGGTCTAGGTTTACATGACTTATTTGACAGTGACAGTCAGGTTACAAAAAGAAGAAGAGGTGACCTCTTGACCTCTTTGAGACCCACAATACAGGTACACACTGTAACTTGTTTACTTTGTACTATGCAGGTATAACATTAGTACAGTGGCCATGCTTTCATGTGTTTATGCAGTGAAACAGCCTGTCAGATTCAAGTAACAAACTGGACAATCACGTGGCAGCAACGTTACAAATGCAGGCATGTAGACATGGTCAAGACAACGTGCTAAAGTTCAAACTGAGCATCGGAATGGGGAAGAAAGGTGATTTAAGTGTCTTTGAACATGGCAAGGTTGTTGGTGCTTGTCAAGGAATATTTCTGAAATTGCTGATCTGCTGTGATTATCACACACAACAATAGGGTTTACAGAGAATGGTCAGAGAAAAAAACCCAGTAAGCGGAGTTCTCTGGGCTAAAAAAAATACCTTGTTAATGCCAGAGGTCAGAGGAGAATGACTAGGCTGGTTTGACCTGATATAAATAATATATTGTAAACATATATGACATATATATGACGTAAACAACATGAAAGTATGAATCCATCCTGCCTTTCGTTAGTAGTTTAGACTGGTAGTGGTGGTGTAATGGTGTGTGGGATATCTCCTGGGCACACTTTGGGCCCCTTAATACCAAATGACACTAAGTGAATGTTATTCCAACATGATAGCAAGCAATGCCTCAAATCTCAAATCATCTCAAACTGGTTTCTTGAACATGACAATGAATTTACTGTACTGTACTGAAATGGCTTCCACAGACACTGGATCTCAATCCAATAGGGCACCATTGGGATGTGGTGTAACAGGACATTCATATCATGGATGTGCAGCTGACATATCTACCACAACCATGTGATGCTGTCATGTCAATATGGTCCAAAATCTCTGTTTTCAACACCTGAGAGAGTGCTGTGCAGTATTTTTGCTGTTCTTATGATTTTGTTCTTCAGGACTGAGACTGATGTCTTTCCTGGGGTCTGGGATAATTTGGATGAGCCACTTCTTCAGCTTAGGGTTCACTCACCAAGGCGCCCCATTTGGACTTGTGGGTGTCCATATCATATACCTTCCATATGTCCCTGTATGTGATCCCTGTATGTGATCCCTGCCACATGACTGTGTCTCTCAGTGTGGGCTTTCCCTGCCACCATGATCTTCTATCCTGCTGTTAGGGTTAGGGTTTGCCTTGCTGGATTGTCTCGGTGGTCCATTGGCACAGTCGGCATCTTGGGCCTGGTCTCTGGTCTGGTGTGAGACCCCGTCATCGACTGACTTAAAGTTTAATGCATGATCTTGTGCTGCTATGATTAGTGCCTCTGGGCTGTCCTTCAATCCTGACTTTTGCAGCCATTGGTAGGCTTGTCTTCCATTAGCCACCCCCACGGAGGGACTGTACCACCAAGAGTTATCCGTACAGTCCACAGTACAATAAAGCCAGGAGGGGCTTAACCAGTTTAGGTACCTTCTGTGCTTCCAAGGTTACCATGTCACCCATCTGTCTGATGCATTCCCTCACCATCTCATCCATGAGGGTCAATGCTTAGATGTATTCATGGATGTTTCGTGTCTCACTCTGGACAGCGGTGGATTTTACATTGTAGGAATGTTCCTCACCCCTACATATATTCTTTGGATGCTGGATTTTGAGTAGAGTACTCCATGCATTGTGAGTTTTATGCTCTTGGCGTTATTAGCTTCCAGCTTTGGTGATTGGAATGCCATAACCACGCTGATGAAGGCCTAGTTGCTGAAATGTCTGTATTTTATCTATGAGTCTAACAAATACATTGCATAGTATATAAGTGCTGATTTTTTTTGTGGATTCAGCAAATCAGAAGTATTGTTTAAGAGTGTAGCCTGTTTATTGATCATTAGATCTTATTGTTCCTATTCAGCTGGCACTTGAGATCCAGCCTTACCCTATGGAGATACTTGAGAACCTGCCTTACCCTATAGAGATACTTGGATGTTGTTGTCTTTCCCTGCCTCATGGTTCTCATGTGATTGGGATGTCTCCAGGTATTTTGTAGCTGTCCTCCAGGCCTGCTATATGGCCTTGTGGTAGATCAGTTCCCTCTGTCCTGATCTCTTTTCATCTTTTACTATCAGCCGACCACATTTACACAGCCTGAATGACATTCCAATGTCCTTGCTATAGATCCTGGTCAGGTAAAGCAGTGAGTCAATGTCCCTTTTCCATCTTGGAGTACAGCTTGATGTACAGGAGTTGGCTGATGGACTATATATATATATATATATACACATCCACACACACAAACATTCCTTCATTCTGCTCTCTGCTTAGAAGCCCATGGAATGAATGATTTAAACATCTGCTTTTTCTAACATAAAACTGGTTCTACCTACAACTACAGACACACTTCACCAGCTGCTTGTACAGCTGATGAAGGACCTCTGTAACATCCTGGTTTTATATATATATATAGCTAAATGTAGGTAGCTAAAGCGGCTACATGTAGTATTACATATTACTAAATCGTATGTAATTTAGTAAAATTACATATTACTTAATCATAAGTAGCTACATGTAGTATTACATATTACTAAGTAGTACATGTAGTATTACATATTACTAAATCAAACTACAGGCTTCTGATGCAGAGCAGTTTCTGTTTCAGCTCTACCTTCAAAACACATATGCTTTCCCTTCCTTGTCCTGATGTCTGTTAATTATAATGCACCACGACACAGGATATTAACTAAGACACTAAGAACAGAGAAGAGCATGTGTGTGTGTGTGAGAGAGAGAGAGAGAGAGAGAGAGAGAGAGAGCAAAAAAAAAAGTTGTTTAGGTGAAATGTTTTGTCTGTCTGTTTCATATTAAAATGGTGTAATTCATGGAGTGTCCATGTTAGGCCTAGAATCTTGTTTGCTGGTCTAATTGAAGTCTTAGCATGAAAAAACACAGGCTTCTTTTGATCTGGCATGGTGCAGAGTCCAGAGAACAACAAGGATATGCAAAAAAAGAAAGAAACCACAGAAGAGGAGAAGAGAGAGTCAGTAAGAGAGAGGAGGCAGAGAGAGAGAGAGAGAGAGAGAGAGAGAGAGAGAGAGAGAGAGAGAGAGAGAGAGAGAAAGGGTACAGGGAGATGGGGACATAGTGAATGTTTGTGTTAAACAGCAAACCATGTCCCCTCAGTAAAAGCACTACCAAAGGAGAGTAAAAACATGTAAAACAATGCAGTCCTGTTTCTTTTGCAAAATAAACCCTGGATTATACTGTAGAGCAATAAACTCATGGCCTAGTAGTGAGATGAGTCAGGTGAGATGATACAGTGTGCCATCTGGAAATCTCAGTGTTCAGTGACTACAAAAACCTGGGCCACAAGGGTGAAGATTGAGTACTAGGGATCTACAGCAAAGCAGACTACATTACATTTCTTCATGCTGTTTACATTTTATATAGTTATTAAGCCTTTGCTACTGATGCTACCTTAACTTTGTTAATTGTGTGAATGCAAAATAAAAACAAACTGGATGAATATATTGTATTATCTAAGAATATGGTCAGAATTATCACAACAGCTGTTTGGGTACTTTAACACTTAAATAGTGTAATGAGGAAACCAAAGGGTGGGGCTTGTGGTAGCAGGTAACCCTTTTTGGTGGTGTAGCCCTTTAAATCGAAGACAACTATAAATGAGGAATGACAGTGAAGTCTGGGACAATGTCCTGAAAGTGTCTTGAAGTAGTACCTAGAGACCACCAACAATAATTTGGCAATTGTCTGAAAGTGTCTGTGTAGGTGCGTCCAAGAGTAGTCAGGGAGTGTAGGTTCAGAGCCACTGAGCCATGTGTCTGAAAAACTATTTTCAATGAAAGTGCTGGTAGTGCCTGTAAAGGACTTGTGTCTTTTCCTTCTCTCTCTCACCCATTTTCTTTGCCCTTTTAGTATTTACTAGGAGTGTTAACTATTTTAAACTGATCTGAACGCTTAGGTTAACTTACTGAACGATGCCTTAGAAGCCCCTCACGCACGTCTGCAGTAATTCACTTTGTGGTGTGCGTTTCACGTTGTGCACGCTCAGGTTACCTTCTTCAAGTAAGAAGCTAGAACCTAAGCAGCCGATTCGTCTTTTTAATTGTGTACTTAAACAATTAATAAACTGTCTTGTTACACTATTTCACCTTCAGTTTTCCCCCCTGCTTAACAGGAACCATAAAAGGTGATTGGCAGCAATACTTAATTTGGAAGTGCGATATCGACAACAGTTATTAAGCAAAGTGAGACATTCATCTTAGTTGATGAGGATGCTAGCAAACCTGCAAGTGGGAATTTGTTACTATAATTAGGCCCGTCCAGAGTAGCCTATACACGACCGTCTGCAGGGCGACGTGCGAAGTACCATTCGTTGCGTTGCGCAGCCGACGAGACGTTTCAGATGCTGATGTTGAAAGACTGAGCGGAATTCACGGTCCATCACGGCAAATTAGTAACGCTGTTCTCCACAAGCCCTCAAGTTTATAATTCGTAATTAAAGATGTATACGTTATGCATCGAATAAAACAAGTGACAGTTTGAAAACCAGAAAAATGTCATGTAGACGGCAATTCTAACTGCAATGCAGAAGCGCGATGAACAGGAGACGGGACATGTCATGGTGGAGAGATGCAGACACGAAGCAGACTATATGATTATCTACCATTCATCGTTTTCGACTACCCAGTCATGCTTACGTGTTATTTGGAGCGCTGCTCGTAGGCCGTAACTTAACACTGATATTAAAGCGTGCTTTCTTGATTGTCTTGATTATGATTCAGCACATACACACATATATACATATACACACAAACAAATCAGCCCTTTTGGCCGTGGTTATTGTCGATATGTATGACACAACCAAAAACAAACACGACTCACCTCCTCCCTTCCAGCCCCGTTCAGAATGTGCTCATCTCTTTCGACCGTCGCCTCCTGCATTTTTCCAGATAGACCCCCTTCGTAGTGGGGATCCGCCCGGAAGATGCACGGTCCGGTGGCCCAGGTCTGGGACCTCCTCTACGGTTAAGTCACCCCATCCGTCTCCTGCCTCGATCCACTTTAACGACTGGGCAACTCGAGCGAAATAGCATTACAAACCACCGTTACATATGAGCTTTTTTCCTAGTACCTTGCCCTTCAAACGATCCGTATATGCAGTTTTTTTCCGAATTAGTCCATTGCTCCCAACCATTTCATCCAGCTTCTAGCTTGGGTTACTTATTCTAACGGGAAATTATCCAAAATGTGCATATGCGGATGCAAGACCGTTTTGTCTGGGTTTTCATTTTATGCTACATGACTCGAAAAGCACATGTCGATACGGAAGACCTAAAACCCCGTGTTTCCAAACATACCTTTTCACGTTACGCAAAGAACGTAATGAATTTGTTTTTGTCGGTTTGCTGCTCTCCTTGAGGGCGATTCAGAGGACGTCATCAGAAGTCCCCTCCACTTTCCTCCGGCCTATGAGGAGGCACGTAGCGGCTTTTACCCTAAGCATCCTACTATAATGTCGACGTCATGCACCTGTGCTCTCAAAACACAACTGCTTACCGAAAACATTATTTCCTTACAATGCAATTAGCTAATGTCAAACTATTTTGCATTTCTAAAATGATGCATCGAGTTTTACTAACTTAATCACCGAGATGACAAATTGATGAGCAATACATTTGCAAACATAACGTAAATAAAGCATATTCACGGACGACACAAAAAAATTGAATAAAGTTCAAATCTTTATTTTATTCAGATGTTGTAATCGCCTAAAAACAGAGTATAAAGCACAGCAATGTGGTATGAGGCATATGATGTATGAGGTGAACTGTGTGTTGGGGAAATAAGTCTAGGACAGGGGACCACGTGTACAGTAGAGTTGGTAAACAGTACGGCTTAAGGCAGGCCCAAGATTTCTGGAAATGCAAAACATCAACAAAACTCATGAAACCTTGCATTTATGTTCAATTCATCCTACAACTTGATAAGTCTTTTAGGTCTATACATGTTTTTAAATCAAAAAGAAGGCAAAACCCTATAAAATAGCAGAATAAGACAACAATTAGGTAAATAACAATCTAACCTTGGAGTATCTACACTGAAGAAATACAAAGCCTGAACTTAAATGGTAGGGCTACTAAGAACGGGATCCAGGTGATGCACATTCAATATAATGGATCTGAGGAAGAAATACAAAACACAAACCTTTTTAGTTTACCATATTTGATGGAGGAGAGGAGCTTCTCTCCTTCTGCTTCTGTTGCACACTCTGCATATGCGTCCAGCAAGCTGAGAGTTGAACACAACACAGTTGCATCCAGTGACATATTTGGAGTGTCCAAATTCTGTACGCTGTGTTATGGGTAATGAGAGCACACTGAGATACAGCGGAGGCATACCTGCTCACTGTACCGTAGCGTTCCAAAATGGCAGCTGTTTTATCACCGGAGATTCCACTGATTTGCATTAGCTGCCTGGCAAACACCTCCCTAATGGTTTGACACTGGGATAAGAGAAGGGGGGAGTGAGCCAAAGGCAGTGTGAGGCCATAGGGAAGAATGAAACGATGAATACATACAAAGGGCTCTCCAACAGGGAATAAAGTTCACTTGCAGAATAACTGCACACCTTGTTTTTCATAGCTCCGTGGTTGAACTCCGTGAAAGAGAAGAGCGAACAGCGAGGGCTCTCCGTGCCTCCACTCGCCATGTCACACTCCACATCTCCCTCAAGTTCCCTGGAGCGGCAGAACAGCGTGCGGTTCTAGGGGCAGAAAGGATTCGGTCAAGGTAAGACTTCTATGTACCCAAGCTCAAATCAAAAGGTCTGGCACAGTGAAGTAATGAAGCGTCTAGCACTGGTCAGCCGGCGCTGCTTGAGAATGACCTGATAAAGTTTCTGCAGTTGTCTGGTCATGACTGTGAGGTAGGCGGCTGACTCACGAACATCTTGAACTCTTTTCACAAAGAAGCCGTCCACCACCTGAAATGTGCAAATACACGTACTCCTCTAACTAAAAACACACTCATTTTCCTAAAACAAAATTATGTTGTTAAGTGATGTTTAGAACAATCTTTTGTAACAAAATACTCAAACAAAAGGTTGAACACACATGTATATCTGTAGGTGGACAATGGATAAAATGGCTCTGCTGTGTACTTTAAAATTTCAAATCACATATTAAATTTATTAATATGCATTTCTAATTTTACACCATACTGTACACTGGAAAAATCGAAGACAAATACTGCACAACATACTTCATACTGGTAAACAGGAAAAGGTCACTGTATATCAGTATGTTGTTTCATTTAAGGCTCAAGACAGTGTCGACTAATAAACAATATTGTAAGTCCTTACACAGTTTAAAATCAGGTTCATCTGTTGTCAGTGATGAGGGTTCTGTTAGACTTGAGCATATGTGCACACCTGTGTGTTAACTATGGCTTGTTGTAAAGTGCTCTCTGGTAGACTCAGGTGAGCTGCAGCTGACCCACACTCTTCTACCAGGTAGATGGGCTTATGTAGACCACACCTCTTCAGACGGAACTGCCAGAGAAAGCTATTACATTTACATTTACAGCATTTAGGAGACGCTCTTATCCAGAGCGGCGTATAAAGAGTGCTTTGTTGTTGACTCACAGAATGCATCCTAGCCAATAAGTAGGTTAGAGTTCAGTAGACATTTGATCTAGATCACCGCTAGAATACAAGAAACATTCTAGTCCTAGTACAGGTTCTATTAAACAAATACAGTAACAAATGGGTACTAGAATTTAAGTTAATCAGCACTGATAAAAGCTATGAAAGTGAAACATCAATGGTCATTGAGATACTCTGCAATTAGATGAGTCTTTAGTCTGCGTTTGAAGACTGCAAGGGATTCTGCAGTCTGAACAATCAGTGGAAGTTCATTCCACTATCTTGAAGCCAGGACAGAACAAAGTCTGGAAGAACAAAGCCAAGGTACAGACTGGGCCTTGACCATTCTATTGTATTATACATTGCATGGTTGCAGTGTGGACTAGCAAACTTTACCACACCTGCAGTTAAGCAGAAAGTAAATTCTGATAACACCTAAATATTTATTTAGGTCCTTATTGTATCCACTCGACAGATTCTTAATAAAATGCTGCAGCTTGTAGCACTGACCAAGCAACCATGATTCTAGCATAATTACTCTAAATTCCACCCATCCTAGCATACAACAATAACAGGCTTGAGATTGAAATTAGGTGCCTTTCAGATATGTACAAAGATGTTTCTGTACCAAATGCTGGCCCATGGTAATATCACTAATTTATCTAATAAAGTGTTACTATTCCTGTTGGTGTTATATCAAAATTTTTATGCTGGAATGTATGCAAAAAATCAAACAAAAAAAAACCCCTAGGTCATTTTTTACCTTCTGTTCTCTGAAGCGACCGTCCATGATGCTACCACACAGGTCATCCATCCTCTTCCTCTCTATGATGTAATCAAGGACCAGCTCTTTTCCCACTGGTGGGCGCAACTGACCTTCATTTAAATACAGCTATTAAGACACTTCTATGCAAACACTATACAGATGCTATATGTACAATAGATTCATATCAGCTTCAGTACATATTAAATAATTCATAAAGTAATAGTACTGACCAATGTGCTAAAAAAAAATTTAATTAAAGAAAACAAACCTCCAAATAATCTATTAGTATCTGAGAGTTTGTAACTCACCAGGGTAAATATGAAATAAACAGCTAGGGTTATTAAAAATGAATGTGAGTCAAGAGTGAGCACATAAGAGATTACCAGGAACAGGTTCCACTTTCTCACGAGCAATCCACAAAAAGTCTCCCACATTTAGCTTCCTGATGTCAAAGGTCACGGCATTCTTCTGCAGCTCTTTAACTAGCTCTTGTTTGCGTGCTGTGTTTCCTCTGTGAAGCCAAAAACATCTAATGAACAACACAGTAAAAAACTCACAGTTGAATTGATGAAAATCCTGGACATTAAAAAAATGTTGCACTTACCCAGTTGTTTCAATAAAGTCAACACACAGGACAATGTCGTAAGAGCCAGGCAGAAGGTGGCCACGCCCTGCAGCACTGCCTGTGCCTGACACACCTGAGCATGGTGCAGCATTTCCTGTCTGGCATTCTGTGACGGATGTGGTTGGCTTCCCTGTCGGGATGCTACAGCAGCAAAGAAAATTGTTTTAATTTAGAATGTTTTGCACAAAAGAATAGATACAGATGAAAAATCTCTGGACTTGTTAATCATTCACTCTCACCAGCTGTTTTCACCTTCATCCTCCTCTTCCCCATCCCCCTCGTTCACAGTGAGGTCAATGGTAACTGGACCGTCTCCTGCATCCTCAGCTATAGTCCTCTTCTCCTCCTCTTGTCCATCATCTGCCTCTCTTTCTTCACACTTCAGTCTCTCTGCTAGAGCTAGACCCAGTTCAGTCAGGGAATACCTGACAAACAGATATGAGAAAACAGGGAGAAACAGATACGCTCCAGCACTCATCATGAAACACCAGTATATACAGATCACTTAAATAAATGGTCACGACATATATCGTCCTATCAAACAGATCTATCAGGAAGAAGTTCAGAACTGATTCTGAAATTTCTGTCATTGACTGGTAAAATGAAGACATTATTTTGGGCCAATTTGAAAGGGGTCCATTTTACAATATTGAGTGAGATTTACCTTGCAGGGCTATGGGTCTTCAGGAGGAGGTTCTTCTGGATGAGGGTGCTTACAGAGGACCATGCTGTGTATTTACTGCCTAGATCAGGCTACCCACAAACAGAAAAAGCTGAGCTAAACCACATCATCTAAACTCGGGAGAGGCCATGCGTTTCCACAAAAGTAGCTATAAAAGTTGAGATATGTTTTACAAGTTGGATTAGTAGTCTTACCACAGTGAATGACTTATCACAAAGGGACTGCGCCTCATTCTGCAGTTCATTTTTAAACATGAAGCCTTTACTGCCAGGTAACTAAGAAGCAAAGGGGATAGATATGAATAGCATTTTCTTTTAGTTATATAAACCAGTACGTGTGCATATTTGTTCTTTGTGGCATAAAATAAATTGCTTATATCCAGTTTGTTCTTTAGCCATGCGCATTAGGTATATATTTATTTATTTCACCTGTGAGTGCCTGTACAATGTGAGCAGAACAGCAAAGGCTCCAGATCTCTTCTGGGGGACATACTCTCTCTTCTTCTTTACTTCTCCTTCCTTTCTGCCATTACCTTCCGCTTTTCTCTCCAGAAACAGTGAAAATGTCTATCATAAAGTGGAAGCTTCAAATATGTTTTGGAAAGACAGACTGAGTGTGTGAGTCTGTTTGAAATAATAGTTCAACCTACCATATTTCCTTTGTCCTTTTCCAACAGTTCTTTGGAACCTTTGCTGGACTGCTGGTTGCCGCAGGATTGATTTGTAGTAAAACTACCTGAAAGGGAACAAATAGGAGTGTGGACACCTGTAACGTTAACAAAAGGAAAACATACATACATAACCTTGTGGCTGTAAAAGTACACTCCTTAGCTCTCATAACTCCTTAATTTACCGTTTTCTCTGTAGTGCTTCTGAAGTCGTTCATCTAGGATCTTGCAGATACCATCCCCAAAGTTCTGCAGGATCTTTGCTTCTTTGCCGTTTTTCAGTGGAAGAGGGTACTTCTTTAAAGAGTTAATAGCCTTAAAGAAAATAACAGGACATATTACTCAGCAGGTGTTAAAATGTAACAAACTAGACTAGCTGCTCTGTTCATATAATCAGAGTATGGTAGTACACAAATTTCAGTTCACCTTTTGATAAACATAATGCGTTTTCAGGCCCTTTTCTTTGGCGTGGTCGCGCATCTCTGTTAACCACTGAAGAAAAAGAGGGTTGGGACAAGGAGGTAAAGGGCGTTTCCGACCTAGACGCACCGGCCCCGGGTCCGACGGCATATTAGAATCCAGTAACTGAGTCTAGCCACTACACAAGGTAAAATACTGACATGGAGGTTAATGCTATCAGTTCAGAATTGAACAAGTCCAATCTGTATTTGTGCCACTGTAGCTAGCTAGCAGCCTTATCTCCACGCAGCTTCATTTTTTTAGCTATTTATCTATCAAGCCAGCATATTTTAGTATGATGGAATCATCCAGTGTTTTTCTTTGACACTTGATTCTTCTCTATGGCAGCCAGCTAGCTAACAAAGAGTTTAGTAAACAGGAAACGACTAAATTGGCTAATTAGCTAGCTAGCATACACGTAATGTTAGAACTATCGTTCAGATTAACCTCTAATTGCTCTCTCATTGGAAGTACTGAATGTTGCTACATTGGCTACGCTCTAGCGATACCTACGGATGTCATTTGAATGTAGCTGGCTGGCTAAATTATCTAAACGTGTTAGCTAGCATGCCAGTTTCGATGTTTTCACCCTCCCCGCCAGTGTTTTTGAAAACAGTACTCAAAGCGATGGAGTGTACGCACTTCTTTGGTCTCGCGATATTGTGCTCTAATTAAACGCACGACACAAGCAGCGCCACTCACAGGCGTGATGGAATAAAACCATAGCTGCAGGAAATTAAATTTTTGCATGGACGAGGAATGGTGCGCGTTTACGTTTGTTTATGGTTAAACGTATATGGTTAAACGTATACCTCCTAATCTGAGGACGTTGTGATAATTTCTAGTTTACTGCATGGCCTGTATATATATAAGGCATCAATGGCATTCTTAAGGCAAGAACATGGTATTCTTTTTTAAATGAACAAAAATAAAGAGATGCATATGTATGTGTATAACGGACATAACTAAAAGCCCCTAAACCGTTAACATCCAGGAGCCCTACAATGAGGCTACTCGTGAATTCCAGCAACAAGACCCAACAAGGATCTGGAATCCGCTGCATGCGCACACGACATCCACCCACTGACTCACTCATATACACGCTCTGTCTCTCTCTGCACACTGCAACTTTTTCTCAGTTTCTGTTTACATGCAGTTCAGAAATGAAAGACCTGAAAGAATTTTCTAACTCCACTTGTCAACCAAGATATCTCAAGTTGCTCATGGGCCATGTACACAATGACTAACAGGTCACATGAAATACACAAACATTTATTATTCTTAAAAAAACAGTAGTAAAATATCATGATATACAGTCTTCCACAAAATTGAGAATCGGATCAAGCACACACAATGTATTGTTTGTCAATGTCTGATGTTAGCAAACTAGATATTAATTGTATGCTATTTGTATATTTGTGAACACTGACAATTACTCTAGAGGCTCCTAAGAAATATAAAAAAAGTGAAAATAATGTCTACAATATATAATATGCACATACAGAGAATATAAACATAGAAAATCTGGAATAAATGATGATCTCCACCCAGGAAATATTACAAACCAATCTGATAAATATAAATCTATTTTTACAAAACATTTATCAGTATATATTACA
Source organism: Sternarchorhynchus goeldii (assembly GCA_028565775.1). Lineage (NCBI taxonomy): Eukaryota > Metazoa > Chordata > Actinopteri > Gymnotiformes > Apteronotidae > Sternarchorhynchus > Sternarchorhynchus goeldii. Next base: position 5,395,672 of record JAOXYF010000017.1, read on the forward strand.
TACAGCAATAATCATTGACCAAAACTTTCCCTCTTTAGTAAATCCCCATCAAAAAACAAAGAAAATAAGGCACTGTTGTAATTTTTATACACAACTTGAGCACTTTAATGTAAAAATGCCTCCCCTGAGCCAAAACACCATAGGATTTATCTTATTTACATCAAGTAGTGTTACATTCTCATTTCTTTCAGTAATAGAAAAGGTCTTAATGTAAACTGAACTAGTGCATAATTATTACTAATTTCAAAGGGAATAACCAGCCCTCATCTATTTGAAGTGTAAACTGAGTGATTATTGCTTAAGGCACATTAACCAGTTCATCTAATGTCATGCCACAGAAGGAAACTATTGCTGTTATCATTTTAGTGTAACTAGGTTTTTCTCCTCCATTTGGACCAACTGACATTAGGATGAACAGTGTGCATATTCTTCATTATGCTTCTCAAACAAAGCAACTCTCCCTTACTTGCCAACTCACAAATCCTTCTACCTTCCTCCTGAGCCTGCTGTGTCATCACTATTCAGAGACAGAGGGGACCCAGGCAGGGAGCTTTCCTCCTGTCCACTCATGCCTGCTGCTCCCGAATGCCTGCGTGCCCCCTTGGCCCGCAAGAAGGCACTGTTTGGATGTTGACTGTGGAGGTGGCGGAGCAAGGCATCCTGGGTGGAGGCGGTGTGGCCGCACTCCTCACACACATAGAGCTTAGTGCGTCGTTCCTTGTAGGCATACTGTTGCGTCACACCATGGATCTTCTTCATGTGGGACTCCAGAGAGCAGCGCTGCGTAAAGGCTTTTTCACATAAATGACATTTGTATGGTCGAACACCTTGGAGAGAGACATATATGTTTAAGAGTCTGCATTGCATCACGTCATCACAAGACATTCAGAGCTTTGACCTGCAGCCTTGAAGTAGGATCATAAGCAAAATTAAACTGTAACTGTACCCAAACCAATGCTTACATTTCTACACACCTTTGTAAATAAATCTGATCAATACTCCATTAGCTACAAAAAGCAACTCTACCAGCAAAATATTTTATGCTCGCGTACCTGTGTGCGTGCGGACATGCCTCTTGAGATCGAATGTGTCATTAAAGCCCTTGCCACAGAAATTGCACAGGTGCCTTTTTTGTTCACTGTGGCACTTTAGGTGTCTATTGAGCATTCTTTGGAACTGGAATACCTTCTGGCACACCTGACAAACATAGTTTCCACCTGCTGCAGATGCTAAAGAGGTCGGAGTGTTGGGTGTGGGGCATAGTTTTGCCATAGCGACCGGAGGACCGGTCGTCGCACATGGAATGAGAGGTGGAGCATCAGCAGGAGGTTCTCCAGTGGTAACCTATAAATACAAAAAGGGAAAAGGAAGGTAAGATATTTTATTAAATGCTCCATATTTCTAACATTAACTGTTCTTGAATGTTCTGAACTTCCAACATTAGAATTTCCAGATGTCTGCCAAAATAGGTAGATGATTACCACTGAAACAATGCAGCTCTAACCACTTTTTACCTGGAGAGCATTAAGTCTACAACAGTAACTAATGAAGTGCACATTTCTGAGAAGACCTCACCTTAATCTTGGAGCGGACATAACTGCTGTTCTGTGAACTTCTGATGCGCTCTATCTCTGGACTGTGGTGCTGTCCCAGAGCAGTAGAGGAGGGAAGTTCTGCAGTAGAAATCATGGGGTGGTGGTCCTGTGTATATTTCTGTGTGCACAAGGTGGGTTCTTTACGAGTGGACAGGCACAGGGCCCCTTCAGCTGTACTGGCCTCTGTCTCCTCCCAAAGAGCTGGAGGAGACACGGAGACTAAAGGAGAAAGAACCAAGAAATCAGGAGCAAAGTTATGAGTTGAATAATTTGAGAGGAGTGGTGGCAAAATATCATTATCTTTGCTTGCAGCACACCACGCACGCTTTTCTCAACCAAGTTAACTTCAAAATTTACTTTCATTTTCACGTCAACAATCCGTCTTGTACAGCTTGGGTTATATCTGCAGACCACCCATATATTGCCCCGGGCAATGATGAAGAATGTGAATATTATTAGAAACTGGATGTTGCATGTGGCTCTCAGGAAACTGGGGACAGTTGTGCCTCCGGGGAAGGTGTGTGTGAGTGGGTGGGAGGCAGGCGTGTGTTTGTGTGTGTGTATGCGTGCGCGCGTGTGTGTGTGTGTGTGTGTATTGTCCTGGACTGAAGTCAGCCACTCCTATTACAGCAGTACCAGTCCTACCAGCCAAGCTAGAGACACAGGCTTATGAGCCCTTTATACAAGTGTGCATACAACACAATACAAAGGCTGCAAACAGAACTCCAGTAAAGTATCGTGTTTTCTAACATCCAAATCTTCAATGATGTATTAAATAATAATAATGATGATGATGTTAATGATAATACTACTACTACTAATAATAATGGTTAACTCTTCCTAACCTACTACTTTTTTCAGTAAGTAGTGCACAATGAATCTCTTGATCCTGGTGAAACATAATCGGACAAATTGCAAATTATAATGCAAATACTATGTGCTCTATGTAACGGTATGCCCTGCACGCAACAGTGCATAGAAGCTTTTTTCCTGTATATACTGGCTATTCATGGTTTCTGTTCCTACAAAAGGGGTATATTGCTTTGAATGTCTCCCAAAGTTAAATATACCAATGAAAAAAATGTCTTCATCTCCTGTGCTATTCTGAATCTCAAGGTCTTTAGCTTTGGTTATGGGAGCAAACAAATAAATACAAATTCAGAGGAGAAAAATATCATTATTTTGTTATAGCTGATGCACTGATTTTTTTTCTATCCTTACCTAGTTGGATTTATCTGTATTCCAACCCCTCCCTGTTCTTACAGCCATGCCATGTGTTTGCCGCCGACGTGAAACACAGGCAGCAAATAGGCGACACACAATGAAAGAACCTAATCCTCATTTTATAAAAATAAGTGTTTTGCTTCCCTGAATATAACATCTTTTCCCATTATTAACATCCAAGTATTATTACTTGAACAGACCAGTTCACTTTCCTTATGGTTTTCGTTCGAGCCCATTCATAATCATTTTTAAGAAAATGAATTGAAACGAGAGCATTTCGTATACATGACTAGTTGGGACTAAGATACGAAGAAAGGACAAGTAGCCTACTTGCTCTGCACAGGTTCAGCTCCTTTTATGGGCTTACATTGCACGTTGTTCCAAATCTAGTTTTCATGTCTTATCTCGCAACTTTGACACATTTCATGTGACGACACAGCCTACAGGTTCAGTCAGTTACACTGTGAAATGAGAGATAATATTCGGATAAACACAACATAGCCTTAACGAAAATGTTAAAGACACTCTTTATACATATAATGGTAACGTCGATAAAATAAAAGCTTTCTCCTTGGCAAACGTAGTGGAACATATCAACCGTAAAGGTGAAAGGTAGGCCTTGCCTACTCTTGGAGAGTTTACTCGCGAACAGGCTGTGCCATGTTTGCCAAGGGTGTAGCGGGAAACAGCAGACAGCGCGGCGAAGTCCGTTATTTCCTTTGCTGTTCATTAACTCAGCCATGGACGACAATGCTAGTAAACATTACTTTTCTTACAAAACGAATTATAATTGCGGTTTTTATAAAAAGCTTCGCTGAATATTACAAATGTAATCACAATGTAGACGAAAATATAAGGCTAATGAAATTGTTGCACAAACGGTTTTAAGTAATAAACACCCCACATGGTCATAATCGTTTGGGTCTAGGCCGTTTATTATTAGGCCAAATTTAAAAGTATAGCTTGTTGGTAACTGCAACGACAGCAGCAAGAACAGGTATCTAAAACACCTTAAGTTTGGCTTTACCACATAAATACCTGATAGCTACAACTGATCTATTTAAACTATGACGTTTTGCAGTTTCCCAAATGTGGTCCCAAAACAACGTAGAACGACTATGATATTTTTAAGGACTTTACATAAAATGTATAGTCCATTCGTATTTACATAAAATGAGCTGGCGTATTCCTAAAGTTATAGTTAACTTAAACCTTAAATTCACAATAATAATACTAAACACTTTTACTGAGCTTCGCGTTGTAATGGAGAAAAAGAATACGTGGTTGACTTTGGTGGCTATGGTGGTGGGTACGTTATGCGTCTTGGGTCTGTTCGGAAATTAAGTTCTAATTGCACCACTAAAATCCAGAGAGTTTTAGTCAATTATTAGCCTCATTGTTTGTAGTGATGATGGGAATGGTCCAGGGGAAGGGGTTCACAAAAAGAGACTTGTCTTGCAAGTATTCCGTTAGGTTAATCAGCATGTTATATTCATAATTTTGTATGAAATGAAACGGGTTTCCTGTTGGCAAACCTTTTCACATCGTGTCCCCTTGGCCTGAACATATATCTCACAATTAAGGTGGTATTAGAAGCATTAACTCAGTTTTTCGTGTAGGCGAAACGTTGTGCAACACAATTGTTGCAATGAATTTTACATCGTGTATAAGGAAGCCAAATGGGTCTGAAGGTCAACTAAGCGGGTTGTAACGGCTCCTTCTGTCCATTTACCTTTCACGAACACACTTTAAAAACAGATCTGTGTGATCATAAAGAAGTGTTAAGATTGTCGTCGTGCTAATTAAATTTCACACATTAAATGTGGGTATTACAAGTTAGTCTGTGTGTACAATAGTCTAAGAGTTTTCCTGAGATTTGAAAAAGATCTATATTTTAATAAATGAATTTCTTTCTTTAGCTAAAATGTTTTAGAAATGATCACGAATTTGTATTAAAATCTTAAAGAGTCGTATACCAACTTGTCTTTAAATCTATCACACGATTCACGTTTACCGTTATTCGGTGTAGCCTACGTGTTTCAGGCTACTAGAGTTAAATGGTGTGTAAGCTAATTATTGTATCTTCTCACCTGGTATGTAAATGTCTCCGCGTTCGTGGTCAGGCAGATCGCTCCAGTTTCTCTTGCCGGGTGAAATACTAGGCTTTTTCACAAGGAATGCTCGAGGCATGGTCTATTCTCGAGGTTGTTCTCCGCTATGCTTCTTTGAGTCTCTATTGTAGTTAGAACTAAGCGGTAAACTACTTACGAGAATGAAAACATACTAAATAAGAGAAAATCTAATAAAAGCCTTGTTGTGGGATGGCGTCAGGTGAGGAGCAATGTAAAATTAGGGGATTTTACACCTTATTCTCCTCCCTCCTGACTAGCTCTACAAACTTTTGTACCTATAGGCTACAGGTTCCCGTGGCGTCTCTCACGATTTGTCCACTTTTGCGTGCCCTCCCTTGTCTTCCGTAACTTTCGGCTTCCAAGGTATCCCTGGCCAAATGCGCGTATACTTGCTGTGTAAACACCGACCTAGTAACTCTGTTAACGGACAGCGATGTAAGAAATATTCCGATCCGTTCACTTGAGACGCAACACGGCGAATTTCAAAGGTTGATTGAAGCGCAGGTACACATTTCATGAGGAAACAGGTGGCAGCGCGCATGCGTCTGGAAATAACGGTGACAACAAACCCGACCCAGGCCAGCCACTGCGTTTTACCTGTTCAACCGGTTTTCTTCCCCCTCTCTCTCACACACACACTCCCAGTTACCATTCCGCTTCAAGGCGGGAGCGACTGAGGGTAATAAGAGGTATAACTGAAGAGGAAAGATGGAGATTGACATAAACCCCAAATTTTAACATTGAAACGTAGGCCTACGAAAAGATGGCTATCACAGTTAACTAAAAGGCGTGGCAACTGCTCAATATGACCGACTCACGTAACAGTAAAGACATTGGCTAGTTGTCTGACAACAATTTGAAACGGAAATATTTTAAGAAAATCAATAAAGAACTTTGACGCACTGTAGATTTTACATAAACCATTACTAATAAGATCCAGCTTCAGACAGAACTGGGCAGGAATCCTGAACCCATTCTTAAGAACAAAATGTTAGTGTATAAAGCCCAGGTCACCGGTTCTATCGACAACCCATATTCACTTCTTTTTCTTACACACCTTAATGAGCTATTACTAATAGACCAGTACAGTACAGATCACTTTAACAAAAAAAGTGTTTAATGTTAATCTTCTATGTGCTGAAGATATTATATATATATATATAAAACAGAAGAGGAAAAAGATGATGACTAAATAAGGGTGGTAATGAGGAGAGAAAGAATGAGACAAAAAGTTAGAGGGAGTGTGTAGGTGGTAGAATGAGAGGTATGTTGCCTGGGCTGTCCGAGTGGTTGAGGCAGAACATTTACCCCATTTTTCTTCCTCCTCACCCCCCTCTAACTTTTTCCTTGTGTAGCAACACATAACTTCTGTTTTGTTTTATTTCTTCATAGTTTACTGATTATTTGACCGTACCTGTTTTGCAGGTATAAACCCCTAGCACACACACACACACACACACACACACACACACACACACACACACTCTTTTATTGTAAGCTATAGGATATAGCCTATGTACATGCCAAATATATTAAAGAGAGTCACTGGCTAAACACAATCCACACACACACACACACACACACACAGCTATGTGCAATCATACACTTATGTATGCTTACATGTAGACATTTACAGTGCTATGTTTGTGACTGTATTTGGCTTTCATGAAGAACACGTATACCAGTACCAGTGTGAAAGTATGGGACAGTATGAAGGGACTAGATGAGAGAGTAAATGTCTCTGCCTAATCAAGCATAACCTGACTGGCAACATGCTGCAGTTTTTCTTTCTATCTTTACCTTCTTTTCCATCAAGGCCTGCTTAACTTCATTCATCTTTCAGCAATGAAAATATACCACAAAGACTTTTCTTCACTTACAAGATAACAGACATGGGTGGAGCAGCAGACTGCATCACTATTCCAGTATTCCAGTATTTGTTCACTTGACATTTACTTCTGTCACTTTTGATGAGCATAGCAACTATCTGCATTAGAAAGGAATCCTGACGGCAATTGAAGAGTAATACATCAAGGTATGGTTGAAACTTCATAATTCTCTCTCTCTCTCTCTCTCTCTCTCTCTCTCTCTCTCTCGCTCTCTCACTCACACACACACTCACACACACACACACACACACACACACACACACACACACAAACAAGCACATATATGCTCACATGCATGGTACATTTTTGTCTGCATGGTAAACTTTCGGTCACATCATTGTATATCTCAGTGACTCTAAACTGTTTTGCTTTATGGCAAATTACAGTAAGGATCATATATTATAGTACACTAAACCCAGAAATGTATTAGCCTTGTTGGGTGTAGGCCAAAGATTTAAGATGCAAAAAAAATGTCTGTGTACTCCTTAGCATTTTCCTCTATTCCTTTAGTTTATGCATCATTTTGATATGCCTGTTTTAGATCATATCAGTATTTCAAATAAACTGAGGTCAGTACTGGGACTTTACATCCTAAAGTACAGAATTTCATCTGTTTGACCTACTTTGTTGTTGATGTATTCCCCTATTTTAGATCCTTGTCATACTGCATGACCCAACTTCTTTTGAGTTTTAGATCACAGACAGACTTCTGCTCTAGAACACCCTGACATCTGCTCTAGAACTCTAGTCTCTTGGCCCTGGGGTAAAAAAAAACATAACATTATTCTCCCTCCTTCATTGTTGGAATAAGGTTCTAGAGTTGACGTGCAGTGTTTATTTATTTTATCTTGAACACCCGTTATGAATGTTTCTAATGATCACAGAGTCCAAAATGTTTTTGCAGTTCCTCACATGTTACTGTAACGTTCTATGTCACTTTTTTAAAGTATTTTACAACATGTAAAGTATTTTCCCCTCCATGGCTACTCATAGGCAGAGTAACTACCTGCCTTTCAAACTACCTGCCTGACTGTATCCTTAAGCCTTAAGTATTTAGAAAGCCTTTGTAACTTTAGAGATAACAACTTTTCTTCTAATATCCTCTGAAATCTATTTTGACTGGACCATAGGCTGTATCACTGTAGCAAACATATTTTAATAGGACACTTCTGTGAACAAAAGTAACCAACTGTGTGTGTTTTTAATATGGCAGGACAAGCCAAACAATCCAGTTGACTAGAAAACCTGATACTAGTGACCCTCTTTTAAAATGATAATTTGCGAGTCCAGACGACGCCTCTATAGTGGCTATAATAGAAATGACTGAAGTGTGTGTGTGTGTGTGTGTGTGTGTGTGTGTGTGTGTGTGTGTGTGTGTGTGTGTGTGTTGGGGGGGGGGGGGTTCAATTTGTTCTGAACAGGTGACTTATTTTATTCCATAAAATTCATCATTTCATTTCCAACTATTTTAACTATACTGTTTTAACAAGATATATTTTTTTATACAGACTCGATTTATTATTATGAAATTGAAGATTACATTATAAGAGTTATTGATGCAGAAATACACATATTTTTAAAGGTTCACAAACCATATTGTGTTGTTTACCAGAGATGGGCAGTGTTTCAATAAAATGTTTTTAAAATATGCAATAAATTATTTTTGAGCATTTTGTAATTTGCATTTGTTTTGAATAATAAAAACAAGATGTACTTTGTATCCGTACACTTTTGATGTGTTTCTGTATTTGAAATAGTAAAAATGCTTGATAAGCCCAGCCTACTTAAAATAAATACTTGTATCAAATAGTTATTTTTTTTCCTATCAATTGTTTGTTTTTGTATTACTTTCTGCCCAGGAATCAGTTGCAAGAATCAGTTACTGTCAAACAAAAACCAAAAAACAGAAGACATATAAAGACACAAAACAGGTGTCTTACAGAGTTAAAAGCCAAACCATAAAAATATGTTTTAAGATAAGGCTTAAAACAGGTAATGTGGGGATCAGTCTAACATGTAGAAGGAGCTCATTCCAGAGGTTAGGAGCCATAACTACAAAAGCTCAATCCCCCACTGTGCTTCAGTCATGCCTTGGGGACAACCAGCAAGATATAGCCAGTGGATCTAAATGGCCTGGAAGGAACATATGGAGTTAAAAGGTCAGAGAGATAGGTTGGAGCTAGGCCATTCACGGATTTATACACATATATTAAAACCTAGAATTTAGGAAACAGGAAATGTGAAGGGAAGAAAGAATGGAGGAGAAATGCTCACACTTACAAGCTCCTGTTAACGGATGAGCTGCAGCATTTTGTAAGCGTGAGAGGGAAGCCTGACCAATCCTGATGTAAAGGGCATTACAATAATCAGGTCAGGATGAAATAAAAGCATATATAACCCTGTCAACATCATTAAAAGATAAAAAGGACTTCATCTTTGATAAAAGCTTCAAATGAAAAAATTGATTTGATCACTAAATTTCTATATATTTTTCTTTACATATTTATCTCCAAATTTATCTTTATATATCTTTATATTAGTTGACCAGTCAAAAATCATTATCCATTATCACTCCTAGATTTTTTACATTTGATTTTGTAAAAGCTTCCAGAGAACCAAAATCTATTTGACTGGTTTCACAATTACCCTTGGGGCCAATCATAAAATGTTTTGTTTTGATTTTTTAATTGAAAAGGTTTGAGGCCATCCAAGCTGCCTGGAGGCTGTTCAGTAATGGTTTTAGGGAATATTTTCTTTCTGTTTCAGAGGTAACTAAATCTGAGTATCATCTGCATAACAGTGAAAATAAACACCTTATTTTCTAAAGATGGATTCTAAAGGGAGCATAAAAAGAGAAAACAGGAATGTCCAAGAACAGAACCCTGGGGAACTCCACAGGAAAGCAACACTGGAGAAGATACACAATCACCAAGGCCATCAGAGAAGCTTCTGTCCAATAACCAAGATTATAAACCACTCCAGTGCGCCACCTTTGATGCCGACACTGTGTTCCAACTGAAAGATAAGGATCGTGCCATGGTCAGCTATATCAAAAGCAGCTGTAAGATCTAAAATTAGAAAGGACATCTAGTTAGATTGATTAAGTAATGGTTGCACTATCACATATTTAAAATGTGTTCAAATAACACCTGAGGCTGTTCATAATGCCTTGGATTAGATGGCCCAATACACAGTGTTAAGAATAATAAAGTGCAATGAATTAATTTTATTCATGTCATCATGATTCTAGTCACATTCAGTGGCTTTCACTAAATGTTTTAACTCTTTCAGTTATAAGTTGAATACTTTGTTTTAATTACCTGTTATTTGTGAATCTGACAAATTATACAACAGCTTGACTTTGTGGTTTGGTGACATAATTTTTAACAAAATCTCCTTTGCCCATGTGCGAGTAGAGAGTGTTTGTAGGCTGAGGCTTCACAGTGTAGTTTAAAATTAGTAAAATGTTCTCATATTTCAAAAAAAGAATTTTACAGTAATGAAATTACTTCTTTATTTTAACTTATTTTTTTGTCCTTAAATTCCATAAGTTCATGCTTCTGTTTACAGTGTCACTGTAAGATTTGCTGTCCATAAATGTAATTTTCTGTCCTGTGGCACATGGCCCTAATTGGCAGAGAAGGAGCAGCACACTTTACTACAGCAGCTATCAGCAGCTATCAAAAGAGAAACATAATTCTGTTCTTTGTATATTAGTCATATGCAAACCAGTTCGCCCTGTTCACAAAAACAAGTTAATTTAATCTGCATTAAGTGGAAATAAACTGAGAAAATCTGTTTAAAAGTAATCATATAAGATGATAATAACATTTGCCCTTATTTGGGGATTAAAACAGGCATTTAGCCTACCTAAGATTACGTCGGACAATTGGCAGACCCGCCCCCTTGTGGCCATCTGAAGAAATGTCTTTGAAGTGTTTTATTTCCCCGGGGGCCTGTCTTTGGCAGTTAGGCTACTAGAACCTGCGACATGCTTCGACACGATTCGTGTGCGAAGTGAAAATACCGTTAGGATTTTCTTTGGAAGGAACAGTGGTGAAAAGAGTTACGGCCTAATAAAAATCTATGTTTTTCTATGTTTACGAGGTTACTATCAATTCAGACATAATTAATAGTACAAGATAAATAAAGCATGTCAGCAGCATGCTTTATTTTCTTCAGGCATGCTTTATTTTCTTCAAGTCGGATATTAGCTATGTTCAGAAAAATATTAGCTATCTCATTGTTCAGAAAAATATTCTTTGGTGAACATAAAATGCAAAACAAAAACAATGGGCAGTTTACAATGCATTGCAAATAATATGTAACCAAGAGGGAGTGTTTGTACTTACACTACATGGCTTAATAATAACAGTGAAAGTCCACTGAAAAACCAGTGATTTTTATTCAAAAGGCTACTTTAGACTAAACAGAGAGCTATGAAAAATGACATAATAGTAATGATGTTATCTTGATGGGATTCTTAGAGTTTTTATATTCCAGCTGTGTTAAACAAACATCACACATCAAACTCACAATCCACAAAAACAAAATGCAAACAATGCTTCAGTCTGTCATTTACAGTATTCTTTACCCAGTTTCTGGTGAAAAAGAAACAGTTCCAAGTGTCATGATTTTTCAGTCAGGGGTCAAAACAGGTGTAATTATGAGTGGAGCATCATTCTTGCCTGACTTGTTCGTACAGGGGCTGAAGAAAGGGTAAATGGTCTCTGTGAAAGTGTCGGAGAACGTGTAAATGTGCATTTTAGCTTCCACATTATAGAAAGAAACCTGGCCTTTTTCATAGTCCACAAATACTCCAATCTTTTGAGGTTTCAGGTTGAGGGGAATGGTGGTGGATGGCTCTGTTCTGAAAGCATAGTTCGCCTTGTCTCGTAAGCTGAGGAACCAGTACCCATTGCTGGGGTTGACAGTTATCTTGCCCTTCCTGTTTACAGAGCGACTGGCCACGCCTACGTCCCAGTCAGTCTTGCCACCCACCTCCACTTCCCAGTAGTGTCGCCCCCTGGTAAATCCTTCTTGACCTAGCACACACACCACCCGGTCGAAGCGCTCAGGGTTGCTAGGAACAAGTTGGTGCTTGTCACTGCACCGCACCTTCTTTCGGTCTTCTGACAGAATGAGACGAGGATGGGCAGTGTTTGGATCCAGGTTCACGTCCACTGTTCGCAGAGATTGGAAAAGTCATTCTATAAATAACTGTGAAATCAACCTTAAGTTGCATAATACGAATAATGTTTCTTTATATAACACCTTCATCAGGCTCGTATACCTTTTGAGACAACAGAATATGTTGGAATCAACACATTTTGGCAATGAAAAATGACATTACAACTTTCTATGTCATATAGGTCAACAGACAACTAATTAAGGATATACGTACAACGGAATAATACAGCAAAAATAAAGCTATTAGGTTTCACCTTCATGAAACTCAGCTAACAAACTCAACCGCAGATAACCATTCTCACGTCAGCGTTTGTTTTCTTTGTAAACCTAAATTTAGACACTCACGCTATGATTAATCCCCGGGCGCGTGACGCGTGACGACTGTGGCCAACAGGCAATAACAGAGAGAAACATCGAGTGGCGTTTCAGAGGAAGATCGACGAACAGGCGCGATTAAGCGTGAATATAAGTTAAAACAGTTGAAGCTGACACAGAAACAAACAATATGTTAAATAATATGGTAAAATAACTTTCTAAAATATGTTCTGACAAATAAAGGCTAGCTAATGTATTTTTTTCAGATGTATTTTTACTTGCAAGCCAAGTAGTGTAAAGACTAAATCTAGAAAAGTATAACGAACTAGGAGCTTGTCGGTGAGAAAAAAAACCCAGAACCAGTTCGGAAATGGTCAGCTTCCGCCAGCGTGTTAGAATTTTCTAAAGTTCTCGTCTTAAATTCTATGACCATATCAATGGATTTTAACGAAACAGTTAGGCCTTCAAAGACATGTTTGTCAAAACTGGAGATAACAAAGACTAACGTGCAGTTGCTAAACACCCCAAACCTACAGCCTCAAAAATTTGGGGTAGAACTCCACCCCAAATACATCAGTAGTTAAGTAAATAAATTAAATGCTTCTTTGGGGCTTTCTAGAGGCATGGGTGTAGAAGCCATTTTATGCCTCACTCCCCCATTTTCCAAAAAGTATCTTTTGTCGATGGACATATTTGTCACTCACTTAGGCCCTGCATCACCATTTCAGAATTTGGGCCAGCTGTGAACTCAAGTTTGGCCCAGGACAAACCCACTGTGGCCCTGTGTGGGCAGGTGTTAATGAGGGCTGAGTTAGGGCTGTCTGCCCAAGGCCCAGCTCTGAGGAGGCAATAATTTGCCAATGAGCAAATCCCTTCTGTACAGGGAGTCCATTATGGCCCCAGAGGGCCAGTTATAGAGTTACTTACTGGGTTATACAATTCAAATAGAGTATCTATATATAGAAGCATGAAGCAGACTGTAGTAGCTCAGGTGGGAATAATGGTGCTGATAATGCAGACAGGCTGCCAAACAAGCTCATCTCAAGCAAGCTGGCATTGGCAGGCTAAAACCTCCTATTTTGAAAACTGGCTGAAGACTGTTACATAGCAACCATTTGATTGACATGCAGACAGACCAACCCCAGTGTTTTTCATGACGCGTTGTGGCACGTGCTAGCAGCTACTTGGAAATGCTGTGTCAGCTTCAAATGAAAATCTTGAATAATGTACACTTAGGATGTTGTGACCTTCAAAACCCTTTACACCCTAGCAGTTATTGCTCCAGAACTACCTGTTGTTTGTCACTGGTGATTAGCATTTAACTTACAGAACTTCAATATTAAATTAATGAATGTCAATGCAATGTTTATTAGTTGTTACAGCAGTTAGATGTATTATCTCATTTTGCATTACACAGTAGTTTAGTTGCAAGAAAAGTGTGAAATGTTACTGTAGAATAAAGCCATTGAATCTTAGACAATGATGCTGTTAGAAAAACAGATAAAACACCTAAATACACATACCTGCATAATCCTGTATTCTCTTCACCCCTGCAGGACAGTGAAATGAAATTGTCTTGAAAAGAATACATGTTCTCAACACAAATGAAAATGAGTGTCTGAAAGATCACAAACTACTATATCTTTTCAATGCTTACTTGGTTGTTGTTTCAATAGTGACTGATCAGTTAATGCCAGTAGACCTACGTAAAAAAAAAACAGCGACATTTCAAATGATAAATAATTTTTGTAAGGCTATAGTAGGTATGTTTTCCAAAAAACCATGAGACTTTGATAAAAATAAATATTAAAAACTTTTAAACAAATTGAGACCTTTTCAAGATTCTTGAAAAAACTAGGTCAGAATGCATTTGACCGCTGGGTTGTAGTGACACCTATTTCATGCCTTTCTTCCTGTAGAATGACTACATGACTCAGAACAGTATTGTGTATGTCCATTAGGTGTCAGTGTACTTCATTGAATTAAACACGGATGTCCTTACAGATTTCAGGTAATTTCTGAAGCTCCTCTCTGAAGTCTTGCAGTAACTGACAGACTGAGGTATAGATTGGTTTTGTCCTGCCAAGGTCACAGTGCACTGACACTCCAGCCCAGTCTTTGACTGGTACGGGAGTGTTGAGATTGGAGTAGCTCTGTGGACAGAAGGACAATTTCAATATAATCAACATTTCAGCAATGAATGAATGATTGAGTGGCTGCAGAAATGGTACCATAATCATAAAAGTACAACTTGTGAGTTTACTAAAACAACAATAAAAACAAAACATCTATGACACTTGCAACAATTCTTTACTGGGATTATGAGGAATAATATAGTTACATCAAAGAACACTATGAACAGATAGGCAATATTATATACTAAATCAGATCCTCTCCACTTTGCTGTCCAGTTATTAAATACTAAATGCAATAAAAGATGCAGAAATTCAGTGGTGTGGGGAAATAAGGCCACACAGAATGCTCCTGCTAAGTACATAAGCACTAACCCTCAGTCCACTGATGCAGTCATCTGTCTGGGCCAGTTTACCCAGCATGACACTTCTCTTTCTCAGCTCCGTGAGCTCTAGATCCAGCTCCCGAATCATGACCTCGGCCTGGTGTTCTGCCGAGCGCCGACTCATCTCGATCACCTCTAGCAGTTCGGCCTGGCTGCGCTCGACAGAGCTCAGCAGTGCCGTGAACACACGCATACTGCCCCGCTTCTCACTCTCAGCAGCCATCTGGATTGGAGAAAAAGGGTATTAGGGGCGGTGATGAAACAGTAGGGGAACAGAGAAGAGCGAGAGGGAGAGCAGATGGAGAAGAAGGGGTGGAGGAGGGTGGAACAAGGTGGTGGTGTGGTGTGGGGAAAATGAAGTAGAATGGAGGAAACAGTTAAAAAAGATTAAACAGCTGTTAAGAAGGTATCTTGTGAAGGTTTTTTGTAATGTAGAATTTAACATACTATTTAAAATGTCACATTTTTGTTTTGATTTTCAGTTGTGCCTGGCAATTTTCTTGCTAAAAGACTCTAAACCTTTAATTATAAACGTTTCATTTCCATCCACCTAAAATATAAATAAATCAAAATTACAAATATTATTTTTTTAAATATTTGCATTGCATTCAAATTGGTAGAAAGGAATGTCTGCAGGATTTTGAAAAGTTTTAGTTAAACTTTTTTCATCATATCAGTAACTATAAATCACAGTCACCGTAAATAAAGATCTGTAGAAGTATAGGTAATAGTTTACCTTGAATTCTGCTAGCAGTATTTTGATCTCCTCTATCTTCCTCAGCCTCTGTCTAATCATTTCTTGCATTCTAGTTTCTGTCATTCCAATCTCAGTCTGTGTGAGGTGCAGAACCCAAATGACAATTCAGGACGTGAGAACAAGTAACGAAATATATTATGCATGGAAAGTTTAAGCACAGTTTTCCCTCTAAATTACATTACATTTGACATTATAGTCTTTTTAAATGTCATTTGCTGGTTGCAGGTTTCAGCTTTTAAAAAGATTTGCATTACAGTATTTCCATTTCAAAATGAATGCGTGCTTTATTAGAAAAGGGTTTTCATACCTTGCTATTCAGCCACTCCTTTTCCACAGAGATGATGTTATGTGAGTGGTGATCTGTATCGCTGCATTCGGAGCAGATACACTCTCCATCAGATCTGCAGAAAAGGTCCAGTTTGTGGCGGTGTTTGGGACACCTTGGCACATTCCTTGCATCTGCTGCCACACTCAGAGTGTACCTCCTCAGGGACACTCTCTTCGTGAACTCCTGTGATTGGCCACTATCAGAGCTGCTCCCGTCTGGGGCTTTTTCTCTGAGACTCGGCGACTGACTGTCATTCTGCACATTGTAAGCAGGGGAGGGCTTGGCAATCCGGCGCTTCATTTCGAGGAAGATCTCCCCGAGCATGCCTCCTTGTGTTAGGGGTCTATCTTCCAGGCTGCCCCCCAGTCGCCCTGTCCCTCCACATGCGCCGGCCTCACTCTTCATTTGCTTGAACTGTTCCGTGATCTCACGGAGGGTGCGGTTGATGTGTAGCTCGGGCCTCTTCTTGAAGCTCTCCTTGCAGAGCGGGCACTGGCAGACCTTCGACTCCTGCCAATAGCGCCCAATGCAGGCCATGCAGAAGCTGTGGCCACACGGTGTTGAGACTGGGTTGTCAAAAATGTCCAGGCAGATGGAACACAGGAACTGCTCCTCGGAGAGGAAACTTCCAAGGAACGGCATAGCTCTGGATGAACCTGGAATTAGAAAGAGATGAAGGACCTTAAAATGGTAAGAAAAGAGGCAGGAAAGGAGAGAGCTGGATGACGGATTAATGGTAAGAAGAGAAAGTTAAGAGAAAAGGTAAATGGAGAATTGAAAAGGCAGTAAGAATTTATTATAACCATAATTATGAAATCTGATTATTAAATAAGAGGAAAAATGTAATAGAACAATTGTGTGGACATTAGGAGGAAGAGTATGGTTGCTGTGAAATGATGGCTTAAAAAAACTTCAAACACAACAAAACTGTAAACAAACTACGTTTTGCAAGATAAGGAGAGAGGCATCTATTGGTCCCTTTTCAGATGCTTTGGCACAAGAATGACACTCAACCAGCTGAAGTACAAATCCTTTATCTTAGAGATCACCGCTATGTACCCAGTGAACTCAGGTCTATCAGTTTATATCCAAATCATTATGTTTTCTTGTATTACTTAAGAGGACTGTACATACTCAGACTGTACTTACACTTGGGTTTCATATTGAGTTTTATAAATAGAACATATAGATTTTAATTTATGCTTGATCTATGAAAAGTGTTTAGAATATACTCCAATTTCAAACCATTTACCTATACAACTGTTATGAAGGTATGGGTTTAAATTATCATTGATTAATTGATTAAGGCTTAACATCTCTTTGTGCAACAATGTAAGGGTAGATTCAGTCTGCAAATCGTACATCTCAGGTGACTATAGGAAAGAAACCTTGTACTTACGTATCGTATATATATATATATATATATATATATATATATATATAATTGGTC
>JAOXYF010000017.1:5420450-5500203 GCA_028565775.1 Sternarchorhynchus goeldii
ATAAATATTTCTAAGAGGCAGTTTAGTTTTACTACTTTGTAATAATTCGTTTAAAAATATATATTTCTGGACTTAATTATTATGTCTAGCTTACAAAGATAAAGACTTTAGTCATTTTTAGAATGGTTTACTGTCCAAACAATAACTAGTCAGCACTGGAAACTGACCAGTGATGAATGAAGTTAACAGACATACTGTAGTTCATCTATTGCCTGGCACAGTCTATCATTGAACAACTATTAAATGCACCTCTATGAGAGGTGTACCTTAAAGTGACCACTGCCAGGTAGGTATTTCTAATGAATAATCACAAATTCACTTCACAAACTTCAAACATTAAAAAAGTTTTTTTGTATTCTGAAGAAGACAAGAGTTTTATCACATACCCTTTTTCTGCAGCATGACTGGCTAACTGGCTGTAGAAATATGGCATGGGTGGAAGGGAACTGGGAGATTCCTGTTCTAACTGACCAAGACCTATGTTGGCCCGGCCATCTGTGCAAATTATGACCTAAAAGCAAACATATAAGAGAACACTTATTATGACAAAATGCAGTTAAATAATATTTGGAACGGAACGTTCGGGTGTCAAGGTAACAATGTTGAAACACACAAAAGGTTCCCGAAGCTGACCTTTGACCCAGTGAACTGAGAGGCCATAGCAACAGAGAAGAGTGCGGCAGGGCCCAGGGCTGTGGCTCCATGTTCTCTTAATCTGAAAATGTGTCAAATGAGAGTCATCATACTGTTCACAGTACAGCGAGAGACACAACCAAGTCATCATACTGCTCACAGTATAGGGAGAGACACCAGCCCTTATGAATGGTTATGGGGACATGAGCATACATCCAGAAAGAGACCTTCAGAGAGACCAGCAGAGGCAACAAGAAAGCCAGATGGTGAAATCCTGTGATAATCATAGAAGCCTGCATATCCCACTCACTCTTTAACTTTCTGTGTGAGGCTGTGGAAGGTCTCTGCGATGCAGTGTGGTGTGTGGTACTTCTCTCCCTGCTCCCTGACATGGTCATAGTCCATCAGAGCCCAGTCCCGCAGAGAGAGAGGAACCCCCGTCCCATCCCCATAAACCGTCACCTGATAATGCAGACACACGCGACAATGTGTAAGTTATCGGGCACCTAGGTAACAGCAACTAAAGCTTCATGTAGTTGTTGCAGCTTTAATACATTTTCACGATTAGAATTGACGTATCTATTAACAATAACTTCTATCTGCCAGTCTCTTCCTGTCATTACCTCGTCATTAAAGGTGACTATTGCCACCCGGCGGTAACGTGAAGATTTTAGCAGGGATGACAGTGCCATCTGCAGGGCCTCTTGGACAGCCTGGAAACATAAAACAAGGAATGACGATAATATGCTGCACTTATGGAAGATCTGTAAAAAGCTTACAGAAAAGTGGAAAAAGACCATTTCTCAAATGGAGGATTTTCACTCTGATAAGACATGAAATACTATGGCACAGTGCATGGCAGTCAGTGACAGGTGTGGCAATGGAAACTCACCTGCAGTCGTGATACATATGTGGGTGATGATCTCATGCTTCTGCCAGGAAACACCTGAGTGAGACAGACAGAGAGACAGTCACAGAGAAAGACAGATTGACAAAAGAATGAATCATTTTTATAGGGGAAAAAATTAAAATTATGCACTGTGGATAAAACTGACGGAATGAAAGTAAAAGGAACCTCTGAGGTGACGCTCATGCTTCCAGAAACATCTACACAGAAGACCACCAGCATATCCTCCAGATTCACGTAGTCAGAATCAGTCTCATCATCCAAATAAAGCACATCTCTGCCTGGAGGGGAGCGGCCCATTTTCAGCTCACTCTGTGAGAGGACATTCTGATTACCACAGAATTCACAGCACCATGCCTAAAAGGAGACAGACAGGGAATGCACAGAAGGCATTATAACAGATTATAACAGATTATAACAGATTATCTATCTATACCCACACACACACTCAATTTGCTGACACTTACTGTTGAATTTGGGCTGGCTTGGGAGGTGCTGATAGAAGACATTACTGCCCTACATTTTCCACAGTGCACTGGTTTCTGGCTGCTTTGTATACTGGACGCTACGACAAAGTTTAATGAGTGGCAAAATTACTTAGTTATGTCAGGACACATTTTTGATATAGGTTAGGTTTAAAATACTTGTGTGAAAAAAAGTTTACACAATTAGACTAAATAAGCCAACAGGTAAGGGAAACATCTGCTTCTTAAGTAGTATCTTACAATTATATGCATCAATAAAAATCTCAAATAGACTTGTGTAGCAGGCAAGGGTTAACTTGTATACCCTATGTAAGGAATAGCTCGCAATGCCAGCCAGCAACCACAAGAGGGAGGCCATCCTTAACAGTTGTTTGTCTCTCTGTCTACTCCAGTTAACCACCCACCTCCCTGGTGGCCTGATGGTTGCAGTTGTGACCTCTGGTCTCTGGTGGACCGAGTTGGGTTTCCTTTAGTTTATCTCCAGTGGATGCGAGTGGGGCCTGACCCACCTGTAAACCCATCCTGTCTGGTTGGATGAGCCACTTTTCATGTCTTCACCAAACACTACCCTTTTTCTTCCCTTCCATCAGTTGTCCTCACATCACTCCATCTGTTCCACCGTGGGTTGAGCCTTGCACTCCTGCTGCCTGGTTCAAATCCCCATTCAGTTGTTTGACTGCCCTGGTTTGATTGTTTTTGGGTTTTTTTGCTCCCCTTCTTTGCTCCCTCTCATCAGCATTTGTTTGCCCCAGTGGACCAGCTGCTCCCTTACACCATATCTAGTTCGGACGTGTTTCCAGTCAGCTGGCTAATTGTAGTGCTAACTAATTTTGTGTTGTATTATATTAATGACCATGAAGATGTTACTTGAGCATGTACACATTGCCTTGCCTCCTTTCATTTCCAGCTTCCAGCTCTTCCATGCTGAAGAGGTTTCCACTGTGTCTGGTTTTTAACACTCTGGGCCTTATCCAGTCTGCTGCAGTTCTTCTATGTAAGTTAGTGATGGACTTGGGTGGCTAAAAGCCTAGTACTAGGATCCTAAGATGCTTTTTATTCTGATACTTTTTGGCTCTCAAGTGGGCCATTACTGAAAAAATAAATTCAGGAGTGTTTTCTGGTGTACTAGGTTCTTCAGTTGTAGTGTATTGAATTAAGACAATCAAGTAAATTGGTATTTAGGTTTAAATGTGAAATCTGTTTCAATAGAGATATTGCTGAGGTGAACAGACTAAGAAGCAGAGAGAAGATGCTTACAGTAGAGAAAGGAGACCTAGGGAAGGTCAGAGTCTCCTATATGTCCTATATGTCTGTAACTCCCCAAAGATTTTCTGGGCCACAGCAGATGAGGTCCATACTTCTGGTAGAATCCTGTTCAGATAACCCTGCTTTGGTTGAGATGGTGTTGGCGAATGACCAGCCAGAAGTAGGTAATCCAATGGTACATTGGATCACTTGTATTGCCACCATTCAAATCCCCATCATCTTCCACTAGTAGTAAGCAGTTTGACTAGTGCAAACCCTTTGCAACCTGTGTCTAATCAGGTATTTTCAGTGGAGTGTCAATATTGCTAAATCAGCACCAATCTGAGTTGTCTGCTCATGTGTGTAATTCACCTTTGCTTATGTCCACAAGGTTTCCAATCTTGAGAGACACTACATTTACATTGGCTTTAAGGCAAGTCTGTTCTTTATCCTCTGGCCCTACAGACAGACAGAGGAAAAGAATTTAATTCACTGATATCATTACTATTCAGCGTATTTAATTAGATTTAGTTCAAATAAAGCCATTGTCCCTACCATTCATTATCTGACAAACTTTTTAGATTGTTCTTCTACATTAAGTATATAATTTTTGTATAAGTGGTTGGTCTCTTAAAAAAAGTTGTTTGATAACCTATGTTAATGCCCTTCTGTATTTCTGTATCTGTTAAGATTAATAAAAATTTCTGAAAATAATTCAGGAGTTTTGGAGTTTGCTGACTAAAATAGTCAAGCAAACAACTATGAAACAGTCAGGAAATAAAGCAGATCAAAGTCAGATGCTAGTCTGCTAGTTTGGTAACAGTCCAGGGAACATTTTTGCTCAACAGCAATGTAATGTTAACGGTTATTATCACTCTGACGTTTACTTCTGAAAGCCTGTTCTGCACAGACAAGTACATCAAAATACGTCTTCAGTGCCAAACACTCACTGTAATGGTATAATGTGAACATGAGCAAGTAACAAGTAATTTGTGAGATCATCTGTTGTGAACAGCATACTTCGTTCTTTGGGTGATCATATGTACACCTAAGACATCACACATTGGGTCTTTTAGCCTATGCACTCATTTCTATGTTTTGCACTGGGCTCTTCCTGAGTTGGCTTTTTTCAGTAATTGGTGGTGAGTGGGTGTGTAGCACAGTAGAGTGAAGTTCAAACACTTGGCTACACTTTGTTTTTTCCAGGTCAACCAGTTACTGGTCTCACCCCTGCCTATGTGTGTTCTTTCTCACCTCGAGGGGGTACTGGGGGTGGCAGTGAGGTAGGTCTTGGGTGCTTTTTTTGCATGGATCGACGAGGCGGTACAGGTGGTGGTGTTAAAGAAGGCACTGCAGACAAAAAAACCAGCAGGATAAACGTCAGCACAAAAACTACATCACAGCATAAATTACATTTTTTTCTTCATGCTTTTTTTTAAACTGATTTCCGGAAAGTACTTATTTCTTTGCTTTTTTCTTCACACCCACAGAAGGATGTGAGTCTTTTTTCTTTGACCTTTCAAAGTCTTATCAAAGAATATCTTTTTCAGCTTGACGTGCCCTTAATTTGATTCTCATCTCATCCATATATTATTTTTATTGGCTTTATTTATTTATTCATTTTATTTATTACTCACTGGGTTCTGGGATGACAGCGATTCGGTTGTCATAAGGATGCTCAGAATGTGTCCTGGACAAACCACAGGACAGTGTGGAGGAAAACCCTGCAGACACACAACGAGGCCATGTCAGATCATGAAAACCAAAACAAAATGTTAGCCACAGTCACTGTAAAAATGATGGGTAGGATATTGGAGAAGGAAACTGCTGAACATGAAATGTGTCCATTTGAGGTATGACAAGGATTGACAATGATTGGCATTATTATATGTTGCGCAGTAGTCATGCTTCACACTAAGTCTTTGCTTTGCCATTGCATCTTATCTCAGTTGCCCTTAAGGTAGTTTGGTGGTGTTTACCACTTTTTTTTTTATAGCCTGAGTCATAAAGCAAGACGCTGACCTTGATTTAACACTGTTGATTGGTTAATTTCACCCTCTGTTAGACTCTCAGGCCTCCAGTTGCAAACAACATGACTGCAAGCGAACTCCATCTGCTTAAAGAAAGGGAGGGAGTGGTAACAGAGAGAGAGAGAGAGAGAGAGAGAGAGAGAGAGAGAGAGAGAGAGAGAGAGAGAGAGAGAGAGAGAGAGAGAGAGAGTGGGAGAGAGGGGAATGGAGAGAAACCAAAAATGTTCTAAAAGTGTTCTAAAAATATTCTAACAGTGTTCCAATACTCCTTAACCTCCAGCTGCTCATGCAGTGTTTACATCAAACGTAAACAGAACAATATTCTCCTTAGACCTATTGTCATGTTGGATGGCTGTTAACACACATGGACCTACCCCCCCCCCCCTCCACCATGTTAACTTCAGGCAGATGAGGCCAGAGATAAGTGCCTGCACGATGTGAAAGTAGGCGATCTTAAAGTCTCATCCGCAACCCCTCATTTCCTGCTCGGTGCTGCTGCATACTGTTGCCAAATACATTTCATTAAATCATCGTAATGTTTAAAATATCTGTTTTTTGGGTTTTTTTTTTAAGCACATACACCATAGTTCTGTGAACTATTTAGTCCTGGGCAGCTGAAGAAAAGGAATCGTAATAATATGCATGTAATTATTAACCAAAAAAAAAAAAACCCAGCATGACAACAGAAAAATGTGGCTGTGGATTAGTTATATTAAGTTCAAAATCTGAATATGGGTTTTTACATCTGTACAAATTTACATACAACTATTGGTCTCTTACAGAAACTCTTCAATCACTCTTCAACCACTCACGCACATGAAAAATTCAGTAAACACCACCTGTAAAAGTAACATATGAAGCACACATCTCTCATCTGGAACCTCCTGCACATATACAGGCATGTATCTGCATTTAACTGAATGAGGTAATATGAGGTATATACAGGCATGTATCTGCATTTAAACTGAATGAGGTAATATGCTTTTTATGTTAAAAAAAAAAACACTTTGACATTGTGACTGTGCTTGTTTCATGTGATACTGTAACTTTTACAGACGTTTTTGGTAGACCACAAAGACAGCCTCATATACAGAATGTAGCATTGCTACATCTAGATAAGAATATATAAAAGAACGTACCTTTGTTTGGTAAGGGTTCAGGTTATTCCGGATGAGCCGTTAGTCAGCAGATACTTCTTCTAAGGCTGCCTGCTACTTGCAGTGAAGCAGGAAGTGTAAAGAGACACTAAACAGAACTACAAGAATGAAAACTAGGGCAGTGAAAAAAAAAACTCACGTGTTTGCTTTACCTAGTCATAATGGCCAAATTCAATCTTTAACTTTGTTACTGTACTTCCTGTTCAGACTTACAAGTATTAAATATAGATAAGTAAATATATTAGGTTTAATTTAATTTGAACACCATTATTTATTCAACATTTGTCATGTAAAGTTAAACAAAACAGAACTGCTGTAACACAAGTTTTTATCAAATGATTTCTTTTTCAGGGGCAAATAGCAATAAATTAAGTAAACATGAAATATATTTTATATGCATATTTTATTATTGGTCCCATTTCAACCATTAAAGTTCATTTTAGTCCCACACAGTTTTGACCATTGTTATGTCAATAAAGGGAATGTCATTATTATTCTTTACCAACATTTTCATAAGCAGTACATTTCAACTTTGACTTGGCTGAACTGGGAAATAGAAAAACGAATCACTGCTCACATGTGGTCATGTTGTCTGTTTAAAAAAACCCAAAACAACAAATAAACAAACAAAAAAACATATTATTTCCCTTAGCTTTTAGTGTATACATTAACAATCCATGATCCCATTTTCACCAATTAATACATTATTTAATCCAGGGCAGATGGGCTAATCTTTAGAGATTACATTATTTAATCCAGGGCTATGTTTGGACCACTCTTAATTTCTATTATTATTTCATATGGTTATCTCTTGCAGTTGATTTTAGCACTGCATTAGATGTTATTACCCAGCAGTGCAGTTTTTTCTCTTTGTGCTCGACAGAGAGGACTTTGTGTCCACACCTCTGACACGCTGTCAGTAAACAACAACAACAACAACAACAACCACATGCCATGACAGTTGTGTAAATCACTTCCTCTTCTCTTTCAAGACCTCAAACACTGTTCTGAGAATGGCAGCTACAGCCACAGCACCAGGGTCAGGCCGGGTCAGGCGCTCAGACGCAACGTAGCTGGCCCGACCTGCCTTTGCCGTGAGGTCACAGGTAGACTCGGCCCCCACCTCGGCTTTCTGTGTAGAACACACACGTTAGCGTCAACGTTCGGCTTAAAAAAAAATCACGTTGTCAATAAGCAACAAAGCTACAGTAAAATAATAACTGAAAATATAGGATGGACAATGCCTGAAATGACTAACACATGCATGTAACGAAGGGATAAACAAACAGTTATTGCAGGACAGAGGGAGATATGACATTTGTTTCAGGGTTTGCGTACTGCACCTCCACTGCTGCCTGTAGTACGTCCATATGGACGTCGGGAGGAGCTGTGGATAACATCATCAGCTCCGCCACAGCAGGGCAGAGGGCATCCAGCTGCGAGGTAAGGAAAGCTGTGTGTTACTGAAATGACAGATATATACGCTTTGCCCATGACTAACAACAGTTACTTTTCAAACAGACGTAGAACAACTCTGAGGTCAGTCTTACCATAGTCCTGTCACCAGGTGCTGCGCCTCCATACCTATCAGAAAATACGAAGAACCAATAAATCAAACATATTCCACCTGATCAGATTATGAGGGAAATCACACCCAGTTACTGGACAAGATCTGATTGGTTGCCTTACAGGATTAAAGGTAAGATGAGACACTTTTCACACACATTGGCAAAGTGCTTTACCCATAACCTAATCAAACTCATTTTTATAATACTTTGAAAGCATTGTTAAAGCACCTTTTCATGGCTTCAGTCCCAGCATGCATTGCTTTGACCCAGTCTGCTGCATCACTACTTTCACTCAGGTGCGGGGCAGCTGCCGTCAAGAACAGACTATACAGCTGAACAAAGACAGGTCAACGTTTACTTAAAAGATGGTATGATTGTATTTGTATGTCCATATCTCCAAGTGCATACTATTACATACGAATGGTCTTATTTTCCTTTTCAATGGCTAATTTTCTTTTTTACTAGTGTGTAGCATGTTTTGATCTGAAGGATATATTCCGTACCGCTCCAGAAGACCCGCCCATTTTCTCTTCTATCAATCCAGCGAGAGCTGTCAGTAGTAGGGAGGGGCTTCCTGGGATGGTACTAGTCTCCATCCACTCCTCAATGGCTGTTAGATCAAAGGCATGTTATGTTTTGTAATGCAAAAATTACATACTTCATATACAAAATCCAGACATGATAAATAAAATTTGCCCTACCTTTAGCAGCAAGGGCATGTGTGCTCCCACAGTCTCCGTCCCCTGCTCCACGATCCAGGGCATTGAGTTCATCTTGCCGCTGCAGGAGAGTTGAACACACAGACTCCAACACCGGGCGAGCCACAGTAGCGAAAGGACCTGATGGCCAATAATGACAGTCCTCAAATGTTTTATATATTTCTGTTATTTTATGGTAGATATGCTTGGATATCCTGACACAAATAGTAGTCTACCAGACTTCAACAACAGACTTTTGGTGTTCGGGCAATATACCCAGTGAGTGCAAAAATGATATGGATCAGAGAGATAAGTGCTTAGGGAAGCAACAGCATTGGAGGTTTAGTGTAACGGCTGAGAGGGGACCGCCCTCTCTCTCTTTACCTTGGTTCAGAATGATCTCAGGGGCTGGTGGTCTCTCCACAGGTTCAATGAACAGCTTCCTTTCACTCACACATACACTGCTGAGATTGGGCCAGGCTGGTGCTGTGGTTTTAGCATCTGCAGAAGTGAGGAATACACATTGAGGGAAAAATAATATCATGGCTTTAATAATTATTTATTTAGGGTAAGACCACTCCTATAGATGGAGGTTCAGGATATCATCTAACTAAAATTGATCCAAGGAGTCAGTCTTTGCGCCAACATATAGTTTGTCATGTGTTCTATAACAAGGGAACAACTTCATCTAAGGAAACAACATTGTCCAATCAGCACCAAGGAATGTGAATGACAGGAAAATGACAGGAGTGAAAGCAAGTACAACAGGAACTAAACAGTCTGTTTGGACTCAACTAACCAAACAGTCGGAGCATTTCCTCATCCACTTTCATTAGAGACAGAGACACGCCTGCCATTTCAAGTGATGTCATAAATGATCCAGACATCACCCTGGTAACCAGAACTCCACGGCCCTCTGTTAATGGCCCACACACACACACAGAAGAAAAGATACATTAAAAGGAATCCAAATTACACAACATAAAAGAAGGTCTGTTCGATTTCCATTAGAAATTGTTCAAAGCATGCATAACAGCAAAAACTGGAGGGTGGTATGAAAAACTAAAGGGAGTTTTTATAGGTTCCATAGTATTGATTTTTTTTTTTTGCTTACACACTGTATTTGGATTATACACTACAGAGTTGTTACATTAATATCATGCTGGACTTACTTAAGCAGTTGATGGCAGCTCTGGTTACTACAGCCATCTCCAAACAGGACAGAGCACCAAGATTATTCACGCAAAGAACCACTCTGTAACCTGTAAGAGAAAACCAAACATTTACATACGAATGCATACACAGACTCACATGTGATCCTTAAATAATCACATGTGAATACTTAATCGCATAACCACAATGGTTTATCACTTACCTGACTTCAAAGACAGATGTGATTGGCTGGAATGGTCAGTCATGTGATCTATCATAGTCTTCACAACTTCATCGGCAGAGGCCATCTGAAGCAATTCATCCAGTAAAATCAAATGGTATAGCACCAAACTTAGTAGGTCTTATGGTACTACAAAGTTGAATTAGAATATTTATTAGGAATTAGGACTATTCCTGTTAATTTAATCGTCCAGGATGCTACCCAAAAAAATTCAGCCTCAGAGCATATCTTTCTAAAAGAATTCAGTAAACGCACCTTGGATCTTTTAATGCCTGGCTCTCCATGAATTCCTGGACAGACGCAGGTATGCTCGGTATGTAATTTAATGACACAATCAAGCAACCTCTTAATCATTCAGCATAATTAATTAATATTCATTAATATGTCATTAATAGTCATTAATATGAAGTCTGTGCAGTCTTGCTCACCCATTCCCAACTCCATGTCCCCAGGCGGGAGCTGGAAGGAAGGCGGGTATCCTGGCACACTGCATGGGGAGAGACTGACACCCAAAGTGCCTACAACAGTGAGGATGCATCCTTGATTTCAGAGCCTGATTCCCTATTAGAGACATGATCATGTGAAATAAGAAGGAAATACAAACTGAAAGTACATTCTTGTTGCTCTCACCAATGTTTTTTGCTGCCATTGTCACCTGGGCAACAATTACATCCAGTGGACAGCCTTCCTCAGCCAGTGCTCCAGCCAGCTACAGAGTGTAATAACAAAAAACAAAACAAACACAGGAATAATCCAGAAAAGGAAAAGAGAAACTTATAGATCATCATTACAGCTGGCTGACTATATGCAGTTCTGTACTGTTCAGTTCACTACCTTATGAATGAACACGGTTCCACAGAGCCCTCTACGGCCTGCTTTACTGGGCTGGCTGAAGGCACAGTCATCGCCGACGACCACCATGTCCACAGGAACTCCCCGTGCCCGTGCCTTTTCAGCAGCCAGGCCGAAGTTCAGACGGTCGCCAGTGTAGTTCTTAACCAGGAGCAGAACACCAGAAGCACCGCTCTGCCAGAGGGTCTCGATGGCTGCCAGAACACTGGCCGGAGGAGGGGAAGAGAACACTGCACCTGCAACAGCTCCTGATAACATCCCTCTGCCAATGTAACCTTGAGGAAAACAGACAGTATGAGCAAAGGTGCAGAAGGACACCATCACACCATTTAGACAGCATATCACTGAAGAATATCAGCTTGAGTGAGTAAACAGGAGACTAGAGAGATTCAGGAATCACCTGCATGTGCGGGCTCGTGCCCCGACCCGCCCCCTGACAGCAATGCTACCTTGCCCTCCAG
Organism: Sternarchorhynchus goeldii; assembly: GCA_028565775.1. NCBI lineage: Eukaryota > Metazoa > Chordata > Actinopteri > Gymnotiformes > Apteronotidae > Sternarchorhynchus > Sternarchorhynchus goeldii. Next base: position 5,431,880 of record JAOXYF010000017.1, read on the forward strand.
GTGCTCGAGGTCAGACCGGAGCACAACCCTGTGGCCCCTTAATAGCACAAGTCCGCCATTGCTGCTCACAATGCCCTCCAAGGCCTCGTCCACACACCTGTCCACCGAGTTCAGCATCTTTTTGTGCACCTGTCAGATTCAAACGTATTTAGATCACTGCACCAGTGCTTCCTACACTATTGCAGTAGACGCAGTAGAATGATCAAAATGTGCCTTGTGATATATATGACAGCTGAAACTGCTTAGAATGAAAACAAGTACCAGTATCTCTAACTGCTAGCCAACCTAGCTATTGCAAGAATACTACACTTAAGTAATGCAATTTTGCAACTGCAATGCAAAAACTGAAACCATGGGAATTAACGGTTGCAAAAATGCGGTATAACAAAATATCACACTACAGCATACCTCCATGCTCCCGTAGTGTCCAAAGAAAGTATCAGCTAGCTAGCTAGTTGATCTAGATAAGAAAGTCGACGGTCTTTGCCCCGTTTGTGATTCCGCCCCTCATGATGACGGCACCGTTGATCCTTGAGTCGCTCACTGAAGCAGAAATCGTCAAAGCGGAAGTAGTTGCAGCTGTGGGCTGATGCTAAACGTATCTGCGAAACTCACCTGACAACATACTGTCGGGATACTTTGTCGTTCCTATATTCATATATAGAAACACCGACTGCAGAACATATAGAAACAGTGACGTCATGATCAAGCGCAGTGGAATGGTGCAAATTAAGGGAAAGGGTGGGCATTTCACGGTTCTTCGAGGTTAGTGGGCAATTCGCTGTCCTACCTCTCAAAATAACACTTTATAAAACGGCACAGACACCACAGTTACAATTATATCTAGGAGTGGCATACGGAGTTACTGTTTTTAGGATGAGATAATAGTTTAGACGTTACTCAGTATTGCTGCCAGTAATAGCTATTAATAAGACTATCTATTAATAAAACATATTTCCAGGCATCATTTTCATAGACTAATAAGAGTCTTAATTTCCCACTCACTCATAGGAAATACTGCCGTTAACTTCATCCGGGTCCCTCGTTCCACTGTTCAGAGCACTGTGTGGTTACCAGATGTGCAAAAGAGATTCCAAAAACATCTTCCAGTCTGGGAGGCAGTATGAACGCTTACATTGCCAATGTATTGTTCAAGGTGTACACCTATGTCTCTGTGTGAGTTCCTCCATAGGGCTTTTTTTGTAGTGATGAAAAAAGCTGTAAACACACAGGGTCAGAATATACCTGTGAAGTGTGAGAAAGAGGACAGTGTCATGGCTTTAACCCGCGCCTGAAAAATAGCGTGGTCCGGGGACCTTAGCCAGAAAAAAAAAATGTTTGAAATGTTTCATAGACCTACGATTATTGATACCATCGTCCTCATAAGATGTTTTTACATCAGTGGTGTTTTGTTAAACATTACCTAACCTCCTGGTATGAAAAATCTTAGTCTTTATCAGGGCCTGAGTACGCATATTTAACATGTTTCATACCTTTGCCTTTACTCCAGATGCTGTACCAAGATACTGTTTTGAACATACAGATAATGACATAACAATCATTGCTTTGCTTTACTGAATGGTAATGCTGTCTGCCAGCTTACACACCAGCAGCATCACGTGATGGGAGTGGATGTCAGTGCTGTCCGTGAAAGTGCTGATGAGCCATGGGCTGGACCCTCGCTCACATACAGCGGACACTTATTATGAAGTATAAACTGAATTAGACGTGCACTCATCTCTGAGAAGAAGTGGTCACCCACTTGTTTTAATCCAGTTGTATTTAGCTTCAAATTTGTACTTTTAGCCTTAAAAAATGACCTCAGAGACCTGGCTGAGTTGACTACTGGAGTGCTATCAGTGGAGCAGTAAGGGAAGCAAAAGGGACCAAATCAGTGTGAGAGAGTGTGTGTCTTTCAGTGTCCTCCAACTGCTAAGAGTCCACTACTGTAGCAGTGACACAGACACAGAAAAATAAATGAACAGTTTCTCCATTTTGCTGTTTTCCTTCATCATGTTACTCACATTGCCTTGATTTTCTCACTTTCAACTTCTACCCTGCTATGCTGTCCCTTCCTATCTCTCTCTCTCTCTGTCTCTTTCTCTCTCTCTCTCTCTCTCTCTCTCTCTCTCTCTCTCTCTCTCTTTCCCTCTCACTTACACTCTTTCTCTGCCTGGAAACATTTGGCATGTGACTCTTCAACCACTTCTCTACTCTGGTCAGCTGCGCTCCATGTGCTGGAAATCCTCCCAGGACTCCCATTACTCAGCATGTGGATTACTGGTGGGAAATCATTTCTACAAAACCATTTTCTGCAATGGGACACACATTTGTTTTCCAGATTAGTGCAGAAAGAATGGTAACACTTTGTTACTTTGACAACTGAGAATCTCAAAGGAAGAACTTTGAGATCATTAATGTGTAATTCAGTCCTCAAACTTATAGTAGATTTCTGCTTTTGTTTTTTTGGGAACAGATTTTGCACCCTGGATGTTTCTCCACATCAATACTCAACAGGTACAAACCATTTACATGTTGAAATCGCCAGTACAACCATCAGTTCGTATTTGTCCCTGATGGGAATAAATAATCTCTCTAACACACTGAATTCTCACTTTTGTATGTTCTCAGCATTTAGGTTTTTTTCATCATACAATTTTCCTTTTTGAAAGGTCTGGTTTATCCTATTTTGGGAGCTGTTTGGTCTCAGATTTTGAGAGCTGAGCCTGTATTGAGACAAAGGAGAAGTGAGCAAGTGGCTATACTGACCTGATACGTCCAACCGCCCCACAGACGTCCCGGGATAGAAGAAATGCTAAAAGACAAAAAGTTTATCACCAAGGATGGAGTGTCCAACACTATCATCAGCAATAGCACAAACAAACAAATCAACACCCTGGCACATGTAACCAGACCCGATGCCTATAATAGGTAAGAAACCATAAGACAATATAAATTGGTGGTTATTTAATGGCTCTAATTGGATTGCTGTAAGGGAAATTGGTTGCGAATCGGCATAAAAGTGATGTTTCTATCTATAGTTTTAAACCAAAGCTAATGACTCTGCCTTAAAAGCTAAAGAATGTCATTCCTTTGTGTACACCTGCAGATTTGAATTGTGTTGTGTAATTGTAACGTAGTTTTTCAGAGGAAAAGTCTTAGGACACTCCTTCATTTGTGCAGCTAACATAAAGCCCAGTACTGTAGTCTCAGTCTATCTGACTTCAGTTTTTTTCATTAAGACATGATTTTTGCACCATAGTCAGGCTTTGCTTGATGTAACATACAGAGAAAAGGGTCAGATCATTTCTACTGAAAGAGCACATAACATTAGCAGGGCATTATAAGATGATCATCTTCAGTTCCAGTGATAATTATTCATCTTGTTATCTATTTAATTTTAACATAACTATATTATTATGTTATTAACACTATATTAATAACATCTTATTCAAGTGCACCTTGTATTAAAGGTACAGAGGACAGTATGTCCCTAACCTTTCTTTCTTTAACGGCATGGTGCTCTTTGGATGTTCCAGTAACAGACTGGTGCAACCCCTGCTACTCTATGATGTAGGATCAAAGGATAAAAGGCTTTGTTGTTCTCTATCACTTTTCCTCCCTCATGCCTTCATTCTGCCACTAACAAAGGCTCTCTTCTATTAACTTGGTGAGCAACCCACCACTTTTTAAGCCAGTGGTGCCATCCTTCACATCCCACAATGCACTGCTCTCAATAAGATTAGAGAAACACTTCAAGGGAAGCAGTGCAGGTGCCACAGAATATCATAATATGCCTGGAATGGCAGTGACGGTGAACTGGCCTTCAGCCAGGCCCTGTTACCTGTAAGTTACAGAAATGTTGGTAAATGTATATTCTCTGTCATTTCTACTAGCTTGGTGTTTATATAAAAAATAATTTGCAATCATTATATTTTTCCTAAAGCATTTAGATTTTGTAAAGTGAAATGATTTCATACATTATCATTTTAAAATAGAATTGTATGTATGTGCACTGGTATTTGACATTTACTCAAAATGGCTGTGTGGGACTAGAGAAGCTCACAAATGTCCACTTTGACATTCTCTTAAATTCTACCACCATCGCAGTCATGCTTTTGTTGTCTGTCTCCTACAACCCTCCCCCCATTCCATTCCATTCCCACTACACTATTCAGGCTAAGTTTTCCAAAAGTGTAGTTTTGCAAAACACATTATTTGCAAGGATCATCTAAAAATGGTATGGCTCCAGCACTACTGAGTTATTACTAGTTATTAATGAATTATTTGCTGAATCATAGCAATTAAGAGCATTTTCTGTTTCTCCCATAGTCACACATTATTGCTGTGCTCTTTCTCAAAATACACCTATGGCGTGAGAGGGCAGTCATTTCAAACTGCTAAATGTAAACTCAATAAAAGTATGGTATACACTATGCAGTTGTGCTCATAAATTCAGGCAGGAGTTGTTTTGTGAGGGGAGACACCCTGTTCCTAAACATAATCACCCTGAGTATGTGACCTTCATATCACAAAATCTGTGCTGTATGGATATGATCTTGTGTAGTATAGCATTGATAGAAAGAAAGAAAGAAACATTCATGTAACATATTCATCTCAGTCCAAATAACCTTCATTCTGCCAGGACCCAAGCTGTCATCTGATGGTTTGTTTTATTTTAATATAGTGCCTGCTATAAAGCTCCAGATTTATTTCACTAATCTACCTTGGAGTCATCCAATGTAAATTCTGGATCAGCATAGACTTTGCAAAATCCATTACTAGATTCTTCATATAGTAAAAGAATAAAAATGCATGACAATTGTAAAAATGTGTGGCAAATGTTGTCATATAGTACATATTGACATAATGAATATATGATGCAATATTAGTGCGTACTGAAACACAATGAAATATCTTTATGACAACAAAGATCCACAGAATTTATATAGTTTTAGCATTGACTATCAAAAACATATAGAGACAGTTACAGTATAGCAGCATGAAGAAATTGAAGCAATGTATCCACCATGAAAAGCATAGTATTTATTCTTTGGCAGTGTGTTCAATGTGTTATTTGCAATCTGACTCTTTCAATTAATGATTACAATCAAGTCATGAGAAACCAATCCATAACTAGCTCCATTAATAGCAGGTTGTGGTTTACCAAGGCATATTTCCCAGTAGAAAAGCATTTTCTCCTACAAATAGCAGAAAATGTAAACTTAAACTCAGTTAATCTATGTTTAGTGTAAGGGGTAAAATTCAGACATCTAAAATGCTTTGTAGGTAAAATAGTTTATTTTTTTCCAAGCGTCTTAGGTTTCTACAAGCCCAGAGTCTGAGCATGATCAGTATGTGTTTGCCAAACATATGGTCTGTGTGTCCTTGGCACTTTAAAACCAGCAGAGTGACTTCAGACAAAATTCTATAGTTGGGTCCAATAATATAATCTGTGAATTCCCATTTCAAAGGGCTTGCATATGTTGTAGAAGGTGTTTATGGATTATAGACTGATTAGTTATCTGGGGTTGGTTCCCAGATATGATACCATGATATCATGATACCAGGATAGGCTCCAGTAATCACGCATCCCCGAACTGGATTAAGCAGGTTAAGAAGATGAATGAACTACAACTAATTATTAACCAATATGACAAATACATAGTTAAGAAAGAAATGCTATATTTATCAGCTCTTACAGTGCAACGCAGGATCACTGGAGTGTTATTCAGAGATGCACTTATGCAATTGGTGCATTTAGAAAGTGTCGTGTCTACAAATCTACAGATCTAGAAAAATAACACAGTGTTTAAGCAATAAGCCATTACCTACTCTTAATATTGTGTTGGCCTATCATTTAATTTGATAACAAGGATCTAATAAGACTTTGAGGTGGGCGTGTAAACTACTGCACTTGATCTGAACATCTGGTGAGATCATAGCATCAGTGAGGGTTGTGGAGAGGCTCAGGTGATGGGTGCTGAGTGATGTGCTTTCCCATGAAGTCCAATTATCTCTCTACTTAACAGGTCCCTGGGGGCCCTTAATATCTGGTGCTATGAATATTTTAAATGCAAATCTTATTTTATAATAGAGTATTACACATAACCTAAAATCAGCACACTGAGTCTTGCTCTTAGACATGAATCAGTCACATTACACTCACATTAAGAGACATATCTGTTTTCATGTATCGTCCATTATAGAAACTGTGGCTAGAGGATTAAGATGACTTGTAGTTGTTGTTGTCTGATGTCCAATGGGGTTTCACAAATCAACTTGTGTTCATAACAGACTTAATGCTCAGCAGAGCCCAAATAAACACTTGGAACAATAAGGCATAACAGGAACTGTGAACATATGTGGACGTGCATATGTATGTCCGTTTTTATTCTACTTCGCAATGAATTTTTTGAGAACACGAACACAATCAAATGTAACAACTGTTCATACTGTTCAGCTAACCTCACAAATATGTGCATTAATTAATGAATTAATTAATAATCGGGAAACAGACATGACCCACTCATACGAATCAGATGGAAACGATTCATAAGTAAGCTAGCACGCTTCATCCTCAGCCACATAACTCAGTCTGCCCCATGAAACGTGACCCCTGGAGACATGGTGAAATGGGATGGGGGGATGGCAAAGGCTGACGCACACTCATATAACCACTTAATGAATCTATGACGTTCTGTGATATCTTCCTGCTTTCTAGCATTTTATTATATATAATGTAGAACAGGGGAGCTGTTAGTGGAGGGCATTTTATTATATTTAATATAAAAGTGGGGTATTATTCTGGAAGGGCGTTTTATTATGAATAATCTAGAACAGGGGTGTTATTAGGGAACGGCATTTTATTACATATAATGTAGAACAGGGGTGTTATTAGCTATTAGGGGCTTAAATGACTGATTTTTAAATGACACCCCTGATGTTTAAATGAGCTCCGAATGTTTGCAGGCCCTGTCAGCGTCCTTGCTGAATAAACAATAATTAGCACTCTCATGCTCAGATAAAATGAAAGCGAAATGTTAATGTCAAGAAGGGGTTAAAAAGAGGTTTACAGTTTTGTAATGGAGCCAAAATACTTTAGCTACATTTTAGTTCGAGTTGAAAGATACTACTCAAGTTACTTCTCTGAGACGTGACATTATCAGAGACAAATTTAGAACAGACCATAACTAAAAGATGCTAAAATATGTATGAACTCACACCTCCATTACTATTTTAAGTTAACGTCAAGATGCTGATTGGATATGATCCACAATATCATGTCACCAACGTGTAAATTGCAGTAGGCCTACATGTGTGTTATGAAAGTTGAATAAAAATATATGATTAACTAAGCTTTACTTTTTTTTACTGAAAGTAGTTTAGTTGAGGCACAGTAAAGTGAAACAAAGTCAGCTACATTAAAATTAGTTTTAAAAAGTAGATGCTTTTTTCTACAAATAACACCTAGTTCAAGAACAAATTTGGTATCTATCCACAAGATTCCTTACATAGTAAATGTAAGGCACTTGTGTTCCTTTCACATTTAATGGCCATAAGACATTAATTGTAAAGTAACTGATATCAGTTTGATGAAGCCAGATCTACTACCCATGAAAAATATAATATTATTAAATCTCTCGTTTCAGCTACAAAAAAAAACCAGGAAAACAAACTCTCAGTCTGAATTCCCTGGCTCAGTGAATTTAAATCTACAAAGATTTACGAAAATGTTAAGTAGTTATTAGTGCAGTATGTGAGTGAACTGAAGAAATTCTTGGTGAATAATTGCTATTACGCATTAATAACTAGTTATTAACTAGTTAAGAACTAGTTAAGAACTAATATGGTTTAATACCCCAACCAGACCGGCGTTAATAGCCATTCTTTCAACACCGCTTATTACAGTCTAGCTATATTCAATTATTTAGAAAATTGTACGTTAAAAAATATTCAGATTTTTCTGAGATTTGTCCGTTTTCGCTTACATACATAACATAACATCACTGAGGGGTAATCTTACAACAACCTTAGCACGTGGCAACCTGAGATCATTGCAATTCAGTTTCATATTTTTTGTAAAATGAATTCTGCCGTGAAACTTAGTAGGAAATATTCAGCTCATTCACTAGTAAATTCTGCATGAGGGGAACCAACAGAGTATCAACACTGTAATCAGATATTACTTGATTAACTAAATCAGGTGTGATAGATTACATTTGGAGCAGAACTTTGCAGTAAAGATATCCAGAACCGGAGGGGGGGCAGTCCTACACCACTGGACATGTAGAGTTGAATCATGTTTATTATGCAAAAGGAAAAACCTTTAGTGTATGAAGGTTGGTTACGCGTCCACTAATGTAATAATAAGCATTTTGTCAATAATTCGTCTTTAGTCAGCCAAACAACAGTATTTTTAGCCAACCTGCTCTTCATGTTCATCATTGACGTAGTGTAACCTTCCAGCCCACAGACACGGCGGACGTGGCATTTTTCAGTTGCACTGTAAGAATAATAACACCATTGAAATCAATGACGCTATAGTTAAGTCCCTTTGTATGTAAATGTGATCAACAAAACCTGTACTTCTCATGGTCTTAGTTATTAAAGAAAAAACTGACACCTTGCGGACACAATGAGTAAACGGCAATGCCTCTCATATAGCGATAATACTTTTTTACTTCTAATATCTGTACCATAACAGCCCATTTTTCTTTAAAAGTTCCGTCATCGAATTGTTAATTAGTAGGTGAAATATCTTTGGTTTTTAAGAGTTTACGCGCACTCTGTTAGCTACTTAGTCTGAATCGGTCGTTGTGTGGTTCTGAAATCATTTGATCTGGTCTGTGAAGCCATATAAAAGTAATGCGCAAGGGTGCCGCGTTGGGGAAGTGTTAGCCAAGACAAACTGAAGGATTTCATCGTACGAGATATTTGAATATCAAGCGACTTATAAGGACGGATTGGTTTATCATATCAACCTAGGTATTGAACACGAGGTATGTTTTTCTCGTAGCTAGAGCACACTTGTACAAAGCCATCCATTCGGAGATGATCTTTACCAATTCCTATAGTGCAACAAAAAAGTTAGCTAGCTGTCTTTTGGTGGTACGTCGTTTAAGCTTTTCCAGCAGGCCAGAGGCCTACAGATGTTGTATCAGTCTCCAAAATCCATATTATGTTTAAATATGGGTTGCGTATATACGCTTGTCATGTTCGTTTAACTGGCTTTGGCAAAAACAGCATTTGGCTAGCATGACAGCCTGGATTGCATATCATTTCAGGTTCTCCAGTTTGCAATCGCTGTATTAGCTAGTAGCTAGCTAGGTGGGATAGCTGAATGGTCGTCCGCTGTTTATCTTGATGGTTAACTAGCCAATTCTCAACATTGGCGCGTAATAACAACCTCTAACATCCAGATCAATAACATTTTAACATTCTGATTACTTTTCGAAAACTACCATTGTCCTATGCAATATAAAAACAAATTATTTCGATTGTAATTTGTATCCAAGCAACGTAGCTAGCTAAGCTGGCCAAGCTTACTGACTGGCACGCATCATGACAAATGAGAAACAGGGTCATATTCGGTCTGCTTAAACCACATTTATCTGAAACGCTCCACAATTGTTTGTGACGTGGACGTTCTTAGTCTCTTGGAACTAGTTTCCAAGGCCCCGATTAAACCTGGACCAGGACAAAAAAACGCATTTACAATGGAGATATACCAGTGACACTGCAGTTTAATCCACATGGACCATGATGGTCCATGTCCGGAAAAGCGACCCTTACTGTTTAGGTGGATAGCTAATTGTTTTAACAACGAAGAAATTTATAACACATTCACATTATAACAATAGACTGCAGAATTTTTACTCTTTTGCTTCAAAGGCTAAAATAGGTGCACCGTTTGTAGTACGTTTTATGCTGAATTTGAATTGTACATTTTTCTGTCACGTATTTTGTGTAAATTTTGCATTGATTCCGTATTTTTCATAAGCAGTTGTTACACTTGAAATGTTTATAAACATTTCAATTGCAATATGTTCAGTATATGAATTTTGCCTATATTTGGCCTCAGGAACATCCTTCTTTGGTGTCTGCCAAAAGAGGGAAACCACTTTTCCTTTTATATACATATAGAGAGATTATATATAGATAGTGATTATATCTATCTATCTATCTATCTATCTATCTCATATTTGGATTCAGCATACAAATATACACAATAAATGGGGAAAGTTTGCAGAAAGCAAAATCCCCTTTGACCAGTGTTGTAGGACAAAAGTTTCAAATTAGGGTGCCCAGCTTTGGTCTTTGACATACAGCTAGCACTCTGCAGAGTTTAAATCTATATCACCAGACATGGGCATCTCTGTTTTAAACGATTATAACTTAACATCTTGTAACATCAATGTTTATTGCTATAAGCTACAGACTTAAACACTTAAGTGTCACGTGTTAATGTTTTGCTTTTATTAAACAAATACATTAAACCTTTGTTGCTTGCATTGGGTACTCATCAGAATTCACTTCTTGCCAAAAATATTGCAAATGCTCAGAATTCAGAGAACTGAAATACATGACGCATAAAGATTCAATGCATTTTCAAGTTGCTATAAAAACAAAGAGCAGGTACATTTAAAATGCAATACATTGTCCCCTATATATATATTTTATATATAATGCATATAAACAGGGAGAGAACTCTGGGCTCTCTGGTTTTATTGTGTGATGCATTTATTTTTATTTTTTTTAATTGAAATGCCTAAGAAGAGAATTTTATTGTAACTTAAACTGTTTTTGTAATGAATTGTCTTGAGAATACTGTATTATCACAGTAAAGGTGGCAGACTATTCTTTAGAGGAGGCATATAAGGGCCTTTGTTCTCATGTTTGTAGTACTTAAGTTGAAAAGCTAAGGAGCCAGGGGTGTTGCCTGTGACTTAACAGTGGAAGGAACATATCAGTGAGATAGTGATGGATACCTGCTTCACTTGGAATAAGTTTTGATCTTGTGTGTGCATTGACGATTTAAACTAATTCATTAAACTCTAGGACCGTGTTTCCCCAACCCAGTCCTCGGAGCACACCAGACAGTTCCACGTTTTTGCTCTGCACAGGTTCCCAATACATTAGGTTGGAGTAAAAACGTGGAACCAGCTGGAGTGCCCCAAGAAATGGGTTGGGAAACACTGCTCTAGAAGTCTGCAAAGGTTAGCCTAAATTTTGGAGGCAAACCATAGATTAGTGGTTGTCTATGTCCAGTACCATACTTGGCCCAAATCCATCTAGTGTATGGATATTGTTTTCATGTTTGTGAGTCGGGGTATCTTTGCACTGCAACTGCTGTAGTTTCATCCTGAAGGGACAATAAATCTTCTAAGCTGATTTTTGTGTGCTCAGTAAGTGATGCAACTGAAAAACTTGAAAATTAATTTGAGTCTCCAAGTTCCTGTTTTAATGGCTGCTGGTGGGTGCCTCTTTAGTGTAAGGTCTTGTGCTGTTTTCTTCAGAGTAATTCACTGTTAACAGTATAAGGCCATGTGTAATTGTAGACTTAATTTCCAATCCAATCTAAAATTACAAAAAATTTATATTTTATATAGGGCAATGTCAAATTAAAATGATCTGGGCCTTTTATGTGCACTTATTTCTACCCCAGGTGGCATTTTAGTTTAATGCATTTCTTAGACCTAATGTTGTTATCGTAGCATTGTTGACCTGCCTTTAGTGTAGAAAGGCATTGCTTTACAAAGGTTTTTTTGTTTTTGTTTTTGTTTTTTTTGAATGAATGTTAAATTTTAAGACAGGTAACTAATCAGCTTTGCTTGTGAGGATGGCACCTTTTTAATGTTTTGAAATGCCTACTTCATGCTTTGTCACCCCTCCATGTATCCTATGTATTTGAATATGTGGCTGGCGGCCTGTTTTTAGTCTTTTATTTATTTATTTATTTTATTTTATTTATTTATTAAATTGTAGCTCATTTGAGTTCAGGCGTATTTGACTGTGGAAAGAGACCTACAAAAATGATTGGGCCTAGTTGATTTAACTGGAAATAATTGCCTTGCTGCTTTATATATTTTATTTCACCAATCCTTAAGTTATATGTTAACAGAATAATGTTTTATATTCTGTTATCTTACTACTTGAGGCTAAATGAGTGGATTATTATAATTTTTTTGTAATCCACCCCCCCCCCCTCCAGTGCATGTAGTTTGAGGTCCGTCATATCCTTTAAACAATGCTGTTTTCTGTAATTTGTTTGCTTGCAGTTTTCCCCCCCTTCAGTGAAAACCAGAAAAGAGTCAACACTAGCTCTGGATGTAATAGAGGGAGAAACTTTAAATGTGTGTCACAGGGGGGGGAAGAAAAATCGGTCGTCTTGCCGTTACTCTGTCTGAAGCTCTTGACGGCAAGCCAGTAACCCTGTTTGTTTTTCCCCTCAACTTTTTCAGCTTTGCATTGTTCTTGGAAAATTGTGTGCCCCTCGTTAGGAATTGCCAGACCACCGTTGGGAGTCCACCTCTTTTTGGTCCTGCCTCTCTCCAGTTGGCCCAGATAAAGGCTCAGCTGGCACTTCACCAGCTGAATGTGATAGCTGCCAGAAACGTAACTCCCAGTCTTATTGCTTCACCTGCCCTGACCTTGCTGAACCTGCTCAAGGTTACCATGACCCATCCAATGTATAATGCCCGTGGTGGACCATTTTCGAGTGGCCAAAGATCTGTGGTAACTGGGCAGTATGGCCTTGGGTCACAATCTAGTCTGGACCTAGGGGGCGCTCATCTTGGTTCTGACTCCATGTCTGGTTCTCGTGGGGGAATGATGGTAAACCAGCAGATGACTTTTCCGCTGGGACATCGTCAGTCACGGGTGCCACAGGGCCTTGATGCTACTATAGATATGAACATTCGTGAAGCACGTGAGGAGGTTCGTCTGCTCACCCAACTGCTTCAGCAGCCAAAACCAGCAGATCCCCGCTTGAGGAAAGACATTAGAGATGACGTGCTTTCTCCAGGAGCCGCTGGTTATGCAGCCACTAATGTTCCAGGAAGATCTGACGATGTGGACTGGACTTGTTTCCAGGCTCCAAGTAAACTGTTTGCTTCTCCAAGTGTTGGTCAATCGTCCAGTTCATCACAGCTGTTCCAGTCTTCAGCTTTTGGAGGGCCAAGTGGTTTGGACAGTCAGCAGCCAGCTGAACACCAGCCGACGCGGTATACTTCAGAGAGTGCCAGCAGCATCTTGGCAAGTTTTCATCTCTCCATTGAGGACCTTGAGCTCCTTAGCCACTATCCTGATGATCAGCTGACTCCAGACAACCTGCCATTCATTTTGCGTGACATTCGCATGCGCAAGGCCAAGAGGAATGTCTCCGATCCAGATATGAGGTCCTCATCTGATCTTATGGTCTCTGAGACGAGACAGAGTAAAGTCATCGATTATGGACATTCTAGTAAGCTTGGTTTCCCTGACGAGAAACCAGACAACTATACACGTGACCACCTTACTAAAGAGTCACCCAACTATGGAAGGGAAGTCTCGGGATCCCCCTTCCGAGCGGTTGATATGGCGAAGCATGCACAGCAAAAACCTGCTGCCAAGGTTCCTGCCCAGGCTTCGGTTATGCTCACAAACCTTCAGAAAACTCCAGTAATGGATCCCCGATCTAGTTCCCAGACATTGGAGATGCAAGGTGCCAAGACAATCCCAGGAAGACTGTCTGCATCCACGCCAATACCATCATCCATTAGTCGACCTCCACAGATTTCAACACTTCTGAACGTTGGTCACATGGGTCCAGTGGTCATCTCTGGAAGTTCAAAGCTCTCCTGGCCTCCTGCATTTCCTCCACCTCCTGTGAGTGTTCCAGCAACAAAGAGGCTGCCAACTCCCACCATGATGAATGATTACTCAGCTGCTTCTCCAAGAATCTTTCCCCATACATGCTCTCTGTGTAACATAGAATGTGTCCAGATTAAGGTGAGTGTATTCCCCTCCCATAGCGCTTAATTTACGAAACTTTGCTATTAAATTTAATGTCTACATTCTATGGGTTGTGTGAAGTGAGTCATTGTTTTTGAGTGTGTTTTCTCACAATAAACTAACTGTAATGAAATAAAGTAAAAAAATTATGAATGTAAAGTAATTGTTGTTTGTTTATACTTTTGAGAGTTAAATTGAAGCAATTGATTTTAGTCAAATTATGCTAAAACCATAGTCCCCAAAATATGCAAGTATTAGAGAAACATCTGCTGTAAACATCAGACTAGTTTGAGTGAAGAAGAAACGGAAGACTTCCTGGGATTTCCTCAGCCATGGATTATTTCATTCCGGTTCTTGTTGGAAAGAAGATTGTTGGCTTATGTCATGGAGACCTAAAACACCCACTCAAATGTATGCTGATATGGCTAATCTTGGCCTAGAGATATGGACTGAACATCATGGAACATGGAACAACAACGTGGATAACCTGTGAGAAGAAACCTCAGTGGACCTTTTTAATTTTTACATTTTTTTTAAATCTATTGAATCATTTTATTTATGGAATTTTTTGTAATATCTATCCTAGCCATGAAAACCATTTTAAACATCAAATATTGGGGGGTTTTTTTTTTTTTTTTTTTTTTTTTTTTTTTTTTTTTTTTTTTTTTTTTAATTTTAATTTTTATTTTTTATAAACAACTCATCACAGCCTGTGGATTGAGTTTGAGTTGTTATATTAATTTTTTTTTAATTCTTTATTTTTTAAACAGACTAGTTATACCTTATGAATTACAGGTTCTTTTTATGCATGCAAATATACTGAATCTAAATTAGCTAAGCAGTATTTTGTATTCATCTCGTTCTTTCTCCCTCTGTTTGTGTCTACTCTGATTTAACAATCGCTAAAACTTAGAAATGGTTATGTAGCAGACTGAGGATGTACACTCAAATATTGTAGAGAAAAAGTTTTTTTTCTTTTTTTTACCCGACAGGATTGGATTGAACATCAGAATACAAACCTTCACATTGAGAATTGTAGGCGTCTCAGAAAACAGTGAGCCAAAACTTCTAATTATTTACTCAATTATTTGATTGGTCTGTTTACCAGAGGTAAAATTGCAAAATGTTTTTGTGTGTGTAGATATCCTGACTGGAATGTTGAGGCGATTCCTATTACCAGGTAAATATGATGCAAAGCATATGTAAGTTTGCCCCCCCCCCCCCCAACAAATTAATATATGACTTCTCTTTACAGGACTGAGCCAAAGTTGGAACGCCGTAGTCCAAAACATTGCACCCGTTCTCATTCCTACTCCAGAACTCCTAGCCCGAAACGGCATCATGGGTCGTCCAGTCGCCGCCAGCGTTCCCGTTCCCGCTCGAGGTCCCGGAGGTACCGGCGCACCCATTCTCGAAGCAGGTCCTTGTCTCCCCCCAGGAAGACTCGTGCTACTTCGCCCCCCTACCGGCGGAGGTCTCGCACCCCTCCAGGGCGCCGGTCAAGGTCCCCAGGCTACGGCAGCAGGCGCTCTCCTGTACGCAGCTCTCGTAGAGTGAGCCCCCGCAGAGGCAGTCCTCCTCGCCAGCAGAGACCAAGCAGTAGTGAGAGACTAGCTAAAAAACTTCTTGAGTCCTCAGGTAAGATGAGTAGACGGTTTGTAGTATTTTGCACAAATGTCATGTTTCTGCTTTTCCTTAAAAAAGGAATTTCTGTCTCTAAGAAGTGATGTGTTTTATATGTATTTGCCTTTTGTCCTGCAGCTGAACTGTCCTCGGTGACCAGCAGTAGTACTCTGAAGGCCGTGGTAGAGTCGTTGGCTCCCGCACTACTTGCTGAACTGGCTAAAAAGAGAAGCACTTCCTCTTCTTTGTTGGGGAAGAGCAGTAGCAGCAGGAAGCGATCCTCCTCTCCCTCCTCTAAACGAAGTGAATCCTCCAAGGCAAGCAGCTCGTCTGCCACAAAATCCACTTCTTCCAAGGTAGTTAATGGGACACTTGTTTGTTTGTTAGAATTCGTTTAAATGGCGTTGGAGGAATTGTGCGTTTTGTCCGTCGTTTCATGCATATTGACCCAGAAGCCATAGATTTGGTTTTTGCACTTTGCTTTTCTAACCTTACAGTGCTTAAGAGGTGCAATAATAAATCCAGCAGTTTATATATTTTTTTTCTTTGTGTTGTAGAATGGGAAACCTAAGAAAATTCCAGCTGGTCCAGGGACTTCCTGCTTGCTAAGATTGAAAAACATTCCAGTTGGCACTACCAATGAGGAGATAACCAGTGCTATTAAGCCATTTGGAAAGATTCACACTTTAATTTTCCTTAAAGCTATTGGAGAGGTGTGTGGAATTTCTTGCAGTGCATGTTCTTAGTTAGTAGTGTATAATAGTTTATTTGGATTTGTAATTTAACATACACCTTTTTAAATCATATTTTTGTTAATCTTTGTTTACTTCAAATTCTTAAGACTCTAGAACACAGGTTTCTCGACAGGTTTAAAGTCTTAAATCAATGATTTTAGATTAAAAACCATACTCTGCTACGCTTACAAATTAGTCCTGTAGACTAATTGCAATCACCAGACTAAATCTTAAATATTTCACTTTGGCAGGCATCAGTGTGTATGGAGAGAGAGGAGGACACCAAAGTTTTTGCCAACTGTAAAACCCTGAAGCTGCATGGCAAGCCTATTGATATTTGTATGGAGAAGGTAACTGTCCCAGCAGACAGTGATTGCCCATATGAATATAAACTAAACTAAGCACTGTTATCTAATGTGTGTGTGTGTCTGTCTGTGTGTGTGTGTGTCTCTCTCTCTCTCTCTCTCTCTCTCTCTCTCTCTCTCTCTCTCTCTCTCTCTCTCTCTCTCTGTCACCAGACACCACAGTCAACTAAAGTGAAACAGACCGTCAAGGCCAAGCCTTCTGTAAAAGGTCCACATTAGCTCTAATTTATCTTATTTGTATGAAGCTTTTTGTGTTGGGTTGTTAAAATATGTAGTGCTTCCTCTTATGTAGGAGAGGCTCCGGTTGTTAAGAGCAAGGTTGTGGTTATAAAGAAGGTATGCCATTTTACATTGTGTGTGCGTGTAAAATAAATAAATATAAAATTATTATTATTTTGGAAGTTGATGTTTACAGTAGACTAACCTTGTGTTATGCTAAGACTTCATGTTCATCCTGGCTTAAACACTGATTTTAAACTCCACAGGAAATTCCCTGGAAGAGAAATATTGTAGAGATAACTGGCCTTCCAGAAACGGGGGTCACTGAAGATGATATTTCAAGCCTCGTTCTTCCCCATGGCTGTGTCTCCCCACCTGTCATAGCCGTTACTCAGCAGAAGGTACTGATGCCATTCAGATAATCACAAGTGAATATATGGACGATGTTTGCATAGTAGAAACCGGCAGTTCTGAAGAGAATATTGCGTAAAAATCTTCTGTTCTTTTCCAGGCATATCTAGAGATGCCCAGCACTGAGGCTGCAGAGGCAATAGTGAATGCTTTCATAAAGACTCCAGCTAAACTTCAAGATAAAGAGATAAGCATCACGATGATGACCCAGCCTGTTGACCTTAATTATACAGTGAGTGCATGTCCTGACTAATGCCTGACTCTTGCACATGGAATTTTCTAGAACTTTGCTTTTATGGCTCTTAAGGACATGGTATATAGGCAAATGTTACCTGTGTTGTACAGGTGTCTGCAAGGAGGCACGTACTAACGTCAATAAGGAACACAATTATGTGATTGTTTTGGCTCAGGGGTCATTAAAATGAGTTCCTTTCTCTTTCTTCCTCAAGGAATCATTATTCAGAGTACTGATGGGAATGGACAAGCTGCCTGTAAGTAAATCCCCTTCTTCGTATTAGTTTACAACGTTCCCAAGTTCGGAAGGAAAGTCTTGGCGTGTTTGCCAGTTTTGTTAATAATTAATGGGAAAAGCTTGATTCTAGGTTATAAATGTAGAACTGCGTTCAAGCACTTTATTAGAAACACCTAATTTGTGGGTACATTTGTTCTGTTGCATTCTCAAGACCTTGCTTAATGGTCGGTTTCAGACCATTGCAGGCTAAAAATGTAAGTGGCAGACCATTTGTACCCAGTAACAAATCTGTGTACAAAACTTCGGCAACCCTGGTGTGCCTTACAAACTTGTACCTGCTGAACACCGATGGGCGTAGCCTGCACTGCAACCAAATCTGGAAACCAGAGGTCAGAAATTGACCTGTGATGAATGGGGAAGAGGGTTGGCTGGCAAAGTGTGCATGCAAACCCACCATCAATGTCTGGTCTTCCACAGCCCCAGGAACTCGCAGCACTGCCTGAACGTCTCCTTATAGTTGGCAACGTGCCCAAAGGGATTGGAGCAATCAATGAAGTTCAGAAACTCATCAAACGCTTTGGTGCCTATAAGCAGACGCTGCCCCTCAATGGCAGGGTAAGGGCGTAATGCAGTTCAATCTGAATCTGTTAACATGGTTTTCCGTGCGAGAGGTAAATTGCCATCAAGGGTGTGCTCCCAAAGGGTGGCCAGGGTGCCCATGGATGCCCTGCTAAAACAACCCCATTGACCATCCTTTGTGAAACCTTTGTTCTCAGCTAAGAGTTAGATTTACTGGTAATACATTGAAACTGGAATTTTATGGGTTAATTAAGAATTCCTTGGCAGAGCTCATGTGAATGTAACGAGTTGGAATTAAACCATATGTGATCTACAGTATTGTTTCTACTTTTTTACTGATTTGCAGGCACCACTGTTTGCTAATCTCGGACAAATGCCATTCAATTAAGGCAATATGTAGGTTTTTGTTTTATACATTTTTTTTTTTGTTCTTTTCCTCAACTTTTCAGATTATTTTTGAAATGGAAACTACTGCTATTGCCAGAGCAGTGCATAGTCGGTTCCTCAAGTTTCCCTGTATTGTACAGAATAATTCCCTCACCTTCAAACTCGCCAAATTGCCAAAGGCTACTGAACAGGTATTGTTGGTTTAAATGTTTATATAAAGTATTTAATCAGTTTCATGTAGTTGGTTTCCGAAATGTATTGATTAAATAATGCTATAGTATAAAGTTATATTTGTCTTGTCATTACAGGTGAAAAAGAAGCCTGATACTAAAGGGTAGGTGAAAGTGCATGGTGTGCTTTAATGTTGCTTTTTGGGGTAACCATGTTATATGCTTTATCCACTACAAATCTTTTATGCAGTTAGTTTGAGTGTATTTATTATACAAAGACGTGCATCATGACATGTAGATCCAACAACCGCTTGCCCCTTTCCCATCAGGGCTAAACCAGCTGCCAAGGTGGGCGTTAAAGTACAGCCTAAAGCTAAACCTCCCAAGGCTGAGACTCCCAAGTCTACTAATGATGCACATGGAACTACAGTTCCCTCTCTCACAGCGGTGTCCATCAAAAGTGCTACTGTTGCCGTTGCTGCTGACCCAGTCACCGTCACGGTAGACACTCATCCTTTGTCAAAAGCAACTGAAAATGAAGCAGAGATTGTGATGGACACGATTGCTTCTAAAGGAACTTCCGAAACGGCAGCATTGAAGCTGTCTGAGTGTGATTCAAAAATGGATAACTTGACATCTGAAACGGCTGAAGAAAGTAGTGACACTAAATTGGTCCACTCTCCTATTGGAACCGCTTCATCTGAAAGCAGTGAGTCCAAAATGGACACTTCTATTACTGGTACAGCTTCGTTTAAAAGTGCCATTGACACTGAAGCCCAGATTTACATCCAGGATGGAAAAAATATGGCAGAGATCCAAGAGGCTGAGTTAAGAGACAATGCTTTGCCCCCAGTAACAACTGAAGAAGCGGCATCTATGGACACAACTGAGCATATTGAAAATGCATCCAAAAATACATCTGAACATTTGGAAAACGCGTCCAGCAGTACATCCGTGCCTTCTGAAAAAGCGTCCGGTGTCACATCTGAGGATGTTGAAAAAGCATCCTTAAACATTCAGGAAGCACCACAGGATAAGGCTGATACCAAAGCTGGGAACATGTCTGTGCAACAGGAAGTTATACACAACAGACCAGTAGAACACAGCGTTGCTGCTTCAGTAGTAGAAACTGTGCTTGTTGGCAGTAGTGATGATGAAAAGATCGGCATGGGTGCTTCTGTAGTTTTGGAGGTTCAAAATGCCCCCATAGAGGGGACACAAGGTGATTCAAAACCACAGGATACCATGTATGAAAAAGAGGTTCAACTTGAGAATGACTTGAAGGTGAATGAAACGGATCAAACTGATCTCACTCCACCAGCATCTGACCAAAGCCAGCTCTCTGATAAAGTGGGTCTCCAACCAGCACCTCTTCCATTTGATGACATGACACTGGACTTTCCACCTGTAACGCAAGAGATTTTGAAGGCTCTGGAAGCAGCAGTGCATCAGTGCCGTTTACAGTCCTCCTTGAAACGTGCTGAGGAAGAAGCTAGGAAGAAGACTGAGACCGAGAAGGATACTGCAGAGAAAGTCACGGGCAGGTCCTCGTCAAGCTCAAAGAAACCCACCGCTTCAGATAAGCCTTTACAGGCAGCCAAGAAACCAATTCATAGTGACGACCAAAAGGCTCAGCTTGAAAAGGGAAAGAAACCCCAGAGTTCTGGGTCTAGGAGCCAACATGGAGATACTGAATCACCAGAAGGAGAATCGGTTTATAGGCATAAAGGCAAAGGTGGTGCAGAAGATGGGCCTGCTGTTGTTAAACATGGATCTTCAAGTGCTGCTGGGTTTCGCAAGACCAAACTAGACAGTAGCACAGTCCCAAAGAGATTAAAGGATGTTGAAGAGGACAGCTGTCAGGTGAGGGTGATCAAATGTATACCTTCATTTAAGATTTCCACTAAAGGAATTCTGTAGTGCAAATGGTGTTTTTGTTTGTTTGTTTCTGCACAGAGCCGTAGCACTGGCAGAAGCATAAGATCCTCGAGGAGTCACTCAAAAACAAGAAAAACGGAAAAGGTGCAATGAGATACCCGAGTGTTCCCCACATCCTTTATAGTCATAACATACAGTTTTGTTGCTCACTGATCATTTTTATCTTTCAGGCTAAAGAAGAAGAAATGGAGGAGGAACACTTTCCTTTCAACCTAGACGAGTTTGTTACCGTCGATGAGGTTGGAGAAGAGGCAGATGTGCACGTTCCTCCTAGCTCAGAGCCCCCATCCAAGCAGGCAATATCCCAGGGTCACCTAAAAGCCGCCACTAGTACTTTCACAAATGAAGCAAAGCCCCCTTCAACATCCACTGTCCGATCCAAACTGAAACCTGTGTCTGGAACTATACCTCGTAAAACCAGAACAGCAGCAGCAGCAACTGACACAGAAGCTCACAAAGTTCACAAAGTTATTAGTACCAAGGACAGCATAGTGGAGGAGTCTGTAGACGCTAAGCCAGTCACAGAGGTGAAAAAGCTTGAAAACGTTGAACATCAAAAGTGTGAAGTTAATGTATTTACATCCAAGAGCTTACAAGAGGCACAATCTGTAGAGATTGAAGCAAGGAAAGCAGGGCGTGTCTGTACAAGCGAATCAACTTCAGAAGCTTCCCCAGAAAATGATGCAGACAAAGAAGTCAGTGCTCCGAGAGATACTGAAGACCCTTCTCTGATCAAAAAAGAGAGCTCCGAGAATAGATTACCTGATCCAAACCAGGTTAATTCATCTTCCCCTGCGTTAAATGAGGATTCACTTCCGGCCTCCAAGTTACAAAAATCTGAGACATCTGCAGAGAGTCAGGCAGACAATTTAGGCTCTGTAGTTCATCAGATGCAGACCAAGGGTGAAGCAAAAGGAAGAACATCCTTGCTACCTGAGCTTCGTCCCAAAGGAGCTCTAGAGACCCTTGATGAGGTCAGTGAGGAAGAGGAGGATTTTCCTGATGAAACAGAAGAGGAAGAGATGCTGAAGCAGCAGGCTGGTGAAGACCCAGAAGCACTTCTGACTGTTGACGAAGTGGGATGTGATGACGCTGAAGCTGAGGAGGAACCGCTGGACAAAGAACTTCAGGGCCTTGTCACTCTGGATGAGATTGTTGAGGATGATGAAGATGAAGAGGATTCTTTTAACTCTGAGGTTAGTGACTTGCTTTCCTTTGTTTATTTGTTGCTTGTTCATTTACTATTAGTCAGGAACAGGTCAGGAGGGACTACCACACAGTATCTGAAAGTGCTTTTTGTCTAAGGATGAAAATTTGTTTTGTTTGTTTGTTTGTGTTTTGGTTTTTTGGGGGCCCCCTCCCCCCCTTTCCTCCCAATGCCTACTCCATTGGTCTATTCTATGCCAATCTGCTCTTCCTGATGTTAGGTGCTCTCTGCTGCTTTCTTTAGACTCTTGTTACGCTGGATGAGGCCAGAGGTGATGAGGAAGAGATGGATGGGAAAGAGCATGATAAAAGCAAGCGATCCAGTTTTGAAGTCGACTTACCAGCCAAGCCTGTGGCATCGATGGGATCATCTGGCCTAGATGACGAAGCTTGCGACATGGAGGAACTGCGCAGAATGAACTTTGTGACTGTGGATGAAGTGGGGGCAGAAGATGAGGAGGAGCAGAAGGAGGAGGAAAACGTTGCCATGAAGGATGGCAGGCCTAAAAAGCAAGCTTTGAAAATCTCAGGTAAGTGCTACCTAAACATATGAGATCCCATTAATTGCTCATTCAAGCAGGTTGATGCAAAATTGAGCACCTTAATGACATGGTTGGAAAAGAAAGGGCATTGTTTACACTGCTTCACCGAGTTAGGATACAGAGTAATATAGTTCACACTGCTTGTCTCGTCTGGCTGTTTGTAGAGAGGAAATCTACCCAAGGGATAAAGGGGAGTCCTGGTGACCAGCTAGTAGAAACCCTGGAGATGCCCACAGTGGAGGAGCCAGCTTCAGTTACTCTAACCTCAGTCAAAAGGCAAACGGACACTGAAGTTGAACCAGAGTTACAGAATCTGAAAACTGACTCAGTTATTGCTCCATCTGCAACAGCGGAGATGCCCAGCGTCAGCATGCAGGAAAATGAATTCACAAGCAAGGACACTAGGACTACTTTGCCTTCATCTGCAACAGACAAGCGAGCAACAATCAAAGGTAATCAAGAGGAAAAAAAATCAATGATGCACATTTTACTGCTTCCAGTTATTTATTTATTTATTGAACACAGCTAAACTAGTGATAAATATTGACATGCCTTGACATTCATCTCTTATCTGAGGTGTTTTTTTGTTTGTTTGTTTGTTTGTTTGTTTTTAAACTGGTGTCAGTAAGCCAGTTAAATTAAAATTTACCAGAAGGAGATCTTGGGACAAACAAAATATGTACATGATGGTTTTTTTTTTTTTTTTTTTTTGCTCCTTTTCTATTACAGAAGAATCTAAACGGAGGCTAGAGTCTGAGCTGAAGCAGGAGCCAGAGACCAAGAGACCTCGCTCACAGCCCTCCATAGCTAAAGAGTTCACTCTTCCTCCTTTTAGTCCACATAACCCAATTGGTAAGAGGGCCATTTAAAGATTCGTTTAATTCATTTCTCTTTCATTTTCATTATGGTTTGGTAAAGCATGTTAGAAAGTTGTACATGTATGTTGGATTCTGAGGAGAAATTCCAGTGTGTGTAATTCTATGTACCTGCTGCATATGTACCCTATGTACCACAGGGCTGGACTTTGTGGTGCCCAAGACTGGTTTCTACTGCAAGCTCTGCTGTCTGTTTTATGGTAATGAGGAGACTGCAAGGAAAACCCACTGTAGCAGTTTGCGACATTACCAGAACATGCAGGTACCACTAATGGCTGTGCTTTACGTTGTGATGTGGTGGTGTGTTGTGGGTTTTTATTTATTTTTTAAATAAAAAAAAATTAATTATTTTACTATGAAAATGCAGTAACTTGTTCAATTAATAACCAGTACTTTGTGTGTCTGTATATACTATAATGTAAAAGCAAAAATTTGGTTTACTCCCCCCCCCTTTCACAGAAATACTACGAGAAGCTGAAAGCTCAAAGTGGCAGCTCAACTCTGAGATCATCCAGTCGCAGTTCTGCATCTGATTAAATATATATTGTTCTCTTGATTTTGTATAAATAATAAATGGGTCCAATGCTATTTAGTTGCAAGAGTTTGTGGGTGGGTTTTTTAGGTAATTAATTCAGTATCTAAATTGGAAAGTATTGATTTCAGATGTGCTCTGCACAACAAATAAACATTTTCAATTCAAAGGGTTATTTGTTGCACTTTCTTGGCACATGCAAAGGTGCAGTGAAATGAAATGTAACTTGTACAGACAAAATAACAAGGTAGAGCAGTAACGAACAAGTGTGTACAAAAACAATCATTGGTTTCACACGTGTGTGTGATATTACACACTAATGTCCTGTACATATGTAGTTGTGCCATACATATGTTCCACTGGTGGGTTTGCACCACCAAACATTGGTGAAGACATTTAGGCAAGTTCACACTACCATCCAGTAACGTAGCACCTGAAGTCCACCAACATCTCTACAGTCTTGTCTATTATGCGGTAAGTCATTGCTGCTTCACGATTGGCTACGAGGCCCACAATAGTGTATTGTTTTGCAAACTTCAGAATCTTCAGTTAGTTTCTGGATACCCAATTTTTGGTGTAGAGACTGAAAAGAAGAGGGTCCGTTTTCCTAGCTGCACCTGCCGTTTCCTGTTTGTCAGGAAATCCACAGTCCAGTGGTATATTGCATCTGACACCGACAACTGGGAGAGTTTGTCCTGCAACAGTTTCACACATGAATGCAAGAACAGATGGAGGTGCATCATCTCGCCCTCCCAAATATCGCTCTGTCAAGTCGCGGTTCAGAACTCTTACATCCCACCGATCAGGCTGCGACGAAGGTGGCTGGCGTCGTAGTCTTGTATTCGAGCACTTTCGGCTATTGCTGCTTCAATACCAATTTGTTTCCATTTGACAGATGAAGTAGTGTTTAAAGACTTGTGATTGCCTGTAAGTCGTGTCAATTATTAGTTAATCTCGTATCGTTACTAGACAGAAAGTCAGCTCAGATGTTGTCATTCATTCGTCAGAAACTTAACCGACCGTATGTTGAAAACTGAATAATATTTTAAGCGACGTATTTGTGCTAATATTGTATTCACAGCTGAATGTTTTTTGAGTGTCAGGCACACATACTGCATATATTCGTGCAGCTTTGATTTAGTTTGTATTCTAAAATGTCACTGGCTTGAGACCAAGCCTGACAAAATAGAGAAATAAATCCTTATCTTTACTTTACTTTTTTGCAATACTTAATTATATTTAAATTCTGTAATGATCTAACATAATATTATACTTCTAACAGTTATAAAATCAATCCAAATGTAAAAAACGAACAGTGACACTCAGGAGAGGAGTGTCTTGGTTTCAGACTGCACTCAGCATTATCAAAATTTTTTATCCATATTTTAGGTATTTCCAGGAGTAACATGAAGTGCAAATTCAAACTGCATGTAGATATTTGTGGTGTGTATACTATCTGAAATTTGAATAGGTGGTTTAGATTGTATTTCTGTTAGTTTGATGAAAAAGCATGCCAACTAGACAAAATGTGCTCGTCAGCTAAAGCAATCCATTCTTAGCAACCATGTTATGTTAACAATGCAGGGCTTGTTTTTCCTGCTCTACAAAACAAGCAATTTGTTATTCTCTTCCTTCTTATGCATCATAGAATTTTCCTAAGTAGGAAAAAATGCAACAGTGGGTAGAATGTGTGGAATGCGGATACCAAGATATCTCACCATCTATTGTGGTCCATGACCTAAAGCTGACTAATATTCCTGGATTTGTGTGCTTGTTCCATTATTTTCTTTTCTTCTTCAAGACCTCCCTGATGACTGTCGAAAAATGGACAAAACCTGGTTGTCGTTTTAAACAACCATTTAACATGCTCAGAGTATTACATTCCTAATCCAGATGTGCAGGTTTCTCTTGTAAAACGCTTCTAGACCCTTTCAAACAGTTAAATGTTACATAAGTCGACAGCAATTTAGAACTTGCAGGTATAGCATAACTGAAATCAAGAAGGACTTACCTATTTCTTTACAGAGAGGCCAAGTTCTCTCTCAGAGCTTTCCCACATTATTATTTTCCCTCCACCGACTTTGTACAGTTGCATGCATAAGATTTAAAATACTGATACTTGCCTAAAAAGCCAGAAATGGATTAGTTCCTGTACCCACTTGAAGACATTGCACAATCCTGAGAATACCTTGAAAGGTGGTGGAATGACCTTTCACAGGTTGCCCAAACACCTGAAGAGCCATCTTTTTCAACAGCACTTAAATAAGCATTTAATCTCTTCAAAATTCATAACCATAGTTTTATCTTAAGCTCTATATGTTGGTATGACCCTCTCTCTTCTTATTGTGTTAGTGCAGAAGTATTAGGGATGGCCAAACAGTTTGGCAGTAACTGGAGTATTTTTATAGAGTGTTTTTGTTGTTTTTGTTTTTCCACATTTTATGCTCTCATTATTATACTAAACTCTAGACATTGTCCTAAAGTGCTACCCTTTTTTTCTAAAACAAACGTAATTTGTTTGCAAACACTATTGTGTCAGTTTATGTTACAGCTAAATGAGCATGCAGCTAAATGTGCTTATATATCTATGTTATATATCTATGATGTATATCTATATATCTATCAGCCCAACTTATCAGGGATTTGGCATTATAGGAACGTTGAACTATTTATACTAGCTAGAGAATTAGTAACCTCAGTAACATGCTGTAAATGTAAGTCAGATCAAAGTAATATATAGTAACTAAAGCTATTTTAACATGTTAACACTGCAATTTTCCCCCTCGGGGATTAATAAAGTATTCTGATTCTGATTCTGATTGTGATGTTATATGTAAATAATGACCAGACAGAGGACAGTTATATGTAATTTCCATTATACTTTATTTCAGCTGTATTGTTAGTTGTAGATATTCAAAATACATATATTAGAATTTAAGTGTGGAGATCACTAAAAAAATTTAAAAAAATATGTTTATCATCACCATATTAATATTCAAGGACCATGAAATTACAATTGCTACAAACCCCTAAATCTTCTATTACTTCTGTAACTTTTATTATAACTGGCTTCAAATGTGATCTACATTTTCTACAATCAGGAATAGTCTTAATTCAGCTCCAGTTCAAGACTTTGGCTGGTGGTGGGGGATGTGCCTTTAGTCATACTCTGAAAACCAGAACTATATTCACAGGCTCAGTTTGAAAGATGATGACAGTAACAACAAACTAACCATTGTGTTAAAAAAAATCTCCTCTTTCCACTCCCTTGGACAAATGGCAATATTTTCACTCTAACCATACGTGCAATTTTGACACCAAAGTTTTCTTTGTCGTATCAGTAATTCGTGTCACAACTACTGGGGCAGTACAGACGAGGTGGATCCATAGAATCGTTTCATTGGTAACAAGAGCTTGGCATCGTTCATTTATCTTGGATAACTTTAAAAATACAGCAAGATCTGAGGACTTTCTTCTAAAAGAAAAACAGCAAGCAGTGAGAGATGTTTGGAATTAAAATCTGTTCCTATAATCTTAGGGGATTGTCTTCATTTTTAATTAAATAAAAGGTTAAAAACGATTACTATAGAAAAATTTAAAAAATAACAATAGCCTTTGCTTGCTTTGTGCTAGCGCACTCCAGACCCCCTGTCAGCCCTGACTGCATTTAACTAAGCCCTCTGTACTAATCACAAATCTACTTTATTACTTGTTCCGTATATGTACTTTACATTAAACCACAAGTAGATTAAACTAGATTATACTTTCAATATTTTGAGCATGACTGAAACTGCCTTGCTGTGTCGATATGCTCAGAAACACACATATTCCACTAGCCTACTTCCTCCAGCATGGAATGGATGTCTGGCGAGGGGCCACACCATCTTTACAGAGTATAAAGTGTGAGCTAGTTTTAAGGCAAGTGGGAGTGAGATTTAGGCAAGAAAAGCAGAATTCAACCTGACAACGGTTGCAGATGATATTCTTGCACCCTGTTGTGTCATGCTCCAACAGGTTGCCACAGGTAGGGCAAGCTCGCAAGGAGGGACATTTTATTCCTTGAACTGCATGGAGAGTTATATTGCTACATTTTAATAGCTTCTCAATGTGTGGGTTGGTGCAGCCAGTGTTATCACATCGGTCTGAGCGAGGTGCTGGTCCCTTCCATTCATTCAAACACTGCCAGCAGAACTCAAATCTTTTGCCAGCCCCTGCTGTACAGATTGTGCAGTGTACACATAGGTTGGTCAGGTCCTCCCTCTCAACAAATGACTTGCAACCAGGGCACTTGAAAAAGAAGGCAAATAAATAAGTAAAGAATTAATGAAAATAATTGATCAATAATGTGAACTTGATAACGTGGCTCAAATGGAACTGAAAACCAGCTTCAAAGTTTGACTAGTAATTTAATACTATGTTCTAAAAGGATATGAATGGATTTTGAGTGCTTAGAATTTCTAAACCATACAAGCTATTGAAAAGTCAGATATGTGAAAGCCGGCATGATAAAGCAAAATGAATGATTAATGACAAGGAAGTCTACTTCAGAGTTGTAGAGTAAACAAAGAGAACACTACCAAACTTTTTAGTCATTCTAAAAAATATACTTCTTGCTGCATTTGATTTCTAAATTAATAATGGCTAGATAATTACAGGTGCTGATCATAAAATTAGAATATCATGAAATTGTTTATTTATTTCAGTAATTCCAATCAAAAAGTGAACCTTGTATATTCATTCATTACACACAGACTGATAAATCATCAAAATGAAAAGAAATAAGCATTTGAAATATATCAGTCTGTGTGTAAGGAATAAAAATAGTATACAGGTTTCTCTTTTTGAATAGAATTACTGAAATAAATCAACTTTTTCATGATATTCAAATTTTATGACCAGCACATGTATTTTGGGAGTGGCACATACATCTATTGAACACAATCCAAATTAGTAGAGCCAGAAAAACGTATTTACTACTCATTTAATAATAGATATTACCAAAGCTCTATTCAAAGGGCTTACCGAGTTGTATTCACAGTATTCGACTGTTGCCAGTACAGCCATGGTCTCCTCAAAGTGGCTCTGCTCTTCTTGAGTCAGTAAGGCCATTTTCCGAACCACCACATAAGGCCACACAGCTCCACACTTCTGGGTTGTTTCATCTTTTAGGGCTGGACACAAGAACTTGTACTGCCCCTGTACACATAAAGTAAGAGTAGCAACACAGCTGATGTTTTGTTATCTTATTTTTATGGTTTTTTAACAGTTTTTAATCTTTTCCCTAGTTACACATATTTCAATTTATTTGTTTAAACTATTTCACAAGCATGTTCCAGCCTAACTACAGTGATTTATTTCCATTATTAAAAATTTTCATTATGGAGCTGAAGTCATTCAAAGGACTTTTCAAACTTTGACATCATTTACATTGCTTTAAGCCAATTGTGAATAAGTTCACTCAAAGCTCAGAATGGAAGCTGATTGAACAGTCGACCTGGTCCAACAGGCTTCGGCACCAGGCTGTGAGGGACTGGGGTGTGACAGCATGACCGCAAGGCATCTCTGCTCGCAGAATGTTGGGGTCATCATCAAGGGCTAAAAGCACAATAAGGCGATAATCACAACTCAGTTATACACACATATAACGCATAGCAGGTTCCTTTTACATGTAGTAAAAGAACACATTCCGTATTGCACAAGTATTTTTAAATTCTGTATACATGCAGAACTCCCAAGCTTCCTTCATACCAGGCACAACCAAGCAATATTCATACAGATCCATTTTGAGTTCACGTACAAGTCCATTTTAAAGCGTGTGAAGCGTTAAAATGCGTGTTGCTTTGAGTTAACAAAAATGAAGCTTCCTATGTACTTACTAATGTCATCCTTCCGTGACACAAATTTGAGGGTTGAGTCCTTAGGATCATAACGTTTTTCATCCTCAGTCATGGTTACAGCAGTCTCTCAGAGTCAGCGTCTCACAGGGAACTTTCTGTTGTTAGTTTTTGTTTTGGTTTGGCAAATCACGTGTTTGTTCTCGAGGCGTGCCGTGTTGAGTTAGGGGAATTCTGATCAACCCGGTAACAAATGTAGCCTATGCGCTGTAACTTAAACCGTAGGTTATTTTTGTAATAATAAATCACGTGTTTTTTCGTTAGGGGGGTTAGGGGAATTCCGCTCAACGCGACAGCCAATGTAACCTATGTACCGTAACAGAAACCTGACACTAAAATAGACCTGAAAAGAAAACCAAAACTTAAAGAAAACTTAAACCGTAAAGCATAATGTAATACAGAGGGTACATCACTGTAACAATATTTTTAAAAAGTCTGCTATTATTACATAAGCACGGCTGGTAAAATTAATTCTTAAAAAAGGTCTATATGTTTAGGCAATGCAATTGCTTACAGCTAATGGCATAAGGATTGCTAATAATATACTATAAGCTAAACAATCGACGTATTTATTTTATATTCTACACCATACGACATATTATTTTCAAAGCATTAAGCATCTAAATGATCACACGGGCATTATGTCCTGTCATAACTCAAACGTCATGTTATAAGAAAGGGCGTAAACAGTAAACAGAGACCTATTTAAATAGAAAGTGAAACTCAAAATTAAAGATATTGTTTTAAGCTGCAGCACTCGACCGTCATGGGGAAAATTTACCAACTTCAAGTTCTTGGTATTAAAGGAGAAAGGAAAACTATAGACATTGCAAACAACGAACCAGATTTCAACAATACGACTATATTGGCGTTTAAAGACAAACTCACTGAGAAATTTCCAGAGCTTAAAGGTAAGCAAAAGATCAACACTTTCCGGGCACTCTATTAGAAAAACATACACTCAGTGACCACTTAGAAATAAGGTTGTGTATAACCTATAACTCTAGCAAATCGGCAATAAAAATAAAGCTTCCAGTAGCATGACTGGTTAGTTTGTTTCCACAGACACATTGCGCGAGTATTTGGTTGTGTCCAAAAAACAATATTAAAATTACAGCTGTATGGTTATGCCTGATGAACTGATGCAAAACTGTCAGACAAGACATCCATCTCTTATAAAATATATTTAACAATGTACCCTGGTCGTAAAATAACGTGATGAAAGAACGCAAAATGTGAATAACTGCACAGGGTTTCACAGACGATTAACTGTACACGTATGAGATGCACCTTTAATTCTATAGTAACTGCTAAATGTCATCATGATTTTGTCAAATTCAGCTTTAAATGTTCCTTTATTTCAGGCCCATAAAACCCCTTCACTTTTTTCCAGGGCAAGCATTCAGAATCATGTTCGCCGATGTGCAACTGGAAAACGACACTGATACCTTCTCCAAGTACCAGATCCAGGAGCGATCTACAATTTTCCTGATTCTGCGTTTGCCTGGAGGTTCTGAACTAACGAGATGAGCAGGGAGTCAATGGGACACTTTTGTCATTTTTTTCTTGTCTTTTTGTTTGTTAAATTGGTGTTAATAGTTAAAAATACTGTACAGTGTGTGCATGACAAACACACACTTGTCATCTTTAACTAAATAATGAATATTAGAACCTAAAAACATTAAGGCAAATATTGTTAAATCAAATATGTAAAATGTGTTTAGTAGTCATGTAAAGCCTGTAAAGTGCTTTATATGGTGGCCTATAACTGAATTCAGTAACTACATCATTCTGTCTACAAAGATATTTGTATTTATTGGCTTGGTGTGTGATTATGCAAGTCTCCACGACAAACACAGGCGTATGTATTGTTACTGTTAATCATTGCGTGGACAACCCCAGTTTTGCTCCATGAAGTGGGTCCCCTACATTAAGGCGGTACTACAGAGGGGTGGGATTTAGCCCAGAGGGGTGAGCGTGTTTTGACAAGGCATGGGGTGACCATGTTTTCTCCTGCCCCAAAATCAATGTATCCAACTTAGCAACTGTCCCTAAATTTTCATACCCCTTTCATGTCCAACTTTTCATACCCCTTAGTGAGCTGTGTATGTGTTACCACAGACCAATCACTAATCTGTATATTTGATTTCTTGGTTTGCTGTGTAAAGGAAATGTATTCTGTCATTTCTAACTTTCTGTCTGAGTAATCATTTACATGGTAGTAAATAAAACTGAAATCACAGCACAACCATTGTAAAATCTGAATTTTTAGCAGGAAAGAGCAGCAACTTGGAAATGGCTTGGAAGTGACTGCTGTTTATTTGAGTGTTAATGAGCTGCATATCAGTTACTACTTCATACTTACTGACTGAAAATGCTGGATGTGGGATTTAGTCCAGAGGGGTGAGTGTGTTTTGACAAGGCATGGGGTGACAATGTTTTCAATGTAATCTAAAACATTTTCACAACTTTTTGAACAAGGAGTAAACATTTCAGCGTCCATGCCTTTGTCAGTACTTATGGGATATCATCTTATCTAAAGCTCGTATTTACAGGCTAAAGTACAGTTGGCTACAACTGTACAGGCTGTATATCATTAATAAAAAAAAAGTGTGCAAGACTCCAGGAACATGTAGACAACTACAAGTGTAGCCTATTTACTAGGGGTGTAAAAAATAACCGATCCGAGTCGGAAATCCGGTTTCGACTTAAACGATGTGAATGCGTCGGTACACGGACCCCTGAGTCTATTTGTAGCATGAACCGGCCGATGGCCCGATTTAAATGTTGTAAGTCGGTTTGGTTTCCATAAATTTGTCCATAAAATTTTCCATAAAATTAAAATGTCCATAAATTTTCATACCCCTTTCATGTCCAACTTTTCATACCCCTTAGTGACATTTTTCTTCAAGAGGCACCTAGCAACAAATCTAGCAACTTTCCATAGAAGAATGTCACCAGTACTGCCGTGTGAGGCAGAGGCACACATACCTCTCTCTAATTCTGCTCTGTTGTGTGGGTAGTAGACAGGAGTAGAGAGTATTTACTTCTTCTAAATATATGTGATATGATTTTTACGTTATTTGTCATGAGGGCCTGAAAAACAGTAAATACAGAGCTTTAGTGTGTGTTTTAAGAACAGTAGGCTTTTGTTTTTGGAATATTTTGTTTACCTTTGGCACCCACATAGTCAGCTATGCATAGCTAACACTGAGTGTTATAAAAAAAATCACGAGCTGGTTTATAGTTTGCAAACTATAAAAACAGTGCAAAAACAGTGCACATGCACTATTTTCCATTAACTGGTCAATTTACAGCTTGCCATGGTCATAATTTAACCTCAAACTGCCATCCCTCGTGAATGTCTAGTTTATGAAGAGGAGGCTAGGCAGATAACTCTCGCCGGTATTTTGATTTTGGACTGCATGGTCCGTTTTAAAACGGCTTGATGCCAGTATCACATATTGGTCCATGTATTCGGTACTTAAAGTTCAGTATAATCCAAGTTGTTGGGGGTAATGCAGTATCAGTGGATAAGCGAAAGTAAATAAGTTCCGAGTAAAGAAGTGAAACCAAAATTTATTGTTCGACGATATACATACACGTTCTCTCTACGCTCCTTCTTTGACATACGTTATATTACATGCTATATCATTTTCGAGAATATCTGGGAAAACAAATCAACAAAGAATCATTCTAGTCGTATTTTGTGAGTGCCAGCGGAAGAACTGTTACTGTTATGGGAAATTGTCTGAGACTTTTCAGAAATGCACCACCGACCACTGATGAAAAATTAAGGTAGGAAAAGCATACACTGCAGTCCATATTTGTACAGTTCAGCGTGGTTTGTCTTTGTGTTTATGGATTTGGAATGACTGTAGAATGACATTAAGCAATGTGTATTTACGCCATCATCCGACCTCCGGAAATTCACAGTTTATTACTAAAACTAATGCATGTTTGCGGTTACTACAGAAGGTAAATACGAATCTGATGTGGGCAAGGATGAAGATTAAACCAAGCAGGCCTAGGTTTATCTAAACCAAGATCTGTCTAAATTCCCTGAAAAACATCGTCCTGTTGGAAAGTGTTGCCCAAAGAACGGAGTGAATTGATTGTATACATATAGCTGGAAACTTTACAGTCTGCACTATAACTTCAAACCTTATACAGCTCAGGTAAAGCTAGTAAATCGTGCTATTTCTGATAGACAGTGTTATTTTTTCCTATTAATTCTGGAACAAAGACAAAGTATAAAGTTCATTGTATTTAAACATTCTTAATTGCTGAATGCTGTACAGGTAAATGCATTTAGCTCCAATATATGTTTTTATGTGCCAGTGAGATAACCCTATTGAAGTTTCTGTGTATTTTTGTATTTCTGTTTTCACCAGACATGGTCAAAAACGATACCATGGGTTGAAAAATCAAGGTGCGACCTGCTACCTGAACACTGTGCTGCAGTGTCTCTTCATGACCAAAGAGTTCAGGAAAACTGTAATGAGGTACTTTTTCTTGTTACTGTACCTTAATTTCACACATGCCATTTCACATGCGTGTAATGTGTTTTCTTAGATATTTCTAATGAAGTCTTCAGAAACATCTCATACTCATAAAACAAACTGACAGTTGTGTGACTTTTAGCTGAGAGCATTTATCTGAATGCATGTGACTTTTATCTGAGTGCATGTTTTAAATTTACAACATTTATGGAGGAAATATGCATGAATATGCTGAACTATAATTAGATGTCAGTAAATATGGTAGAAAAATACCTTTTTGTTCATGTTGTTTTCATGTTAGTTTTAAGCAAGATCCAGTGGTCTCAAGTCACAAAAGTACTGACCTGTTGATACAACTACAACAACTCTTTGGGAAGCTAGAAGTGGCTGACGGCACCACTCAAGGCATAACTCAGAGTTTATGCATCAGAAGTGGTGAGTCCCTTTCAGTGTTTTCTGGTGAGTGTCTGTTGTCTGTATTATTAATAACGTTGTACTGTTTTAAGTTCATGAACAGCAAGATGCAGTGGAATACTTTCAGAAAATCTTAAAAGCAGTGGGACTACAAGTGAGCAAGGTATATTTAGTGCACGCTAAAGCCCTCTGTTTTGTATTCATTTAGTAGGTATTCAAAGTCTTTTTGCCAAATAAGACTACTGTAATTAGACAGGTGACACATAATGTACTACATACCTGTGTTTTTTTTTCCTCAGGACTTTGAAGGGAAAATGAGTAGCAAAAGTAAATGTCTAAATAATCATGTTTTCCAAGAGACGTCACCCTTCATCACAGTCCCTCTAGCTATAGAGGCTAAGCATAATGAGCTGTACAGTGTGGTAAGTGAGACGGCGGCTGCCTTCGCCCCCTCCCCTGTCCCGTGTTTGCGTGGGCATGTCCCTGTCTGTGTGCATGGTGTGGGGGGCGTGGCCTCTAGATGTTCGTCTTGTTATCGTTATCTGTTTCACTTGTGTCTTGTCTAGAGTGTATTTAAGCGTGTGAGTGTATTTAAGTGTGAGTATGTCACCCCTTGTTTGTCGGTCTTTTGACACTCATGTGTGTGTTTACGTTGCTCATTTCTACGTTGTTTGTTAGCCCCGTTAAACAAAATAATGAAGTCCTATTTTCCTGCTCAGCATCCTGCCTCATTTTATTAGTGCTACATGCTTAACTTCACAGTAAGAAAGACTTTACTGTGTTTTCTCTGTTTAATGGAATCAGCCCAGACATTTTACTTGTGTTACATTACAGTTATTCACAATTTCACTTTTTACAGAACGAGGGACTGGAAACTTTTTTTCAACCTTCCAAGTTGGATGAAGACAACTGGTTGTACTGTGACCATTGTGACCAGAAAACAGAAACGGAGACAGTGAGTAACTAAATGTCACATGAGAAAATGTACTTTCCTGGTTAGTCTATGTAAATGGACTAACCAGGATTATTACATGCTGAAATTTGCCCATGTTGAAATCCTTCAGTTAGCCACTCAAGTCAAGTCAAATGTGATCTTATGTATGTAATCTAATATGTCCTTATGTTATGGCTTTTGTCTGATGCCTTTGTTTTTTATAGTGGAATGAAATAGAGGAGTTTCCTACTATCCTGACGCTGCACTTGAAGAGGTTTGACTTTGACTATGTACAGATGACCCATGTGAAGAATGACTGTCCCGTGGATATTCCCCAGAGCATACAGATTACAGTATGACATTTTACAATCCACACACATCCCAGGTGTGCTGAGACATCCATCAAATAAAAGAATTTTTACTCATCCAAAAGGTCACAAAGGTCACATAACTTTATCTCATCATGGACTCATTATGACTGCATACACTCACCACTGACCTGTTTTACTGTTCTAGTGCAATTGTACTGTGACTCTGGTGCTTTTTATTGGTTGTTGGATTAGCCTTAATAAAGATGCTTAGTACAGGTAGTCTTTCTCCCAGTTGTTACACATTAATTCCTTTTAAAATGCATATGTATGCAGTTTCTGAGATGGATCTTTTTTTTTTGTCCTTAGAACTGTGAATATGATCTTTATGCAGTTATTAACCACATTGGAGGGTATAGTGGAGGTCACTATAATGCTGTCATCAAGTCATTTGAAGATGACATGTGGTACTGCTTTGATGATTCTTTTGTTAAAAAGGTAATGCAATGATTCTTTTGTTATTTGATCGTTTTGGTTTTCTGTTGTTTTTAACATCTTGTGAATTTTTTTCCCCCCAACAGGATTCAGAGAGCTTCCTCAAACAGTAAGAACAATGCATTCTATCCAAGTATCCATGCTTTACATTCTTATGAATATCAGAAAAAAAATTGTTTTACTAAATTTCAACACACTAATCTATATATTTGTCATTGTACAGCTCACGGCTGGCCTATTTACTGATGTACAGAAAAAGTAAGTGAACAGTTTCAGTTTTAGCTTCGCCTTTTGCTTTACAACTATGCTGCACTACGTGCACATTTAGAATGCAACTATAAACACGTTATAAAGTGCATTGAAAAACAGTGATTTTTTTTTTTGGTCTGAGAATGTTTAATTTAGCGGTGATATTTTTAATACTTTTATCCTTCTCCTCCACAGTAGTGTCAGGCCAAACAGGTACTTCTGCACTGAAATGGAAACTTCACATGGTGTTCAAGGTGGCTGTTGGTCTTGGTGTCTTGTGTATGATACCAGTGCTTTGGAGAACCCTGACCTGGGTTCAGAATTTTCAAAGACTTAGAATACTAAGGTCATTTTCCAATGTGTCAAAAATGGCAGTCGCACCCTGGCATGGTGGCTAAACATTTTGGTGAAAAATAACGGTGAAAAGGGAATAAATGTCCAGTGGTGCAAACAGGTTGGTCGATTAGAAATGAAGGAAACTGGTCGCATCAAACATGTGAGAGTCTTAATTAAGTGAATTACTAATAAATAAGAAAACGTTTTCCTCCCCATGATGATCAGTTCTACCTCGTCTTTTCTTCTCTCTCTTCTTGTCCTTTTTTCCATTTCTTAAGTTACATAAATCCATCGAACAGTTAAAAACAGCCAGTATGCATTTTCTTTATTGGCCATTCAGTGTCATTTAAATGACAAATTTAATCAATTTTTGCTTTTAATCTTAATATATTGATTGTATAAATTAACTGGGTAATAAAAATAGAATAAAATAAATTGTAAGAAATATAAAATGTTCTCTGAATAAATAAATAAAATGGTTTCATCAGGTTAAAATGGAATAAGATAATAAACATGCCCTTTGCGCTAGAACATGACCATTATTCTACTAGAATATTAACACTGTTCTGTTAAGTTCTGTAATAATAATAATAAGTAATAATTCTCTAATAATAATATATTTTATTTATATAGCACTTTCCAAGTACCCAAAGATGTTCTGTAAAGCTCTACCCTATTAAAAAAAAACATGGAAAAAATTGTAATAAATGTGCTGCAACACACATGAGGGATCTGGGATACGTGTGAGTTTATTTATGCAATTTTATGTTATATTATGTTTATCCAGATAATAAAATAGTGAAGTTTTGAAAAAGAAATGTATGAGCACAGAAAGAATGACCACAACCTGAACATGAGAATCAAACAAAACAAAGGAGTAAAACACAATGGGCACACGCAAGAAAATGAGCACACGCAAGAAAATGAGCACACGCAAGAAAACTCGGGGCAAGACACAAAAGAGTGTTAAAGGGAAACAGAACATCTGCATTTACTAGAGGCGGAATCATGAATGAATCACGGGCAGGACAAAGGATTGGAGAAAAGAACTAAAATAAAACCAAGAGGCGCAAGGTTAGGGAGACTAGACAGGGGTAGATACCATTGAGGGTAATTGCAGACCAGAGAAACCCTCACTGTCACAATACCTCACTATGAAAAATGAAAAGATGGTGATGATTATAATCATATAGTTCCTTCCTCTGTTTACTATAAAGCTTTGTCCTTCTTACATCATGCCATTATCCATGGGGTTTGTCCTCTCTCACATCTTTTTGCTGTTCCATGCTCACTGTTTTACTTAGTGATTTGTTGACTCTCTTTTTAATAAACAAACATGATCCAAAGGGATTCTGACCCCACAGCTGAAATGCTGAGGCATGTTGCAGATGAACAAATGTATTGTCTCAACTGGGAAATAAAAATGAAAATAAAATACATCACTTCAGCAAATTAAATTCTGTACTACAGAAATGACAAAACATCTTTTCAGCTTTTTATTATTAGTAATGGCGCAGGATCCTTGTGGATAGTATAGATAACATTTTATTGATAAAGGAATAATACAAAAACAAAGTCAAATAACATGGCAAGATTGAAATCAAAACAGTAGGATAACCAGAGCAAAGGAGCATCTATAGAAGGATCAAATACAGTCCAAATAAAAGCCAGAAAAGCAATCCACCAACAACCCAAACGAAAAACAAAAAAACAGGAGTACTAAAAGTATCAATGAAACACTCTGTATGCTGTTCATTCAAACGACGTAGTTCAAGCTTTACATGCACAAAGCTAAAATTTCCCTGATTACTGAATAACTTTACTATTACAGAATTCTGACTGTTGCATAATTTTACAGCCTCCAGGTAAGATAAGTTCATGTGGAAGCTCACACGTTATTCATACCCTGAGTAAGCCCTCCGTTCTGGGGTTGGTATAGCTGAGGTTGCTACAGTGTCCAGAATAAGGGGACATTATTTCCCATTAATAAGCATGGAGGTAACCATGGTAGCTTCTACAGAACTGGCAAATGTATCTTTTTGGCAATGGCTGCAAGCTTTAGCCTCAAAGCCCTGGAAATAGATAAAATTTCTTTGAAAGAGTTGTTCTCTCCAAACATGGCATTTGGTATTTAGAATTCTCTTTCTTTGCTTGTTCTTCAAACCAATATAAAACCTATGGTGGGGGAAAAAGAAAAAATATATTAGAAATGTAGAATTCAGAGTCTTAGTATACTGTAGTTAATGTTAAACACAAGTTATTTAGCTCAAAAGACACATGCCCTTCTGAACAGCTCCATGATGTCATTTTCATGAGCATGTTCATTGAAGATCTTTACAAGGTTTTGGATGAACACTGAGCCAGTGATTTCATTCCTGAATGATACAGTGTCTGTAATGAAAATACATATTTGTGAATACCATTAACATCTGGATCCACTAAAATTTAAGAAAGAGTGAAAAATATAATGCTGAGTAATGTCAGTCATTGTGTATAACCTGGTGTGCAGGATCTGAGGCAGCCAAAGTCTTTCTCTCTATGTCGTTTGATTCCTTGTGCTTTAGTCATTACACCATCATGTACCAAAACATGACCTCTCTTATCTGGAAAATAATGATTGATGTTAGTTCCACACATTCTCACATTTAGTAATATAATACAATAAAAATATCAAAGTGAGAATTGCAGTTTACAAGCACAGACATTTCCCACAAGCACTTTGATTAAGGTACTTATAATGATGTTTAACATTCGTGGTACTTTGATTATGGTATGATGCTTAGCGAGGCTACCTCCTCTGCAGGCCTGAATGAGAATGATTTTTGGCTTGTCTATCAGGTCTGGGCAGTTCTCCGAGTTAAGGAAGCGGAAGATTTTCTCAACGGGGAAAATA
Organism: Sternarchorhynchus goeldii; assembly: GCA_028565775.1. NCBI lineage: Eukaryota > Metazoa > Chordata > Actinopteri > Gymnotiformes > Apteronotidae > Sternarchorhynchus > Sternarchorhynchus goeldii. The sequence goes on from JAOXYF010000017.1 coordinate 5,471,953, forward strand.
TCGTCTTCATCTTCAATATAAATCCCATTAATCCCCTCAGGTCCACCATGGGACATAATCACCACAAACGTGCTGTCTGAACATCTGTGTTCACTGCACTGTGAGAAGTTGCTTAATGCAGCCTCCATGCCCTGCAATGATACACCAAATATTTACCAAAGTCGTTTTTTTAGGCTATTTACAGCCATATATATGTGAGATATACAATTACGTGGAGACAATGCATAAGCAATTCAAAATATGTGCAAAAGATAACAGGAAATTTTTTTTTTTGAAGCATACCTCTGCAGACAGGTTGTTCAGTACGATTACATGGTAACCTAAGCCTTCAAGTAGAATCCTCATACACTCTTCATCCCTCTCTGCTCCATACCGCTTAGAATTGCTGAATTCAATGTTGTTGATGATCAAAGCCAGTCGCTTTCTGTCACTGGATTTCCCCTTTGTTTCATAAATCTGGGCAGCAAAAGCAAATACTTATTGAAACACTGTCGCTATCACACAGGCATAATTTATGCTATGTGGTTATGACTTAAGTACCTGTTCTGTACGAAGCTTTTGTGTCTTGAATTCAGGCTGACACAACTTTAAAGAATCACACTGAGAGGGCTAAAAAATTGCAAAAGATATTTCTAATTAGACGACACAGTTTTAGTAAACCTTTCATTTCAGCACAATCCACTAAAACAGGTTATATTTTGTCACAAATGACCAGAATGGATAAGAATTATAGTGCAGTTCTGGTTCAGCTATGCATAAAACAAACTATTCTATACTAGATGTAATGGTGGCATAGAAGGAGCAGGGGGCGGGGCTTGGAGTCGAAGGAATTTCATTCTCCATCTTAAGAGAAGCGACAGCAGTGACTCAAATCACAGACAGAGCAGAAAAGCACTTAAATAGGTGTGTGAGCTTGTTAACGTAATGCGTGTCACCTGTGAGTAATAACTGGGTGATGGGGACCGGGGTAGACGTGGGAGTGTGGATCAGAATCTGACCACAGGATTGCTGTTGGCTGGTATTACTGGGTATGTGGTACATTCTTAACTCAGCGTTGACACTGATGCGTAAAACTCCCATCTAGGATCTATATGACGTATTACAAACTCCAGCAGGAGAAGCTTTGCAATGGCCTGAATGTCTCCAAATGAGTCAAGTTTCAGGAAACAAAACACTATGTCTTTCTTTCACGGGCTCATACGGCCAACATCAGGAAGGCTCATCACTCTTCCATGTACAAAGTACATTACATTTGCCAGAGCAAAAACAAAAACAATGCCTGAAACTAATGCCATCAACTTTTCTGATCATTCTGTATTTGTATAATCTAGCCACAATTAGCGTGTGTGGCTGGCCACATTTAGCTTGTGTGTTCCACTCACCTGAGATTAAACAGTCTGAATGTTTTTTGTGACACCTAATAGGACAGCCTTCTTCCATGTCAGACTGTTGCTACAGAGAAGAACCTCAATTTCTTTGTCACCGCTAGGTAAAAATGCAGCAGTGCAGTGCATTTCCCAGTAAGTGCCTACACAAAGCACAACAGCTAGGGAATACTCTTCTTGCCAGTGTTCAGAAGAGGAGTGGCAAGAAAGTAACCCTAATCCAAACCCCACCGTTTAACCCTAACCCTTACCCAAACCCTTTTCCTTTTTAGTTAAGCTGTCAGACTTATTATCATATAGTTAGTCCATATTATAAGTAATGTATGCTCCAAACATAGCTAACAGTCTGTAATATTTCTCACTTGAACTACAGTCGTGATTATACTGCCTGATATGAAGCCATTACAAGACTCTGAAGTATTACCCTGCCTTGGCTTTTGAATACAGCTTTTCTCAACTCTGAAGTTTTACCTTTGGCTTGTTCATTAGGGCACTAGACCAAGATTTCTGCCAGCTCACCACCCACACTCATGCCACTTCACTTTTGCTGTAGCTGCTGAGTGCAGTTCACCACTCAGATAATATCTAGTCAGTAGAGGTCATGAGATCAGAAACTAACCAGTGAGGAATGGACCAAAATTCGGCTAGAGAGCTGTTTTCCAACATCCCAACGTTGGCTATGTCAGTAGCATGCCAGCAGTGATGGGCTATGGTATATAACTGTATGTACAATGTGTTTATAACACAGTGATTTATTAGGGTAATACCTCTTTCTTTTCACAGTTGCTGTTGCCACAGCACATGGCATTGTGTACTTGTCCCTTCCATTCCGCCCTGCAGTTCCAGCAGAACTCATAGGCGCGTCCTTTAGCAGCAGTGCAGATGGTACAGTGGACACGCAGGTTCCTCCTGTCAGCTCTCTCCACATAGGACTGACATCCTGGACACTGATGGTGGCACAAACATTGGATATAAGATCAGACTCACCTGCCACACAAGTCACATTAAACTGTATGTTATCAGACAATGTATGCTATCAGAAGCAAATGTGCAGTAAACCATCTGCAGTGTGCAACTATTTCAAAGTTGCAATGATGAGAAAATGTATCTTATCTACATTTTCATTCATATATGAAATATTATTTATTAGAAAAGGTAAGAATACAGATCTTACAGTTTTATATTCACAGAATTTGGCAGCAGTTAGTGCACCAAGTCTCTCTTCAAAATATTCCTTTATCCTGTGAGGTAGTGTTGTAATCTGACACAACTGTTTGTAAGAAAAATTTTCTGAACATATTTTCTTCCTCTGCTTATCAAATGCTGGACAGGTGAATTTAGTCTTTTCCTAAAACACAGAAGTAATAAATAGCATATAAAATATGGATATACGTAAATAGCAAATGAAATGTTGAAATATACGCAATATATTGCAAAATGCCTCAAATTGTGTAAAATACAAGGGTGAGTCAAAAATGATCTGCACTCTGGCTGTAGTTTATATAAGTTTTAATATAAACAGGGTGCAGATATTTTTTGCGCATCCTTAAATAACTATAAAATGGACATACCTGTTTAAGACAGTACTTGCACCATGCTACCAAGTAGTCTAATGGTATTTTATGACCACATGGAACAACTGATAAAAAAAAAAATTCCAGTGAATTAAATGTAAATGGTTATTGTTGTGCATTATCTATTCAACTGTCATACAAGTCGCACTAAACTGCATGTTATCAGACAATATATGCTATCAGAAGCAAATGTACTGTGTGCGGTAAACCATCTGTAGTAAATCATCTGTAAACAACCTTGTAGCAGCTCCAACAAAAGCAGGCCTTGATACGTGTGGATTGCAGATATTTTATTTCTTTTGATTCCTGTTTTACTATAGTGTTGCTACTCCGCTAAAGGAAATCTAGATTTTCTGATTCATTTTAAATGTTCACATTAAGCTGCTGAGGTTAAGTGGGAGTCCATTTTGCTTGTACACTTAATACTCGTTTTTCTATAATACAAGTGTCATGGAAGCCGCCCTCTGCTGTTTATGTGTGTGCGTCCATACGTGTATTCCCGTGTTCCGTGTGTGTGTGTGTGTGTGTGTATGTGTAAGTATGTGGATATGCGTCTGTGTTGGCGTAGTAATGTGCGTCTTGTTTTGATTATCTTTTAACCCACATCTTGTCGCAGCGTGCATGTATTTAAGCGTGTGTATGTCACCCCATGTTTGTCAGTCGGATTGGTTTAACTAACTTAAATGTAGGATGTGAAGCTTAAAGGGTGTAAAGATTCGCAGAGCAGGATGCCTCCCTCCCCCACCCCGCTTTTAGTCTTGTTTCCGCTCAAGGTTTCTTCCTGTCGCTCTTAGGCAGTTTTTTTCTTGCCACTGTCGCCCTTAGTTTGCAAACTGGTGGATCTGATCTCATACATCTGTAAAGCTACTTTTGCGACAACTGCTGTTGTACAAAGCGTTATAAAAAATAAACTGAACTTTGACAACGATCGTATCTAATCTGGCGTAGTCACTAATGAATTCAGACCATGTACGAAGGGAAAAGCATCGAGACATTCATAGCTGAGAGCAATTAAACCAACTTACCGATTTCCACTCGTTCTAGACAGTCATCTGATTTTTCGTTCCGTTTATTCGAGATTCCTACAGTTAGCAAAATTATCAATTATTTGCTGTGTGAGGTACTTTCACTTTCACTATGCGGTCTTTGTTTATGCAAGAACGTTCTGTCATCTTTCTAATCATTTAATATTTTGTCTAATTCACAACACAATGACACATTTATTTACTATCAAAACAGAATTACTTTAGCATCTTAAACAGTTTCGCATCTTAAAAAAATAACAAAGATAACAAGTGGAACTTACTTATGTTATTGAAGTTTAAAAGGTTCAAAGGTGTTGCATCTTCTGAGTAGCTGCTTTTTTCTTCATTTTTCTTCACTGACATTTTTAGATAGTACGATAACAGCAGGATTTGATTATTTCACCGTCCGACCACTTCGACCACTCTGGAGTAACACTGATATGCGGTACTTTCTGTTACATCCACAGTTACAGCCCAGCCCAGTGACGTCTATGCCGGGGTTTTCCTATCAGTAACATCCCTCCGAGAAGCAGATATGGTACATCGGTGTAATATACGCGAGAGGTCCTGTCCTTTATACAACACGCTTCCCGCAGCACCTAATCCACACCGTAGGCTAAATGCGAGAACCTTACATGACATTGCTTTATCCGGATGGCACGGCTCAGCATCCCTCCAGACATCTTCCGCCCACTTGTGGAATCGATGCCATGTTGCACTGTTGCATTTTCCCGACGAGAGCTGGTCATACACGATACTAGTTCCTATCCCATATATGCAGGAACATGTGCGACGCAATAATTTGTGTTTCTAATGAAAGTTTAAAGAAAAACGTTGCAAACTTTGTTCAGTGTTTTATAAAGTATGCCACTGATAAAAAATCAAATGTTACTAAGTTGGATTTGGGTTTACTGAATTTTACTTTTTTTACTGGATTTACTGATGTGAGTGACACCTTTAAAGTAATCTGAAAACATGGAAATTGTTTTTTTTAAAGATGGTTGGCCTTTTTGTTGCTAAAATACGTTGTCAGTAAACTAGAGGTACTAACCTATTGTTACCTTTTCAATGTTTGATATTTTTCTTAGGATAGAGGGATTTGTTCTTCCATATCAAATCAAATATAATTTAATCACGTAGCCTACTTATTTTATGCGGTATGTGATAAAGGTGGCCCCACTGATCCGTGAAAGGACAAAATCGTTTGGAGATGTATATATAAATACACACACACACACACACCATTGAATGATAAATCCCATTAGAATGTATTACATCTCAAACCAACTTTATATAACTATCGACTATTGACATGCTTGATAGAATTGCATAACGCAAATCTCCAAACTATTTTGTCCTTTCACGTGTACTGTCCTTTTCCTTTTCAACATGGCTGCGTTCATGGGTAGAGTGGGCCGTGGTTATCTAACGACTTGCTTCTTTAAACAAACTAGTATCGTTAGTATTTCCACCCTACCAGCTGCATCGACGCGGAACGGGGTTGGTCAAGTTTTATTTCTTGTACTAGCTAGGACATTTCTGGTTTTGTGTTACAGGACTCGCATTAATAGCTCACACGTATAGCTACACAGTTTCAAAGTCACGGCCGGACATGCTAGCTAAGTGGCTAGCCCTAGAACCAAAATAAAGTCGTCTTGCATTACGAGTAGCGGGGTGCTTTGCGCTGAACGTTAGGGTACGAGAGCTTCTGTAGGTCAGAACAGCAGAATTTATCACAAAGTGGCATTACCGAAAATAGTTGTTGTTTTTACACTGTACGGCGACCAAGCAGGAATTTAGCGTGGATTATCTAATACAGCTATCCCAGATGCTAGCATAGCGTTGCTTCTAAGCAATGTTTATTCTGCCTAGCGAGCTCCTTCAAAGATAATTTATTTAGCTAAGTAATTTAAATGAAAAGAACCATGTTGTGTATGTTCACGCTTTTTAAACTTTGAGCCCCACTGCTATTTTCTACAGAGATCACATCTTCACACAGTTAGAGGAAGCAGAGGTCCTTCGGTACAGACTTTGTTTGGGTATCATGACCATGGACGATTACTGCTGGTCACTGCTGTGGCAGTGCGCCACAACAGCTCACAGGTTCGTTGGGCTGTAACCATGGCCTCAGTGAAATATGACATTTTTATTGGATCTTGTCATGTTTTGTTTTTATGAGTAAAACATCAAGGTAGTTTTTAAAAATCATTCTTTTTTTTTCTGCTTGTTGTCTTGCTTACTTTCAGGCAACAAGTGAAACAAGTGAATTGCTTAACAGTTCAACAGCAGACACCTCAGTATCAGCTCCAGTACCTGTCCCTGTCGCTGAGCCTACCCCAGTGGTTACACAGCCAATCACAGAACAAGTGTCTGAGGCCCCTGTCACGGCAACGGATGTCCTCCAAGGGACAGGAGCAGAACTCAGTTTATCAGAATTGGGTCTAGGTGGCTATACTCCTGTGGGCCTGATTCAGAACTTATTGGAGTTCATGCATGTCAGTATTGGGTTGCCCTGGTGGGGTGCTATTGTTGCAGGTAAGTATTTATCTAATATAACAATTAATATGTAATAATATACATGTGATATAATATTGTATATGTACCTGTCATTTGTTTAACTCAGGGGATGTTTAGATTCAATACTTAATGTACTAGTCAGGTCATTTCTCAGCACACAATGCCTTTATGTTGCAACAAGAACCTGTATAAAAATTGACTTAAATGGGGACAGAAGTGTAATAGAGGTGCTGATTTTGTCTGTCATTGAAAGAATGTTTTATTTGCTCTTTACTCTCCATCAGTTTATTTTGACTTGATATGACTGGGAAGGTTTCAGTTGCTGCATGATTTGGGTGCAGGCACCATCCTAGCCCGCTGTGCAGTGTTCCCTCTCATTGTGAAGGGCCAAAGGGAGGCAGCCAAGCTGAACAACGTTCTGCCAGAGATGACCAAACTCAGCACTCGCATGAACGAGGCCAAGCAGAGTGGCAACAATTTTGAGTGTCAGTGCCTGATTCTCTTTGTAGATCAACTTTTTCCTTAACGTACAATATCTTCGTGTCCTGCCTACCCTTTATTTGATCAGTAGCATGGTCAGTAGTGCTTGATCAGGTCTGTGTGCTTCTCTCCTTTCCAGTCTCAAAGTCATATTCTGAATTGATGATGTTCCAGGAGAAGCACGGCATAAATCCTTTGCGGAGCTTTCTGGTGCCTATGGTGCAGGTCAGTACAGAACTATTCCTGTTTCAGATATGCTGATGTTAGAAATGGCAGGCTCATGATCATTTTCTGCTGCTTCACGTTCTTTTATCGGTCACTGTATGTTCTCTCTTTTTTTTTTTTTCTTTTTAGGCGCCAATCTTCATCTCCTTCTTCATTGCCTTGCGTAAGATGGCCTATCTTCCTGTGCCCAGTATGCAGACTGGGGGGCTGTGGTGGTTCACGGATCTAACCGCAGGAGATCCGTTTTATGTCCTACCCATTTTGGTCACTGGGACTGTGCTTGCTGTCCTAGAGGTACTGTTAGTGGATGAAGCAGTATTAGTTTTGGATTATGGTTAAGATGGTGTGTTACATTTTTAATGTGACTGTTTCATATTAAACACTATATCCCCCTCTCTGATCAACCTTACAACGTTTTAGGTGGGTGCTGAGTCTGGTGTAAACAACCCAAATCTCAGGACAATGAAGAATGTCTTCAGAATTGTACCATTTATCATCTTGCCGATGACTATTAACTTCCCTACGGTCAGTCTATTTCTCTCTGTCTCTTGGGTTTGTTATCAAATAAATGCCCATGTTCATAACTCAAACTGTGTCTCCTTTCCTAGGCGGTATTTACATACTGGCTGACCTCGAACCTCTTCTCGCTGGGCCAGGTGGCCTTGCTAAGGCATCCAGCAGTGAGACAGAAGTTTCGTATCCCAAAACATGTTGTTCACCCCCCCTCTGCCCTACCTTCCAGTGGTGGCTTCATTGAGAGCATCAAGAAAAGTCAGTACTGCTGAGTATCATGTCTGGTTTTGGGGCATATTTTTGGTTATTTCTCTCCATTTGGGCAAATCTTATATTGCATTTTTATACATTTAAAATCCATAGGAACACTTTTAATTTTAATATAGATTCAATACATACACACATGAATATGTGTGCGATTCCTATGTTAAAATTGCACGTGCAAGTTTAAGCAACTGTTCACTGGTACCTGATGTGGTGAATAAGTCTGCTCTTCATTTTAAGATGTTCTCCTAATCGTTTTTTTTGTTTGTTTGGTTTTTTTTTGGTTTTTTTTTCCAGATTGGAAAAATGCCCAGTATGCTCATCAGCTGGAGGAGAGACAAAGGAGGATTAAGGGACACCTGGACATCGCAGCCAAAGGTGAGTCTTTTATATTCTGGTGTGGGCGTACATCTACGCGTGTGGTTACTGTATTTTCTTTTTTTTTTAATCTCCATACTTCTCTGCATAATTCCACTTATAGGCCCACTTCGGCAGACCTTTACTTACAATCCCCTGCAGCAATCAGCACCCATGTCAACAGCAAAATCTGTCAGTCCCAAGCAAGTACCCAAGCAGAGTTCTGAGAAGAAGAGACCCTGGGAGGAGACGATTGGGTGACTGATCCCAGTCACCCAATCGTCTCCTCCCAGACTGATCCCAGTCACCCAATCGATCCTCCCAAACGATCAGTTTGTAGGCTAAGATACCGTGTATATATTTATTAAGACACTGTTGAACGTTGAACTGTAACGCGCAAACAGTAATAAGTGTTTGGTGCAAAAATGATCATATTAAATGTATTATCATTAAACATGAAACTGATCACTTTATTGTAGATTTTCTGGTTGGTGTCATTACATTTTTCTATCCATAATATATAAATATAATATGAGCTACACTGAACATGCTCTCATTATTTTGGTTTGATCACAGATTCTAAGTGGAATACTAGGGACATACAACCATAACTGACATTTACATGATGCTAATGTACATATGGTCTCTCATTCTCCCATAATAAAATAGTAAAATTGGTTTAGCTTTCTTCCAACTTCTGTTTTTCATATTAAAGGGTCCTGTATTTGAGACATTTTTACAATACAATTTTTTCCCCCTTGCAGAATCTTTGGTAGCTTTGATTAATGTATGTCTTCATGTAGCAGCATAGTTTCTCATAAAACTGCATGAACAATGCATGACTCCTATACACTGAACAGGTACATTGAATTTCCTGTAGAGCACCAGCCACAAACAGTGCCAAGTTTACCATGCAATTCTGGTGTTATCAGGTTTACTGAGGCCAGCCTTGGATTAAAATGTCTTTTAATCTATAAAACCCTTAGTACTCTAAAACGAGTGAGAAGGTGAGCACCCGAAGAGCGTATAGTATCTGTCAGGTAACGTCAGTAGGCGTTTTGACAGTTCATCGTTCTGATGGATTCATGGTCAAATCTGTTTTTTTGTGTAGACATGTCTTAGTCAGTTACTGGATGTCCCTTTTTACTCCGTCTTCCTTTCATCCGTGTCCATTTCAGTCAGCACACAGTAGCAAACCTTCTGAATCAGCAAACCAGAGGTAGCTGAAAATGAGAAAAAGCTGGGTTAAAATGATTAACATGGGTCATGGGGTGCAGTGATAATTTGTTTAATGAAATAACCTGAAAGTTGATAATTAACTTGTGCAAGTCTTACCGATGAACCTGCGAAGCCACAATGGCCTGCGGGACGCAGGGGTGTAGCAGCATAAGAAGTAGACAGGGATGCCTGATAGAGCAATTCCAATGCCGATCAAGGAGTTAATGGTGTCGCTATACAGTGGGACCACCACAAGGAAGATGGTGCATAGGCAGAAAACAACTGGGAAGACGATACTGAGCTGAGGGAAAGAGAGAGAATGACATGTAACACTTCACAGCTCATCGATACCTTGTGATTATTTCTGAATAAAATAAATTGTTAAATTACAAATACTTATAAATAACAAATGATTGAAAATGCTAATTAACTGGAAGAGATAAAGGTTTGGGTTAGGCCAAACCTTGAGTGGGCGTGGTCTGTCCGGCTGTTTCCAGCGCAGGTAGAGCTGGCCCAGGATGGACAGTCCCACAAAGAACCAGTAGCTGAAACTGTAGTAGTTAATCAATTTAAAGATGTCCTCCACACAGAGATACACCAGAGCCATGGCACCCTGCCAAACAGACCAACACAGTACATCACTCAGCCATGCATGTCCAAGTGCCTTGTTGGAGATTTGATATAAACCACTGGATGTGTAACTGAATCGTTGGAAATCCTGAAGAACACAAGACGGACTGAACATGATAATGGACAGACACACTGACATTGTGTCAGGCATGTCTGAGAATGCATGAATGACTGGTCTTACGCCAATAAAATTGCTCTTGTGTCTGTTTCAGTTTCTCTGTTTTAACATACACAAATATACACATGCGATCAGGCAGTGGTGCTTGGGAGGTGACTGACATTGAAGAGCAGAGCAGGGATAGGGGTGAAGCGGCTAACGTGGATCATGCACAAGTAGTCAGGCAAGTGACCCTCCCTGGAGCCCACGAAGAACAGCCTGGAGAAATCCCATGCACATGACATGTCAGACACAGCAGCACAGGAGGATTCTCCTGATGATGGTGGTTCTAGTGCTAGTGGTGATGGTGATTATATGTTCCATTTATATGTTGGTGGAGTTACATGTCGCTCACCGGGATGCAGCCAAGATTGATGCATTTAATCCCCCAAAGCAGGAGAAGGCGACAGCGAGTGGGATTGTCCAGTTAAACACCCCAAATACCTTGTCTGCAAATGTCTATTAAATGTTAAGCTCATTAGTGGCATATAGGCATGGAACATATTTTTATTATATGAGAAATGTAAGTTTATTGCCTGTCAATATGAACTGTATATCTATTATACAATTTAATTAATTATACTTTGATCATGTGGTTGTATTCAGGACACACTTACTACAGCCACTGCATCACTGTCCAGGATAGCAGGGATGGGTAGAATAGTATAGTAGGCCACATTGGTCAGGATATAGATCACTGTGACGATGGGCATGGAAATGGCAATGGCCAGCGGAAGGTTCCTGTATTACATAAAATTGCCCACCAGAGGGTAGCAGAAGGTATGCTTTCAATGTTATATTTTCGATGTTGTCAGGTGTCCATCAAGAGCAAGCAAACATGTTTAGGCTGACATCAGACCAGCTTCACATCTTGGTTTTAACTGCTTCAACTAAAACAAAAACACTGATCTAAAACCATTACATAGTGCAATTAGGATGGAATAAGAGGAATTTGTGGCTGAAAGGGCCTGTTGAAAGGATGCCCAAAGAGCCCCATAGGCATATGATCCAGTCACATGATGCTCAGTCAGCTTTAAAAGACAGGGACCCTTCCCCCATCTTCCTTTTGTGTCTAAGAACTACAACCACATCCTGCTTTGCTGCCCTGCTTCTCTTTTCAGTTCTGTTTGACTGATATTTACAGATTCTGCCTGATGTTCTAATCCAGAGTGACACATGTTTAACCATCTGACTGTATGCAAGCTCCCTGATAATCAATAACAAACACCATCACCTTGATGCTGCTAGCACCATGTACTTCCCGCTCTACAAAGTGAGATACAGGAGTTTAACTCTTCTTTGAAGTGCATAAGAAAGTTCACACGTTTTTAGTTCATCACTTTCCATGGCTTTCTTTTTTATCAATATAGACACATCATCAACGGTGATTCTCAACTGAGAATGATTTCAAACTAGTGGCTTAAGACTTGTTCTAAGTACCAGTAAACAACACACCCTCAACTGCTCCAGTTCATAAAGACCAATCATCCTTAGAGCTGTGTGCCCCTGCTCACCTCTCAGGGTTTTTGATCTCCTCTGTGACAAAGTTGAGGGTGTCCCACCCAGAGTAGGAGAACAGAGCTGAATACAGAGCCAAGGCCATGTCACCTGGGTTCTGGGAAGAACCTTCAAACAGCATCTCAAAGTTCTGTGTGTAACCTGAAATAAACAAGCATGCATTCAAATTCTGTATGTAACCTGAAATAAACAAGCATGCACTCAAATTACCAAGGTAGTGTTAGGATGTGCTGACAGATACTGGATGATAAGGGAACATGGGCTTGGAGCTTTTATCCCTACCCTGAAATATCTTGACCAGGCCGGTGATGATAACGGCTATGAGAGCAACAACCTTGGCATAGGTGAAGAGGTCCTGTACTCGAGTGCCCCACTTCACATAGGCACAGTTTACAAAGGTCAGCAAACCTGCAGAATGCACACATACACACACACACACACACAATTAAAGTTTTTGACCTAGCTTCATAACCTGTTAACCTAAGCTGTTACAATTTACACTGTTATAATGCAGTGTCTGTACTGAGAATCTGTGTAATATTATAAAGTAAACATTCTGTACTGTGCATGCTATAAAGACAAAGTGAGAGAGTTTGTGTGTGGGTGTGTGTGACTATGTGTGTGTGGGCACCTGAGTCTGTGTGTGTGCGTGCGTGCATGAGCGTGCATGTGTGTATCCATGTGCTTGTGTATATGTGTGTATATCTTTTGTAAGGTAGTCTGGCTGACTTGAGGAAGTAAGGTTTGCTGACATCAGCACTCCTGTTGGCTGTTTTTCAGGGAATGGAAGAAAGACAAAGCTTAGCACAGCACTTACCCTGAGCACAGAGAGAGAGAGAGAGAGAGAGAGAGAGAGAGAGAGAAGGTGTGATGGATCTGAATTTTTCATACAGGATGTGCATATATCGCACAAGTGCATATATGAGCACTTTTGTAAGTCACTGGATTGGAGTGCCTGCTAAATGCTGTAAGTGTGAATCTATTCGAGGAACAAACAATACAGAGTGTAGAAATCTGTTCTTTTTGGTTCTGTTGTCATTCATTAAGGGAGTAACCCTGATTAGTAGTAACAAGGTTTGAACGCTTTGCTCTTTCCTTACACACCCACACAAACACTTTCACGTTAATATTCACTGTCCTTAAAAAATGTGGCTCACCATTCCAAGAAAGCATTTAGTAACTTTGTTCTAACTTGATCTTATCTTGTTTTATTGTTATCAGTGTTTATTCCTTTAGTTGCATGAGAGAGTCAATCTGCCCTGCTCTAATCTTCAGTCTCACTATGTAACTATGATGACTAACACACGCACATATCCTCTGCACAAATACACAACAGCCATCCCAGTCTCTGTGTTATAGCCTTATTCAATGACAGTTCCTTCAATATAGCCGTGTGCTTGGAACAGTTGCTTTATATGCTTTGAACTAAAATTTTATTTAATAAACTGAAAGGAATAAAACTGTACTGACTAAAAGCTCAGTGGCCACACCATTTCCATATCATTCAGTTCAGCTATAGCTGACCTGTGAATTTTAAGTCAATACAGTAATTGGTTAATTAGGGATGCAAGAGCTTAAGTAGAACAAAGTTCAGTAATAGTTCAAAGTTCATTTCTAATCTTAAGCATTACACTGTACGACTGAACAGTGAGTAAATTCCAGGGTAGGTCTTTTGTGGATAGATAACTATTTCTAATCTGAGAAGAAGAGATACCACGTCAAATCCTCACCAGAAACAAAAAGTGTGTGTGTGTGTGTGTGTGCATATGCGTGCATGTGTATGAAGGCACTAGAGTATTATTAGAGTTCCACACTTCAGTGTGGAACTCTGTGTTCCACACTCAGTCTCTACTGAGCAGTCGTCAGGGTCAGAGTCTTATTGTGGAGGACTTTACCTCCTAACTATCAGCACATTCACATCCTTAAAAGGACCTCTTATCAGTATGTGTGTGTGGGAGTTAAAAGCATATCTAAACTAAGGCTATTTTTCTATGTATATGCATGACTGCATTTTTCACTTAGGAACTGTCTAAAGAATATGAAGTTCTTTTCTGCATGTCCTGATCAGGACTTCACCCAGGGACAAGTATGTGTAAAGAACCCATGTTCCCATGGAAATCCTGGACGAGTGTTTGGTGGGGTGTTGGGTGGTGGTACAGTTGTTCTGCCAGATGGGTACAGGCTATTCTGTCCTTGTGACTTACAGCAAAGCACTTAATTTTAGGTTACTGTAGGACATTCCAGCTCAGTCTCTCTCCACTCCCAACCAGTGGCTGTCTTCTGAAATATTCAGAGTGATATTTGGAAATACCAGCAATAGGAATAACAGTCTGATCAGTTGGCATGCCCTTTACAGGATCACATGTGAGAGAATTATGTAAGCACAAGGTTTTAGTGGGTGATTCACTCCTCAGCTGCCAACTACAACCATATACACGTGACACGGTTGCTTGCTTCCCTTATCCTCTGGCCTTACTCGTTTGTTCAATTTCCTGTCATCTCTCTCTCTCTCTCTCTCATGTTTTTCCTCTCTCTCACCACAGCTCCCTTTCACTCTGAGTAAAATGACTCTTAACTGGGGTAGAAAGCCATATTCTTTTTTTTCAGATGACCTTGCTGTAATACAGTCATTGAACATCTCACAAGAAACAAAAAACGAAGCCTTATGTCTCTGTCAGCTCTTATGTTCCTCTTTCTGTTGGGCCCCTTTGCTCCTTGGTGCTGATCAATATATCATGTCTGTCTCACCACCCCTTTTTTCTAACCCTTAGTAGAGCATGAACTTGTACAAGACCACTAACAATAACAAACCTGTATACACACATATATACGTACAAAAGCATTATGACACACAGACAGATAGATGACACATAGGCTGCATTCACACAGCAGGTATAAATGTGATGGTATAAATCAGATTTTTTCTGGATTTGTCATTTGGATGGCAATGTGAACAGCAAAATCTACACTAAATCACTCATATTCAGTTACTATTTGGGCTACATTTATACATGGTACTAAAAGCTGATACATCTGAAGAGCCACATCAGAGTTCATGCAATTTGTACTCCAGCCCAGCACTACATCCATCATAGTCTTGCGTTGATGTTAAAGAAAGAGGATTTCAATGGCAAGACAGCCAGAAAACATTTTAATTTATGCTTCATTTTTACCATTGTTGTCTTTAGCAAAGTTCATCTGATCATAACTACAAGATCAAGCTTTGTGGTACTGTATGATCCTAGAGATGAGTGAGTGTGAAAAAATGCCTAAGTAAACATGTCTGTTGTTCATTTTTTTGTTCTTTTGTTTATACGATATGTTTCTGAATGTGCAGCTGGCTTCTCCTGCAGATTGACAAGAGCACTAATGTTACGCAGGTGGCTGTTACTGCTGACTTCATTTTCATTGTTTACCTCTGGATAAATGTGTCATGTGAAACATTGTTTTTTTGTGCATGCAGGTTTGTCTAGGAGCCTGATCTGTTCAGATTAATGCCGGATACTGGTCACATTAAAAAAATACTGTGAACAGCATGCATATCTGAAATGCCCTAAACTGGAAGAAAAAAAACAACTGGCTATCAGAATTCCTGATTCAAAGGAACTTCAGTGGGGAATGACATGGATGTAATGAATTAGTGAACAAAATGAGTTTGATTGGTTATACAAAAGGCAGTCAAGATTTGTTCTGTGATCACACTCTCTTTTCCACTAGGAGCATCACTACAGCATGTAAATAAAGGCTAGAAACTCCTAAATTCTCAAGTTTACTTCCCAACTTCTTATTGTTGGGACACTATAACAGACAGACTCAGACAGACATGTACATACACCCATGCATACACACAGTGTGTTTACTCACATATGCACGCTGCTGCCAACAGGCGGTTGGCCAAATACGGTGCTACACAGGTAGGGAAGATGGGCTGCACCATGTAGTTGGAAAAGGTGATAGCTATCACAGCCTGACTGGTTGGCTCAATGATGAGGAGTGATGTCCACAGACGAATAAAGGCCAGGAAGCCTCCAAAAGCCTCCAGAATGTAGGCATAACTGGCACCAGACTTCGTGATGGTGGTTCCCAGCTCAGCATAGCAAAGTGCCCCAAACACTGAGAATGCCCCACCAATGGTCCACACCACCAACGACAAGCCATAGGAAGCACTGTACATCAGTACACCCTTAGGCGAAACGAAGATTCCAGAGCCAATCATGTTTCCCACGATTAGGCAGACGCCATTGACTAGGGAGATCTCCTTCTTCAGTTTCATTGACTCCTGAGAATGGCCTGTCTTCAGGTTGCCATTAGTTACCTCTGTGGAGGACTCTTGTGCAGGGGCAGGACTGTAGGTGGCCATTTTTTGCAGAGGATTGGTGAAAAGAGAGATTGCTGGGATGCTCACTGGATCAGTCAATGTCAGTCACTTTCAAAGAGTTCAAATATTTTCAGAAAGTATGGTTATATCCAAGTTAGTCGTGTTAACATCTGAAGAGGAGAGAATTTTTTTAGAAATAATGCTTATTAAGAAAGCAGGGAATACACACATATGTACACACAATGAAACCCTTAGTTATTGTGTTAATTTTAAAATGTACTCATGGATACACAGGCATACTTGTTATTTGACCTTGCAGATGGCTATTACTGAGCCATTAGTGACCTGAGTAAATGGTTTGTTTTAACAGTGAGTAAACAGACAGGCTCAAAGGGTGAGATGCTGAACAGAGAAGAGAAAAACATCAAGTCTAGTTTTCATTTCACCTACTCCATCCTACATTGTTGTACTTGAAATGCAGTTATGATCCATAATAGATCAGGTAAGTTGTCAGTTTTGCCAGCATCTTCTTCAGCAATGATGGTTCACACAGAAACCTGAGGGCTGAACCACGTCATCTGGTTCATCCCACATCTTGTAAAAACCAAATGGTTAAACACTCTTACCTCTGATTCTCTTTTATTCTTGTACACAGGGAGAGAAGACAGAGACCCTTTTGCAAAATCATCTTACATATCACATTTTCTCCACAATTCACAGTTATGGAATTATACGCAGTGAAACTCTAGTAAGCTTAAGTGTATTGCAAATAAAAGACCCCATATGATACAAAAGCACAATCATTTTGGCCACACACACAAAAAATGCTTTAATGGGTGGGGGGCGGGGAGCAATTAAGTGGACTATTAATAGAGACCTGGTTGAACTTTGCCAGGGCAGATGCTGACAATGTATTCCTATATGTTCATGCATGAAGTGGTTTGCAAAATAGGCAACATGATGGGAGGGTAGGATTTATATATTTAATATATTACATTTGTTCTCAGTTTATCTACTGTGAAAGAACGAAAGAAAGAAAGAAAGAACAGGTAAGACCACTATATGATGGTAAAAGAAGTGAGAACTGTTGTCTCCAGATATCTTAAGGATCTGAGCGGGAGAACAAGGTCCAAGCATCGTTGATAAACTCGAACAGAAGCCAGCTATAAAATAAATGATTTTAGATTGCGTTCTCAAAATGGCTTGCTATGTAGCACGTTTCTTTATTGACAGTTTGAGACAAACGTCCAGTACCCTTAAAGAAAAATAGTTCATACAGAAAAACAATACATGATGAAAAGGAAACCTGTTTCTGGAACAGATGTTTGCTTTGACTAGTTTACACTATCGGTTGACATTTACTTTAAATCCTTGCAGTTTTGTAGCCCCACGGTTGCTAACCTGAATTAACCATCGCTTAAACGTAGAAATGTCAGGTTGACACACAGACGCGCCTCTTCCACAGCCTCAAGGTTCATTTATTTAATAGCTTTTGCAGTTTAAATGGATGCGTTAGCCTACCTTTTTCAGGTGAATAGCGATTATCCGAGGTTTTCCAGCTCAGTTATTAAACGCATCTAGTTTCTCCACTGTGCTATTTGTTATTCACATTTGACAAGAAATTAATATAATCCTAATAGAATTCTAATAACCATTTTAAAAGAGTGTTACGAACGATGAGTCAACCCTTACGTCTTCTTTAGAGCGTTCTTTGGTTCCTATAACTATTGTTGCGCTCTTTTTCTCACTCTCGGCTGACAAGCTGCTGACTTTAAGGTGAAGTCTCCTGAAGTCTGATCAGCTGTTACACTTCTGCTTTGCTTTTATGTGGAGTGGACCAGAAAGGACGCGAGACGGGCGGGAACATTTCATGAGATTAATATCACAAGTCTCTCTCTCTCTCTCCCACACCCACCCATCCACCCACCCACACGCACAGTATTCTTAAAAATATATATTCTGAAATGTCAAGAAGATGAAATAAAAATGCGTTTTTAACTGTACATAAGTAGACTAGAAAGACTTTTCTGCTCACTACAAGTACAGAATGTTAAATGTTGCTATAGCAACAGTTTACCTGCATCAGATGTTGTGTGATTAGTGACTAATTAATTCAAGAATCTTATTAAAATTGGCTTTTAATAGCTGAACTGACCCAGGCAGTGTTTTAGAAAGTGAAGCTCAGACACCCGATTTAGGTGTTGATAGGTGAAAAAATGCTCTGCAATCCAATATTTCACTAGTCACTGTCACTCAAAACAGTCTTATTGTAAGTCCCAAAAGTGCATCTGTTGCTCCCTCTAGTGGATCAAAGCTGCTACTACAGATTTGTTTTATTCCGGCTTTTTGTGAAATCATTGGTCTGACTTTTTTCTGCGCTTTTTAGGTAATTCATAGACATTTTTTTGTTTATTGCTTGAGCAAAGTAGCTTAACATCACTTAGTTTTAGTAAATGAACGTAGGCTTTAGCAGAATACATTTAAAAATTATTTATTGCAATTATATGCAGATCAAATCCTCAAATTACGTTCTATTAATGTTGCCAATCCATATTATCATAATCTACAGTATTAGAGCACAAAACCAAACACAGCCTGTTTGTCAAGTTACACTTCTATCACTTAGTACCACCTTTTGTTGTTGTTTATTTTTGATTGTTTTGTTTTTTTTGTTTTTGCTGAGTGAAATGCATTCCTCTCTCCTATATTTTTGATTGAGACATGTCTCATGTCGCGTCCTGAAAGTGTGTGGACAAACTTCTAACACATGCCTTTTTCTGGGCCCATTGTCCCTCTCCCTCTCAACCTCAACATTCTTCTCCTTGGTTACCAGTTGTCATGGTTTCAAGGGCTCTGCAGAGGCAGGATTAGGAGCCATTTTGGGGACAGCTGGCTGGGTTGGTCCCTACCGCCCCCCCCCCTGTCCCGCTCAGGGACGCTGGGGGGGGGGATCATTGTGCAAGGATTAGAGCTTCCTGTGTGTCAGTCCCATTACATAGGGAGGGGTGGAGGATGGAGAGAGACTGAAAGAGGGGGAATGAAAGAGAAAATGAAAGAGAGAGCATATGAAAGCGAGCATGACACAGAGAGAGGGTGTTGGAGAGGAGGGAGTGGGTGGGGAGGGGGCTACAGCTGCACACTCAATCACTCTGCACAAGTTCACACAAACACACACTCACACACAGACACACATTATCGTGAACACAGCATACACCCATCAACATGTACACCGTAGATCTGGTGAACCAAGGCATATGAAAGGAAAGAGACTCTGAAAGGGGACAAAAAGTAGACAAAAGATCTCTGATTCAGATATACAAAGAGTTGAGACTGAAAGAATACAAGCACAGAAAAATATAAAACGCAAATACAATGCAGGCAAAAGAAATGACCGTTATGGGTACGAATTCTGGGTTGAATTACTATTAACTATATGGCTTTTAAGTATATAACTTTTAATGCTGAGCCCTTATTTGCCACATTGCTACGTGTATATTCCAACTGATGAACAGTGTTAGTGTCACATTTACACCTTTACACATAAAAACACATGACAAGCATTTATCTGAATGACTTGACATTCATTCGGTTTTTATTCCTCCCCTTAAAACAAAATAGGAGCAGATTTAAAATTACGACAGTGATGGGAAACACATAACAAAAAAAACAGCATACAGAGCTAAAAAGAATTCAGTGCAATGCACCAGTAAAGGGCACCATTCTTCCTGAATAACTGAGAAGAGGAAAGAAATGACAAGGCAGCACACAATATCTGTGTAATGTAGCCCACAAAAGCATCAGGGCCCTTTGAGTAACTTATTCAGGGACTTTGTAATGATAACTAGGAATGAACAGGTCCATTAGAAAAGTGTTAAGCTCCATAAGCCAATGAAAATGGGATTCTGGGGTACTGTCACCTCCAAACTCTGTTACCTCCTAGAAATACTTGATACTTGTTATTCATAATTTCTGTCACTCACAGTATAAACAGCACCATCAACTTCATTGTGACTGTACCACATTTAAAACAGCAACACTGAAGTGAAATCTGGAAAAGGGTATGGGTGTTTCAAGTTCAGTTCAATTAATGAAACTATTTTCAGTGCAGCTACTTTGAGTATCACCCAGTAAGTACAGCATGATGATCGTGATGATCATAGAGAAAGTGGAAATATTAAAGAAAGGTAATGACATAATGAAGTTTACACTTGTCAACTGCTGATCAGCTGACTAGTCTTGGTATGATGTGCTTTTTCAAACCAACTGCAAAAATTTGGGGTAATTTACTTTTTCTTGTCTTACTCATTTGGATAAGGCATCTATTGGAAAAACTGAGAAATTCTCATAATTAGATCATTTTGATCTTTTTTTCAAATTCTACAGTTTTTTAAGTGAAAATGTTTAATAACATTTGCAGTACAAACATTCATCTAGGGTCCTAATTGTGAGGATCCTGATAAGTCAATTATCTGCTTGATGTAAATCAACATTTCATTGTCTTCAAAGAAAGGCACTAATATTACAATGTTAACAGAGCCACTACCATTCTACAGTATCACAGATTTTAGACTACACCTAACACCAAAATAGTAAAAAGTCCCATTCAAAATCTCCTTGATGTGTTCTTTTACCAGTGACATTTGTTTAGACACCCTCTTCACCTTCTCCCTCTCCACTTGATGGAACAGCAGTAGGCAGAGGAACTTCTGTTGAGGATGGTTTTTCGGAACTTTTCTCCAGTGTATTTCCAGGAGTTTCTTGCCGGTTACCGCTTGCTGGACGAGGACTTGACTCCGTAGAGTCTTTACAATTTCCCTCTGAAGACTGCACTGCAGCAGTTGAAGCATTTGTCCCAATGCTCATTGCTCCAGTGTGAATTTTCATGTGACCCTGTATTCACATGCGCAACATAAACACAAACATACAAACACAAACAGATCAGTATTTCAGGTTCTACAATAACATGAGAATTTACAGAATTGGAGTGATTTATAAATCAAGCATTGCGCACATTTGATGACAAACGAAGACATATTCCTTACCTTCAATCCACTGCGGCTGGCATATTCTTTTCCACACTGTGTACAGCTGTAAGGTTTCTCAGGGCGCTGGGGATGTGGAGGGACAACTGACATGTCTGGCTGGGTTACCACAATCTCCTGTTCATCCTTAACCTGACTCCCAAGATTCACATCTGCTTGTGTGTTAAGGCCTTCCGTCTCCTGAGCATCCCGGGGTTTCATGTTCCCATTATCCTCCTCTGGAGCGCCATTAGTGGCTGCTAGGATCACACATTCACTTTTGATACCTGGGAGAAAGTCGTCCTCTTTAGATTCAGGATCCAGACTAGTTCCATTTACAGGCATGGACTTCTGAGAACAGCTGAGTTCTGACTTGGTTTGAAGGGACGGGCTTGTGGGTGGGGTGAGTGCAGGTGAAAGATTAAGAGCTGCAGAATCTGGGCTAGATTTTGGGCCGCTGACAACTGAAGGGTGAGACCCTGTGAGGCCTTTGTTGTTAGGCTGACAGTCCTGGAAAGTGGTCCTAGTACAGAGGGATAATGGAGTGTTGTCATCATCCTCCCTGGTACCATTTACTACAGCACTGGCCTGAGACCTGATGTGATGAGCCTTGATAGCATAAGCAGTAATAATATTGGAGTGAGCATCATTGTCAGCAACCTCCTTTAAAAAAGAAGAGTTAGCAGATGGGCTGTCGGAGGTAGAGGTGGTCTTGTGGTCTTGCTTGTCTATGGCAATATCAGTGATTGGAATAGGACTAGCACCAGGTGTGTCAGAAGGATTGTGATCAGATTCCATTGCTTGGTCTGTATCAGGTAATAAGGCATTTCTAGAGGCAGTGCTTGACTGTAGTGAGCTAGCCATAGAGGAAGAAACAGTAGTACTCATATTAAGAGGAAGACACTGGATGGTCTTAGGCATAGTGATACTACCCATTTGACCAGTTTCTTCTTCCTGCCCCAGATCTTCATTCCCCTCTGGAGGCAGCTGGCCTCCCAGATGCATCCGAATGTGATGCTGTAGCACCACAGCATTAGTGAATTTACGCTGGCAGAGTGGGCAGGAATTCTGGGTGCGTGCATTGGGTGGCCGTGCTCTGTGGGTGGCCAGATGAGCCCTCAGACTGCCTTTAGTGGAGAAAGAGCGGCCGCAAAGTTTGCAGGGGAAGGGACGCTCCCCCAGGTGGGTGGCCTGATGGAGACGCAGTGCCCTGGGACAGCTAAGCACACGGAGGCATACACCACACTGGTTAGGGACCAGAGAGGGTAGCGAGGGGATTGACCCTGAGATAGTCTGGGTGCTCAGCTCACTGCTGGAATTAGGGTTTAGGCCCAAGGCAGCCATCATCTCCCTCCTGTATGCTGAGATAGCATTGGCACTGGAGGTGGTGGAGACATCATTTGCCTGGGTGCTGCCATTAGTGTGGTCCTCAGTGACAGTCTTTGATGGAGACTGCTTTTCCAGTTTCTGTGCCAGCCTCTGAAGCTTGGAGGTCTCAGAGGTAGACGATGAAGAACATGGAGAGGAGGAAGAGGTAGAAGAGGTCTGTGGTTTGGGGTAAGAGGAGAATGGAAAAGTGAGCTGGGGATGAGGGGAGGGAAGGTGAGGAGGGCGAAGGAGAGCAAGGCCAGGATGGTGAGGAGAGGGACCTGTCGGGAAGAGTATCTTGGGGAGGTGAGCCAGCTGGGAATATGGAGAACTGGGATGTAAGGTTGAGTGTGGAGGTGTGTTTTCATCAAATCGCTGCTGCTTGGCACCCTTGAACTGCCCTGTCATTGCAGAGGAAGATGAGGAGGTGGTGGATGCAGAAGTGGACTGTACACTGGCTGAAGCAGAGGCCACTGCAGCAGCAGAAGCACGATTGAGCTGCAGCAGGGAATGGGCTGTGGACAAGAGGGCCAGATCTACACTGGGTGGCAATGGCAGAGAGGAAGGAGATAGACGAGAAGATGACCCAGACAGGAAACCTAGAGCCAAGCCATCAGGCATGCCCATGCTCGCTTTCACACCAAAAGGTTCCTCATCTTCTGCACGACGCTTCCTGCGTCTCTGAGCTGCCCCAGACCCAGATCCTGATTGGCTCTGTTCTGACAGAGCAGGTGGGAGAAGGGAAAGTGACAGCTCTGGGTTCTGCTCACGATGGCGAAGGAAGTGGGCCTTGAGATTCCCACGTGTAGTGAAACGACTGAGGCAGACAGGACACTGATATGGCCTTTCACCTGTGTGGGATCTCAGGTGGATCTGTAATGAAGAGTCGCTGCTCAGAACTTTTCCACAAAAACGACAGACGTGCTGCTGACGACCTGAGGAGGATGACAAAGACCCACCTGAGGATCCCACAGCAGAGCTGGGTGGCATCTGCTCCTGAGAGAGGCTAGAGGTGAGAAGAGGAGGTGTAGGAAAGCTAACAGCATGACTCAAGGAAGTGTTAGGAGATTTCTCATGAAGATAACGAGGAAGACCCAGTGACAAAGACAGGGGGTGCACTGAGGATCCTGAACTGACCAGAGATGATGTAGTGGAAGAGGGTGTGGATGATGAAGAGGCATATGTAGTTCGATGTCCATTAATATGAGAGACATTGGACTTTGAAACAACAGCCTGTGGAATCAGTGTTGGAAGAGAAGAGGGTAAGGGAGAAGCTGTAGATGGACCTGGGGTGGACAAAGATGGTGAGAGAGATCCAGAGGTTCTCTGATGATTATCCAGAGATCCTTGAGTTGTATCCTGGTTGGTGACTACTCCACCCAGACGCAACACCTGTCTGCAGATCTCCTCAGTCATCTGCATCTGGTGTATCTGTCTTTGCTGCAAGACCCTAAGTTCCTCTAACAGCACAGCTAGGGTAGGAGGCACTTGTACCTCCTCTGGTGGACTGGATGGGTTCTGCTGGGTGGAACTAGGGCTCCCTGTGTGTGGAATGGCACTGAGAGATGAAGAAGATGATGAGGAGGAAGAATTTGTAGCTGTGGCAGATATAGCCATCTGAGGAGAGGTTATAGTGGAGTGGGGCTGATGTACTGGAATGTGAGCAGACTTCTGTTGGTTGGGAGGAGGAGACCGAGTCTGGGAGGACAAGGATGGGTGTGGGAAATCTGGGGAGAGGGAAGAGTGGGTGTTGGGTAGAGAGGTGGCATAGGGGGCAATTTGGCTGGGCCAATGGGGAGGAGAGGAGCTTTCATTGGGAAGAGAAGGGGCATGCAGGCCTCCAGGAGATGGCCTAGGGGCTAAGGGAGGGTGACAGTCTTTGAGGGAAGATGGGGATGAGGAAGATGAGGATGAGGTAGCTTCTGAAGCAATAGAGGTTGATGGTGATTTCACAGCCAGTTGTTCATCTGTAAAACAATGATGAAAAAACAAGACTGTGATTTAGACATTTTCACCATAACAATTGTACTAAGCATGACTGACTCTTGGAACATGGAATACATGTAAGTATGAGAAAAAAAACTATTCCGATCAAAAAACATTGTTAGGAATTCATTCCTAAATTTAAAACAAGCGTGGTTTGTGAACAAACATCTGAAATACATTAGCAAGAAACTTTAATGTAGTCACTAGTAAGGTAATAAGACCTAGAGATATTTACTTAAAACATTTTGCAAAATGCTGTTCCATGGATGTTGTGTAGTGCTGTTTTGAATTAAGAAATGTTTTATGTGCATCACTAATTTCAACAGTACATTTTAAAACAATCATTTTACATGTTCCAACTACAAAAACAATCTCTAATAATCCTCAACACCCACAAAGTGTTTTTTCACTCCTGCCACAGGCCACTGACCACCTTGCTGCTATGGCAACACATTCACAGGACAATGGGCATCACCACAACAGCCCATAACCCCTCTTAACCCAGCCCTCTTTCCATCAGTTCTGTCTTTCATCTCTCCATTCACCCTTCCCCCTGACCCTACCCAAGGTCACAGGTCAGGCTATGCTATGGGTTTTGGACACTGTCTGTGCGCTCTGATTGGACAGTTGACCTGACCTTTGGAGCTCTGAGGTCAAATTCTTTAAGAATCTTCAGCACAGAGAAAGAAAAAGAAGAAGGGGGTTGGGGGATTGGAAAGCTAAAGTGACAGACCATCCCACACTCCACCGCATACAGGCACTCTGAATAACTGTACATAATTCCATGCCATCAAAACTGTGGGAATCTCCATTTCTAAATCAACTTGAGCATTGAGCGACTCATTCAAACTAAGTCAAGAAAGCAAACTGAGTTACAACAGCACATCTTTACTGATCATGTATAACTGAGGCACTTCTGGCAACTATGCATTTTTTTCTCTTGCAGAGGACGGTACATTCTTCACCCATCTGCATCCTACCGAATGGAACCCCCAACTGAGTCAGGGTATATGGTGAATAGAAACAGGGGAGTGGATTGGGGGGTGTGTGTGGATGGAGGGGCACAGAAAGAGTAGAACAGAGGAGCACAAGGAAACATGAGGGAAAGAATAAGGGAAAGGAGAAGAGAATAGAAAGAAGAGATTAATCTTTACCCAAACACCCGCTTCTTCCCCTCCCCATAGCCAGCACCTTATTCACACTGAATAGGAGAGTTCTCTAAGCGAATAAAAGAACCCCAGCAGTCAAGCTGAGCATGCTGCAACTCTCTTGGAAGATTGGTGCTACTGAAAGGCTAACACAGTTATGGCCTCTGAATGATGTATGTCAGTAAAATGCCTGCTGAACACACCAATGCCTCTGGTGTTTTTTTATTTATTCTTAACGAGACGACCTTTCAAAAAGAGTCTATTGCAGTATACGTGTAAAGCAAAGCCTTAGTCACAAGCTAGTCAGGCCAACATCCTCTCAACAAAAATCTGAGCCAAATCAAAGCCAATGTACTACATCTCAAAACAATTAGCACACTCTCTGGTTAGAAGAGAATGTGGATCCCGATTACTTACATAACACTGCACGCAACATATGAGTGCCTGATATTAATTACTTAGGCTCGCTGAAACATATTATTTGGCACACGACATAAACAAACAAATAAACAAAAACAAAAAAAACTTTTTTAAATTACTCGACAGAGTTTGCATGGCTAATCTTCGCTCATTTCTTTTGGCGCGTCTTAACTCATGTGGACCATTATCATCGGCGCTGTAATAAACGTTTAACAAATAATTCTCTCACCTTGCGATGCCAACCGCGTGCCTCCCGGGTCCGTGTTAACGAGTTGCTGCGGTCGCTTCTGTTTACGGCGCGACATGATTCACGACAAAGGCGCGATGTGTAAGGAGGGCATCAGCCAAATCCACGGGGCTACTTACGTTTTCACACTAATGTGGAGTCTTATCAAACAAAAGCGATATAAAAGTTCACCTTGTTGGAAACGCTCCCCGATTGTATGTTAAGTCAACATCAATTTACAGTTACAATTTACAATAATAAACTTTGCTTGGAAAACAAATAAATAAACTAACATTCGAAGTGGTCCGCGAACAGGTCGGTGACGTGCGCAGTTGCTGCACTATTTGGCGAGTGTGTGTGTGGCTGTATTTCCTCAACAAGTCCCCTCTTTCTCAAACTCAAACTTGCCCACTGCCCCCCCCTTCACACACACACACACACACACACACACACACACACACACACACACACACACACACACACACACACACAAGTACACACTCTGTCTCTCTCTCTCTCCCCTGTGTCTCTCTCTCTCTCCCTCCATCTCATCTCAGGGATACATAAGTCACAACTGACAGCTCAAAGACATTGTACACCTCCCCATCTCTCTCTTCTTTCTCTCTCCCCCTCTCCCTTTCACTCTTCTGCTCCCTCTCTCTCCCTCCCCCTGCCTTTAAGAGTTTTTTTTCCCCTCTGGATGTTTGAAGTGTCCTCTTGTTAAATGTAACTGTCTCTCTGAATATTTAAAATCACAAAAATTGTAAGCCCCCCCGCATGCCTTTAGCAGTATATCTCGCAGAGTGAAGTGAGACCCATCTGTCTGTCTGTCTGTCGTCCTGCCCGTCTCACTGTCTCTCTACCTCTGCCCGTCTTTCTCTCTGCAGCCCAGCTGCCGGATCCTAACCAGCCGAGGGCGGAGGGTGCTCCGATGAGCCCCCTGTGCGGGGAGCCCCTGGGCGTGGGCGCAGCTCGCCCGCCGTCTCTCCTGGCCTCCCTGCAGCGCTGGAGCTCCACGCAGCCGCGGAGCCCGTGCCTCACCTCCCTGGACAACGCCGGCAAGCCCGTGTATACACTCACCTACGGTAGGGCGAGGGGTGCCTGCGCGAGCACAAGCCACCTGTGATGGAAACGCTGCACACACACTTCCATCCGGCTTTGTAATGCTAGAAACCCTGGCACTCAGCCCGGCTGCTGCGGGCAAGCCAGGGCTCTCTCTGATCAAACACATGGCTAAGCTAGCAGGCTTAACTCCAGCAAGCCTGTATACACATAAGTATAGAATATAGCTGCTTCATGCTTTAATTAGTTTGTCAGTGTTTCACATCAGTGTTTAATGATTGATGTTCTCTAGTCAGAAGGCTCTAATAACTACAGATTAGCATATATTTCAAGGGCTGACAGAAGGGCTGAAGTCCTAAATGCTAATTGTTTATATTAAAGAATGAATAACCACCTAATGAATAACCAGTTTAATGACACTGTGATATCAAAGATCTCTATATCGTAGTACTTTAAATAATACTTTAATTTAAGTTGAATGCCAGTAAATAATCTTTTTACTATCAGGTTTATTTATAGATGTTTTATTATTAATTATTGTTTGAGCATTAAATTAAAATATCATTGAATGAATGCTCATATTCACATGCTTATTTGTTTATTTGTTTGTTTGTGTTTGTTTGTGATTGTGGCACAGGAAAATTGTGGACCCGTAGTCAGAAGCTGGGATACACACTGCTTAACAAACTCAGCAATAGGAATGAACCATTACTACGACCTGGAGACAGGGTGAGAAATCTCAACACACACACACACACACGTGAATGAACCATTACTACGACCTGGAGACAGGGTGAGAAATCTCAACACACACACACACACACGTGAATGAACCATTA